>MU274922.1:412724-426103 GCA_022160335.1 Irpex rosettiformis | reverse complement strand
TCAGCCACTTCAGCTTGTTCGTGTCCCTAGTCCTCCGCCTTTCCTCTTGCCCCTTGATGGTCTTGAATCCTGAGTAATCCCTGAGGTTTAAATGCAGTTAGTTTTGTTAGTACAAATTATCAGCGATAGGATAAATAATGACCTTGCGGATTGGAACCTTTGAAGTTTGGAGAGCTCAGAGTCTTCACGGTAAAGACCAGTGATGTTTTACCAGTGAGCGAGGAACGAGCGGCTAGTAAAACAAATGCTTACTAAGCGAGAGTCCGAATGCGGAAGTCGTCAGAAAGACCGGGTTGTGGACTTTTCGGGCGTTCGGGCCATTCGGGCCGTTCGAGCATTCGGGCAGTGTGACGGATGTCACACAATTACGAGCCATTTCGGCGAGTGACTGTCAGTCACACCATTCCGTTGCGTTACTCTGGAGTCACATTCGGTCTCGTCTGCTCGCATGAAGTCGCTGGCTCAATCCTACAATCATCATACCGCTTCATACAAAAATGTAAAAATACTATAGTACTACGCCATTAGCCCCTTTGTATACTCGACATGTTGAAACATTTAAAATATCTGCATTACAATACTACATGCTGAAGTAAGTACTGTGCTAGTCTGTAGCCAGCCAGTAGTAAGAGGGAATGCGTGCGGATTCCAGATCCCCGTAAAGCTTGCCTGTAAGCTTGATAAATTGAGATGCATTGCTGTCGGAGCGAGCGCTGGAATCGGGGTCTATTTACATGTATTTATTCGCTTCTAACAGCTCGAGTCTAGTGCACTTAGTGGCAGATGATTATGTGAATAAGTAGTACGGATGCTCAAGCTCATATATATTCATGAGATTCTTCAAGAGAAATCAAAATTGGATCAAACAAATACCTTCGAACAGTAAATAATAGTCGTATGTTATGTTCTGGCACGTTCACGATAAAGCTAGTCTCATTTCTCGGCTCTCGACTCTCGACTCCTGTAGTACATACCGGCGGCGTCTCTGGCTGATGTCCGTACTCAGCCGCATACATTTATAGTTGCCGTTTTAGTAATGATTAATGAACACCGAGCGTGCTCTGACTTACTACTGTAAGCTTGAGTAGAGCATTCATTGGTAACGACACTCAGGACACTGGGACTTGAGGCAAGCTTCAGATGCAGTCACTGCGGTGAGTGCACTTGCCGCTGGACTCGACGCTCATCAGCACGCGCGTCACACTGCCCGAATGCCCAAACGGTCCGAATGGCCCGAATGCCCGAAAAGTCCACAACCCGTTCGTTCTCGAAGTCGTAAAAGATCACACGCGCGCCGTGCGTCCCTCTCTCTTCGACTTCCCTCTCGCATTCGACCTCTCGCCTGGGTTTTTTCGCGTCCCACCCATCGCATCCCTCTTTTTTTAGCGTCTTGGTGGTGAGTCGTGTTTTCAACGCATCGCTCCCCATCTCACGCTCAGTCGGCAAGTTGGGCTCGTTAGAGCTGGCACAGAAAGGGAAGAATCTTCGTTGGCTAGCAGCCTCGGAAGTTTGGTCGTAACACTTCGCTCTGACCTCCTTCTCCTTCCCTCGTGCTAAGCTCAGTGGGAGCGCCCTAAGGGTGCACAAACCTTCCAACCGAGAACTCAATTTTCCAAGTCTTTTAATCTTGGAAGGTTTGCTTTCCCGAAGCCGTCAGGCTTCGCCCGACACCGACTTTCCCACCTACTCTCTGACATAAAGAATATTGTACTCAAACAGACTAATAGTTATTTTACTCTGATACATTAGCTAATAACGAAAGCTAAGGAAACTCGAGTTATTAGGAAGCATAAAGATTCTACTTATTCATTAGACGCCCTTAATAGTGACGCGTGATGTATTGATGGGCAAAACGTGGCCCGGCGCGCTGCTCCCGCCCAACCCAAGAAACAAGCAGATGCCTTTCATTCGCCACCACCACCGTCTTCCACAAATTGAGAACCTCGCCTGTATCTTAACGTCCAGGGCTGCCACTCTCCCTCCATTAAACTCTCTGCTAAAGGCATCCGGAAAACGAACATGGGACGTCTTTGCATCTTGTGTGGACGACGTGTTACAAGATGACGAGAAGAGGCAAGCTTATACAAGCTCATTTGAGGGTTCAATACTAATAGTATTGTCATAATCTCGTTTAGCACACATGTAAAGCTTGCAGTAAAGATAAACGACAAATACAAAGATGCAAAAGAACTACCAGGACCATTACTAGCTCAGCAAGGCCAAGTTGGACCTGCTAAACCTAAGGAGCAGAGAAAGATGATTACAGCTGGACGTACGCATTCGTGTCTCGTGTTCTTGTTACTGGGCTACGTTTGACTCTATTCATAGCATCCGGTACTACGGATACTAGCCTCATAATAGCGCAAATCGACAAAACTCCCGCCTACACTCCTTCTACATTCAGTTCATCCAGCTCGCTCAACAAGGCCTTGCAGTTACACAAGACAACACGAGCTATCAAACCCACATACCATCCCCTGTGGAAGCTCATGCGAGTTATTTCTGGGTATCTGGGTTGGGTACAAAGTGCGGCAGTGGAGCCAGGCAACAAGTGATTTGCCACAGGTGCCGGAGACCGGGTCATCAAAATCTGGGACTTGGCATCAGGAGAGTTGAAGTTGTCATTGACAGGGCATATTTCAACTGTGCGGGGTCTTGCTGTATCCTCGAAACATCCTTATCTCTTCTCATGCGGAGAAGACAAGGTGCGTTCAATTTTAACATCTTCCTACTTTCTTCTCATACTATAGTCGTCACCTCGCTATAGATGGTCAAATGTTGGGACCTGGAAGCCAACAAAGTAATTAGGCATTATCATGGGCACTTGTCAGGTGTCTGCTCTCTAAGCTTGCACCTGACCCTCGACATTCTAGTAACTGCCGGCCGTGATACCTCCGCACGAGTATGGGACATGCGAACGAAGGCGCAAATTCATGTCCCATCTGGACACACAGCCACAGTCGCTGATGTCAAATGCCAGGAATCTGACCCGCAGGTAATAACAGGCAGTATGGATTCTACCGTCAGGTACGTTCGTGTCTACTGTTTATCTAACGCTAGCTGACGGGGGCTGTTGTTCCAGGTTATGGGACTTGGCGGCCGGTAAAACTATGGTGACCCTCACACACCACAAAACGTCTGTTCGTGCTCAGGCCATCCATCCCACAGAATATTCTTTCGCGTCTGTGTCAGCAGGAGGCAACAATATCAAGAAACGGAAGTGCCCAGAAGGACAATTCGTATGCAACTTCAGCAAACATAACACGATTATCAACACACTTTCAGTCAACTCTGAGGGTGTAATCTTCTCTGGAGGTTCATCAGATCGGATCTTCTGCAAACGAGATTATTGCTAATCAAGGCAATCCAGGTGACAACGGAACACTGACATTCTGGGACTACGACACTGGAACTGCTTTCCAGAATATGGACGATATTCCACAGCCCGGTTCTCTTGAAGCAGAGGCAGGAGTGTTCTGCTCAACTTTCGATGTTACAGGCACACGGTTGATCACTGGTGGTGCAGATAAAACTATCAAGGTGTGTAATGAATGTGAACTAGCATGTATGATGTATGTACTGAGGAGAAAACACACACACAGATATATGCAGAACAATCTCATTAACTTATACTCACGTTGCTTGCACTTCTCAGTTTCCGAATGTCATTCACATGTTGCATTGATAATCAAATGCTGACCACATAAAAGGTGGCTGGTGAATGGCATTTGGATCCTAAGATAATGGGTACTAACTGATGTCATACTACGCTGCCGGCCCGTGCCGCAGCCATTGCCTTTGTTCAAGAATCAGTTTTGAGCGTTCAGCAATGCCACCGACCAGAATCCCGACTTGATACTCAACAGTCATCTTGAATCCTCGGTATCTTAGTGTCTCTCAGCGATGAAGTACGCCATAGCCCTGCTTTGATACTAGTGTTGTCACTGATTTCGAATAAATGCAGTGCACAAAGTTTGCTCACCAGCGTATACATATGTGTATTGTCAGCCTCCGGACAGAGGATTAGAGCTCGTACTTTAAAATTCCGACGAGTCTGCACCAGTCAAGAGATTGCTGGCCTGATTGTCAGCAAGAAGATGGACCCCTAATCAAGGAAGAAAGGACAGCCTCGAGCTCGCGTAAATCGTCAAGTCCATGGGAGATGGAAAGCTTAAGCGGTAGAGACCTAGAAAATGGGGTAGTTCCGCAAGCAGTGCAAGAGACCCGGATGTAATTTTCAAGCCGTTCCAGCGAAGGAGGGGGAGGGGAGGTTCGACGAAAAGAAAGTTTATAAGGCATGTACTATTTTTTGTTGTTCTCGGACCTAGCGAGGAGGTTAGGAAAGTCTTAGGTTCTTATAGCAATATGCCACATGGGCCTTCCTGAAACGGAATAACACTAGAGTGCACGACAGCACAAGACGATTTGCCTGCTAATTCAAGAGATTTATTTTAAAGGTTATCAGTGCACGAACGCATTAGAAAAAAGTTCTCTATACCCACTCGCTCTACCTCCTATCTTTTACTCTTCTAGGACGTGACGGTAGCTATGTGACATTGTACAAACTTGTACTGAGAGGATACAGTGTTGGGAGCGGTAGCATGAATCAGTAAGTAAACTACGGTCGACGAGTGTGCTAACCTGCTTGGCTACTCCTCTTAAATCCATCCCTACGCTCGCGTTAGTCGATGAAGCGTTGTTGTAGCGTTCGTTAGGCCTTAGGCTTGGGTACGTTCTGAAGTACTAAGTCTCGACTAGTGGCTATTTGAATGTTCAATCACATCAGGGCTAGGGTGTTATAGAGACGAGTCAGAGGTGTGGGACAGCATCATGCTGCAGGATATCATATATCAGGTTAACGTTTACTAGCCACTATTTGAGCATGTCGTAGCTGGGAATCTCGAAACACCGGTCGCGGACAGTGCTAGCGTTAGCATCGCAAACGGAGTTTAAAAATACTTGCTCAAAATTTAGAGTGCAATGAGTTGACGACCCGACCCGTATGGTCTGGCTCTGATGGTCTTTCATTATTGATGGTCCTTGGACCGGACTGAGCCGCGAAGATGCGGTTGGTCCTGGGCAGCTCACAGTTCAGACTGTTCAGACCGGCTTGAGCCGTTTGTGATTTCCATTTCGGGAACTAGGAAAGGTTGATCAATGCAATAATTGGCTCTGGGCCTCAGTTTTTGGAGGCATAGCAAAAGTGAGCATCCTCTTCTAAAGTAATATAAAAGCAAAATATATAATGAGAAGAGCCTAATGCTTGAAAACTAACACTGATCATGTAGACGCTCAACGACATTATGGCGCTGGACGTGCGGCGTAGAGAATATAAACTTTTAAAAATATATATTATAATCTATGGCAGTCCTTCAGATATTTAGACCTAAAATAATGCACTCTCTAGGAGTCAGCGAGAGGAGACTAGAATTCTGCGACATCTGGTCAGTTCAAAGCGGTCTAAGCCGGTCCTGCACCGTGAGTCACTCGGGACTGAGCCGTGATGTCATTGCAGTTTTGGTCCGGTCCAGCCCGGCTCAAAAACAGTTCAGTCCTGCAGTTAGCTAGTCTTTGTCGGAAAAGTGGAAATCACATCCGGATGCCGGGATGCAGGTAGAGGCGCCAGTGGCACATGGATGCACTCAGGATGGTAACGATTTCATCCGCGGGGCGTGGTGCCATCTGGATGACTCAAGCGCCCTCCTGCCAATCCAGATGCTTGAAGCGCAGCTTGAGCGTTCCTCAGGATGACATCCGGAGATCACAAGGTCCTCCCAAGGAGGCCCGATGCATCCGCTAACAACCAGACACCGCCCTTTCACGCGTTGTCGCGCAGTAAAACTGTCGAACACTAGGTCATGAATAAAGTGCGTACCAAATAAAGAGGAGATCAGTATGAGGTGACATAAGCAGCATGACATAACTCAGACTCTGCTTACTCATGCATGATCTATATTTAAACCTTCTGACTAATGGTTGTCAAGGAAAGGCTCTGGATTACCAACACAAGTGTTTCAGCTGAAGTACCGCTTACTAAAAGGTGATCTTTTCAATTGAAAGCTGTGCAAAGAGCTTAGTAACTGGTAGTCAGTCAGAGCAATTGCTTATAAACCACTGTGAGCAATTACCAATTTGAATAAGAATGCTGTGCAAAGCACTGCCCCAAGAGACATTTCCGTAGTTACCAATCATGTAATCAAGTGAGTAAGAAAGCAACAGGCAAGACCTCAGGAAAGGTATAAAAGGGCAGACTGAAACTGGGAAAAAAAAAAAACAATCAACAATCACCCCACAGATATTACCCAGTGTCAAAAAAACCTCAGCCCAAGTCATTCAACTGTTAGGAATACAGTTGAATAAGACAGACCCACCTGAGTGAATTAAAGACCTGAGCACGTGTCAACTGAGGACGTGTAAACTCTGGTATTGACTTATTTAGAGCCACTAAGCCTGGGAAGGACTTAGGGTCTACCTGAAGTAGCCAGTTGCGTCGTTGAGCCTGCTAGCCCACCTTATTCACCATTTCGGACTCTGTAAAGTGTTTCATAAGCATACGGAATCGGCTCAGAAGAGTGGGATTCGTGCTTCATTGTATAAAGTTTATTTGAGAATTAACCAAACCCCTAAGGTAGTACGCTTCGTTGCCGAACCCGCCTCGGAAGTCAGTAAGCCAAGAGCGCCGAACCTCTTCCACACACCTCAGAAGTCAGTAAGCCAGGAGCGCCGAACCTCTTCTACGTCTGTCCACGTTTCAGGGCCCTTCTATTGTCTCTACTGTTTCGTGTGTTTCCGTTTCCGTTTCTGTGATTCGAGATTTGTGTGACTCGGTTTCTTTTCTCTTCGTTTTAGTTTCCAGGCTTAGCTTGTTTATTTTTCCTATTTTTATTCTTTTCCTTTCTCTTCCCTTTTACCTTTCTCTTTTCTTTTTCTTTATCTCCTTTTCTTTATCTCTTTTCTCTCTACTCATTGTGTCACGTGAAAGGTAGCGCTTTAAATATTTCCAACGAACACTGAGATAGCTTGACGAACGACAAGTCCAGTGAACCTCAGAACTATCTATTGAAGCACCCACCCTCCACATCCTACTAACCAATCTTTTCAAGAGTATAGGAGATCGTTCCCGTACTCTTATTTCAGTCTTTGATAGCTAGTTAAGCGACAGCGTCATATTATATTATATTATATTATATTATTCCTGCTACCGCAGTAGCGGGTCTTAGGGTTCCAGGGGCGCGCATTTTCCCCCTGGCTTTTGGCTGGTGTTTACAATTGTCACATGAAACGCCTGACTTCCCGAACTTATTGCGTGCTCGAGCGCTTATAACGAGCTCCTATCGCGTTATTGAGATCTATTGCCTACTCGGGCGTGCTGCAGGTTCGGACGTTTGGAGTCTTTGCGTGCGTGCTAACCGTGAATCGGGGAGGGTGAGTTGACGGAGAATTGTTCTCTTATACCCCACCCAGACTGTTAACAACAGCCTTTTTGTGAACGTCAAGATCGACATCCATCAATCCACCCACTGAACTCGTACATGTGACTTATCTCAAGAGAAGAGGCTGCAAATGTAGCTTTGAACTTTGGTAACAGTATAAACATGCCGCGGTGAGTTTTTAGAATTATTTATACTATCTATGTTTTCCATGCCTTATTTTTTCTAATTTATGCCTATTTTATTTTGTTGGTATATGGCGAGTGTCCAACTACTAACTTATGTAAGTGTAATTATAACTGGCAGCCGCCCGAGCACTTTGGGAACAACGCTGTTTGTACGCCTGTCTATTTCGACCCATTCGAGCTAATTATTAAGATTCCCAATCTTTGTGTATTTCTCGACAACATTATATATAGTTTCTAACGGTAGGTACGTAAGCCTAGTCCCGCAGGATAGTAGATAAGGCTGTGTGTTCAACTAGCTGATAGATCTCGGTATGTTTTGCACTGTTGCTTCCTACGTTTTTTTAGTCTCTCAGCGTTAACGGATACTATCGCGAACTGCCCGTTGATAATCTTCTTTGTCCGCATTGTTTGTTATCAGTTTTCAGTCAGTTTGCGCTCACACATAACATACAGCGAACGGTTTTGTCTTCTGCTGCAAGTGCTTACTAATACCCGGTACATAGCGGGTGTAGCTGCAAATGCAGCGCTAGTAAATTATCATTACTGCTTACACCCAGTTCTTATTTCTAATCTCGACATTGCTGTTGATACTATGTTGATTCATACTCTTTGATATATTCTTATACTACACTATTGTTGTCACTACTTTATTATTATTATGGGTGGTATCTCATTCAGTCACAAGCGCTACCTTATAATTTGGTCATCGTAAGGTCCTCTCGTAGAGTCGTAAGCACCGTTTGTAATCAGTAATCTAAACATGCTTAAAACCACCAAGCTATTGGACCGATATATAACAAAAATTTATATACTATACGACTCAATATTCCTGGCCACGAAAATGTGTTACCTACAGTTTCCAGCCGTGATATTGACTCCCTTCCCTTGGATAAATGAAGAAGAACATTTGATTACGCATATTCGAATGTTTGGAAGCTTTACAAATAGCACAATGCACCGAACAGGACATCTACTACTAACAATAACTCACCACTAGCTAACCACGACGAGTGATATAGCGGCGAGGGCGTACACCAGTTGGCGCAGCATCTGTGTCAGTTGAAACGTCCGCAGAACCTTCAGTCAGGCCCACATTCTTCCTCGGTTGCGCCTTGAGGTTCTGGCGCTTAGATTTGGCCATAGGAGCCGAAGCCTGAGGCACCGGCGAAATCTAAGTGGATGAGGGAAGTTCTGCTACCGGGGACGAAAGCGGACGTGAGGGTGATGTAACAACAGGTGGTTGTGCTGCTGTGGGTTCTGGGGCGTCCGCGGATATGTCCCTCAAGGCTGCGGAGAAGTTGGTGCTGACCTGACCCATTGACGGACTTGGGGCAGCAGACGAAGGTGCGGCTAGAAGAGAGTCGACATGTGGAGTTGAGGGAGATGGGAGGTGAGCGGTGGGAAGAGTCCCAAACATCGCCTCAATCTCCTGATTGTGAGACAACGCAGCATAATAGCTGTTTGGATCATCGCTGATGGTCGCGCTGGGATCGGGCTGCTACCAAATGAAGACCCGAAGATCTCATGATTGAGCCATTGGAATAGCATTTTGGTGTTCGGTAGTTCGCGCGTACGTATCAGGAGGGCCTCATACTTCTGAAAGAACGCCATATAGTCGTAGGTGGTCGTGTTCTTGTGATCATTCTTCGTGACAAATTGGGAGTCACCGGAGATTAAATACACCAGCTACAAGATAGAATTAGCCATAGGCAAAGGCAGTACTGCAGATTTAACTTACAGTAGTTGCAGCGAAGGCGATTAGCCCAGGTGTAACCTCTTTGAGCCGCCATTTACCAGCTCTGGATTTGCTGACTATACCAGGGGTTCTGCACGTTCGACCACAAATTCCCACACGAATAATCTAGCGTTCGCATATGGAATTGATCAGAATCCGAGTTATTTAAATGAAAACACATCGTACCGCAAGAATTGAATGAGCCCTGAATAGTTGGGAAACATCGTTGGCATGGCTGGCGGGATACAAAGCCTTGTAGTAGAAGTCTTGAGGACTTTGAGGACCCAAGGCTCTCAAAGTGCGATTCGCCCTCCGTCAAAGTATAAACCATACTCTGCAAATACATAACCAACACACTCCTGTGCGTCCGTTATAAACTTCGACTTCTGGTCGAGACAATCGGCCCTAAACTAAAAGAATCAAAGAGTCAGTTTGTGACGTAAGATTTGAAAGTGTTGTACGTACCTGATCAGAAATCCAGGTTGCTTCTGGGTTTCCCAGCATTTCCTTCACTTTGCTGTGCGAGGAAAGGAGCGCATAGATTTCTGCCTGTCGTGCCAATTCTAAACTGACCGTATCTTGGCTGTTAAGGAAGCGCTGGAAAGGGTCCTTCGGGTCGATGGCGGGAGGCTCGGGATCCAGGTTGTCAATAGTGCTCTTATTCACCCACGGAAAAAAGAGTACTGCATACTTGCGGGCGCACAACTTCACAAACTCGAGAGGGCTGTTCGTCTCATCGGACCCGGATCCCTCCTCTGAGACACGACCCTTGCCACGTTTCTTCAGCTTCTTGACCTTGTATTCGAGGCCTATAACCTCTACGCCCGAGTTGTTCACCTGCTTTCGTAGTGCGGCATTTTCTAACTGAAGCTCGTAGAGTGCCTAGATTCATGAAAAGTAATGAGTATTAGTTCAAAAGGGCAGGCTGTCTGAGGAAGAACATACCTTCCGTAATGTAGTGATATCCCTCTCCTCCTGAGGATTGACATGGCTAGGACTAGGGGGATGCGATTGGTGGAGCGATTCCGCGTGCGTTGATGCATTCGCGTGAGGGCCCGGATGGGCGGTGACTTGTGTACGAATAGGTGGAAGATTTGCATCATCGAATTCTTCATCCTCAAGCTCGGAGTCACTCTCTGATCGATTGACAGAGGCCATGGCAGAGAATGAACACGGAGGAGAAAAGAGAGAAGTGGCCGTCAGCCCTCGAACAGTGGGAAGCCTCAAAATCGATGCGCCACACCTGCTACTCTGTCTTCCCGACTCGGAGACCTTTATATTCTCCAAGTCCGTCTGATGCACGTGTGGCAATTTCATTTCGAGTTAGCTGCGTAGATTGATATTTATGAGCGGTAATTCAAGTCAATATATCGAACGAGACTTACACTTCTGAGACGCTGCCAACAAGTTCTGGCTTGACACGAAGCACAGTAGCTGCAAGGAGTTTTATGTTAATAAGACACAATATGCATGTACAGACGTAATTACCATTGCCAATAGGACCGGGAAGCAATACAACTAGGCTGCCTCTGACGTAGAATGTCTACCTATTTCATATACTGAACGCGTGGCGTGCTTTCAAATCTTGAGGATATGGAGTTTCGCCTCTCCATGAGGACGATTCGATGCACGCAGCTTGATATCAGCTCGTGTCTAGATCACCTTTTTGAAAGGGAAGTTAGATAATTTAGTCATGTCACATGTGTTTCCAGCGTGCAACTCACCTTGATAGAAAACATGCGGTAAACACACAATAGGGACCAATCAGGTTAACCCAAGAGGAATAAGTATTACACAAAATTAACAGCTGTTTACCAGCACTGAGCGAGAACCAGTCGATTAGACGCTTGCGAATGGGATATGACTGCCGACATACCTTACCGAAGCCTCGCATATTGCATGTGCTGAGGTCAATACTCGGGAGTTGAAAAGGCTTAGTGAGAGGAGCTTTGATGAGAGAAGCTTGAGTACCCTGCTGGCGTAGAAGTCTTGGCAAGTAAAGGGAAATACTCTTGCCAACTTCCTGATGAGCGACCAGCTCCATCAGTTCACAGCGCGTCGGACTCTGTCCACGTCGCGCGCTGCCCGAGGTCGAGGGCGCCCATGCCGGTTTTGTCGACGAGTTCCATGCATTCTGGTATGTTGTGGTGAGTGAGTGAGTGAGTGAGCGCATGTGAGTTGGAGTGGAATTATTTATGTTGTAATAGGATAGGATGGGAAATTGAATGGTGAAAGTGGGACTCACGTATCCCGACACCGCTATTCAGAAGCCGGATGGCGGCCTTGGACACCTTGTGCACGTCGGAAAACTGGACGATGACGACACGAGTGGGAAGGACCGGGGCGGGTCGGGTCGTCACTAGAGGGTTGAACATTGAATGTTGAACGGTCACATGAGCTTTCTGCTAGAAATGGGAGAGAAAGAGGGAGAGAGGGAGGGGGGGAGAGGGAGAGGGAGAGGGGCGGGAGGGGAGAGAGAGAGAGTTGACGAAATACAAACCTTCAGTGACTATACCCAGTGTGCCCTCTGCGCCGATGAAGGGGACTATGCCATTGAATCCCGCATAACACTTCCGAACCCGTCTGCGCGTTTTGATGACTTTGCCGGCGGGTAGCACGACGGTCTAGTGTGCAGACTCAGAAAATGCGCTCACGAAACTATGGGAGGAGGTGTGTGGAGGACTTACGGCATTCAAGAATCACTCTGCTCTGGCTGTCCCATATCGGACTGTGTTAGCTGATACATAGATGACGGTGATGTGAGTTTTCGAGGGAGGGGGACTTACAGGGAAGAATAACGGGATGCCTGTCGAAATATCGACAATATCATTTCAGCGTGGGAAGTCCGGGAATGAAATCTATAATACTGACCTTTCTCATTGAGTGTAGCATTGATGTCTACCCATTTGGCACCGGATTGCGCAACGAGGTCACCGTCTTCCTCTGTCCATGGGGAGTTGGGGAGTGGGGGAGATAATTAATTTTTGCACTACTAAAGAGAAGGTGTTGGTTGCTTGCCGTGGATTTTAAGAATCTGGTTCATCCCAGATAGGTCAACACGTATCCCCCCAACCTTTGTCTACAAAAAAAGCACACCAAACAACCCCCACGGTCATTTTTTTCGTCGAGTTTATGCAGAAATTCAGAGAAGCCAAACACCTGGCACTCACCGCGACATGGTTCCTCTCCAGACTGGTTACTCCATCATACGCGATGATCGGGACACGGTGTCTGCGCGAGACGTTTACGGCAAACACGACGTCCTCGGTGAACTGCGCGAAGACGACGATCGTAGGTACCGTCCCTATCTGAGCGGTTTCACATGATAATCCAGTCAGCGGTGATCTATTGGAATATGCAAGGACCAGCAGGAGGGACAGAGAGGGGTGGGGAGAATGATAAAGACTCACAGACTGTCTTGTTCCCGAATGACTTCCCATGGGCTTCAAGCACAGACGGGTCAGTCGACGTCGACTCCGCGCCGGACGGTAGGCCGTCCGCCAGTTCCTTGACAGCGTTCTGATAGTCTGCCTCTGTCTCGTATTGGCTGTTCAGCTGCACCGTGCTCATGTCAGTGCACTCGGGGAACACAAAAAAACAGTAGCGACGACTGGGGTTTCGCGGACGGTGGAGAAGAGCGAGGTATCTTGGGCAGTGATTTAAACTTGCGTACGCTTTGTCGGAGCGGGTTCGTATTCTCAGTTTCCCTAGGGGGTAACGTCAAGTGTGGCAGGGCACACGTCGGAGGTTGCACGGTGTGGTTGTACATGGGGCGGGCCAGAACCTCTGCAGGGCCGGCTGGATTACCCACGTGTAGATATTTACGAGGTTTCTGAAGTCGTCGCCCACGTTCTACCGGCTTACGCCGATTAGGACATGACTCGTAGTCAAGACCGCGGAGTGTGGACCAGGCTTCGGAAGGAGATATTTCTTGTAGTGATGATGCGTAAGAGTACGTGGAAGGCGTTTCGACGTCGACATAGCCAGTGGTCGAAGTTGTGGTCATGGAAAAATGAGATTCCTAAG
>MU274922.1:391953-406350 GCA_022160335.1 Irpex rosettiformis | reverse complement strand
GTTCATATGAGTCTCGTGTGTAAGCTCGGCGAAGTCGAAATCGAGACGAGAATTGAATGGTCTCCATGGCTCGGAATCACCAGCAGGAATCTGCATATCTTCCGTATGCTCGTCGCGTGTGAAATCCGAGAACTTGTAGTATTTTGTTTCGCGTCCGGAGGCCCGGTGATATTCCACTTTGATATCATCCAGAGCGGGGGGGGCTTGAGGAGAAGGGATGGATGTCGGGGGTATTTCTTGTGAAGGGGGCACCGTTGATGTCTCACCATGCCTTTGTGTCGTATCTGAGGAAGCTAAACGAACGGTGTGAGCATAACTTTGAAATTCCTAGAGTGCTTACCATTCCGCGAGCCAAAATCGCGATCTTATTCGAACTCGTCGTGCTCCAGATTGAGTTCAGCCTGTTGCTGCGTGGGAACTTCTTCGTCAATCTGGGGGGTAGGTAAGGCTGCTTCAAAAACAAACATGAGCCACGCTACGACTAGTGAGAATAAAACCGGCATACCATGACTCGTATCAAGGCGTGAAGTTGACGGAGAGGGGGACTGAGGGGGCTCTGGATCTGCCTGCCACGAATGTCGTCCTGCACGCGTATGAGACCTCCTCTTGTATCATCCATAAAGATCAGACGCACCTCTCTTTGGGGATCGAGACACGTGGTCATCGTCCTCCCGTTGGCGACGTTTTGCCTCCATTCTCGCCACCCTCTCCTTCGTCTCCTTGTGAGCCTTAGCGTGTTGGTGAAACCCCCTTGCATCCACAAACTCCTTACAGTCATCGCACTGAACGACCTTTGATGACTCGTAGCGACCGTAGGTCTGAGAACCTTTCCTCCGTCGCGAAGACCGTTTTCCTGCCATAATGCATACACTACCTCCGTGTGAGTCCCAGTACATTGTATATTTAGACAAGCGATAAAGTAAACTCACCTTCAGGATAATACAGATAAATAGTTACAGAGTATGAACGAGCTAGGTCCGGGAGGGGGTGAAGGAGGGGAGAGGACGATGGCTAAGGTCAGCTTCGAACATACCTATTCCGCCCTTTCGCCACGCTGATCTTGACGCCCTCCAGATGAGCGTGGGTCCCTCGATATGCCATATGGCGATCAGTGCGAATCTCCGGATACTGGTCCGATGCCTCAGGATTGGCTCAATCTCTCCCTGGCAGCATCTCGATCTGATGGCTTCACTCGGGAGGGCCGCCGGATGCCATCAGGCTGTGAAGCGGAGGGCGCCGGGATGATGGCGCCTCCGGATGCGGATTTGCCTTTTCCGACAATTTGGACCGGACCGTGTGCAACACTACCCGACCCCATTGATTCGAACCACTAGCTCGATTTGTTACGAAGCTTATAAGTGGCCTCTGCTATTTGGTCCCAATTGCAAGGCATGGCCGCCGCTGTTCTTCATGATTTACACACCTGCCGTCATGTCACTCTAGGTGAGTTTGAAAATCCGATCCTTACAGTAGGTTGAGAGCAAATGCAATAATGGTCCATTTTGTCCAGCACAAACAGAGCGCGAGGCTATTGCGTCGTCACCAACACCTATAAATGTCTTTTGGATTAATCTCATCAACATTCATGATCCAATCAAATGGCCACAGAATCGTCAGTATACTGCCTTCAGTAAGAAGACCACAACAGGTGTTTTTGTCACGTACCAATCGGACCAAACTCCTCTTTCTTCCTTTGGCGTCTGCGGGGATCTATGGGTGACTTCGGATAGACTTTTCATTAAAGAGACAGACGGAAGCTGGACAGTTTGGAATCGAGGCGTTCAATTCCGTTTCCCGTTTGATCAGTCCCGACGTCTCGTTTGGTCGCATAATGCTCACTTCAAGTATCTTGGTGATGAGACAGTGAGGACGGAGGCACTGCGATGGAAAAGTACGTTTTGTTTATCTTGTCATTGACATCTCAATTTCGCTCATCGTCTCAGAGGGCGGGGTTCCATTTTCTAGCATTCCCACGTACGCGAGGGATCGCTCTCCCCATATCAAGAGTGTGCTTCAAAAAGGGTACAAAGAATTGACCGAAGCGGATTGTGTGCTTCTACTCAACACATATCTGAACCACGTTCGAATTCGTGGACCATGCGACGAGGGTCATGGAGGCAAAGTAGTTGTACTACGCGATCAACACAACCGTGACCCTTTCGCGGGACCTAATGAAGTCGAGCTTGGTAAGATCTCCTTCACTTGGACATGCTCTTCCTGATATCTCATACGCTATAGTTGTAGGTTTAGAGGGTGATTTAGACGACACGCCTCAGCAATTCTCCCCGCAGGGAACCGAAAGTAAGATATAGCATATAATTACCGGTAGGATATCCATGCTGATGCCGTACAGTCCTCTGCAAGTCAAGTCAACAACCGATGTTTAAACCGTTCCTGGCCCGAAAGTACAGAACTCCACTTGACCATCGTCAAAGTGCAGGTTATGTGAAGTGTTTTAACGGTATGGAGGTGTTTTTGCCATTCAACAGCAAAAGCTCTGAGAACAAGGAAGTATGGAGAACATCATTATCTTGTTTTCTATATTTATTAAGTAATTATATAGAGCTCACAGATCGCTACGTGCAAATGGTTATTGTCTGGTTCCGACGCAACGGCAACTCCAACCAAGGAACACCATACCATCAGCAAGCTCCCACTAGTCGCTGTCCTGGACGCTCCGCCTCCCGGGTGTCACATCACTGTCTGGGAAAAACATCGAGATGAGGTCCGGAACATGCTCTCCTCAGGACGAGTGGTAGCAGTATTGAACGGGGTCGTAGATGGGCCATCCTACAGCTGGGATGAAGAATCACTCGTTAGCGTAACCAGACGGCAAGGAGATGGCGCATTGATCCAATGGCAATGTGAGCTATAGAGCAATTTTACGAAGTCTTTTTCTACTCAATTAAAGGTCACACGCTTTCACAGCAGCACAAGCAGATGAAAAGTCTTACGACGAGAAGAAAGGTGAGTCTTTCCCTATATTTCGATAAGTTTTACCGAAAAGTTGATTGGTTCGCGTGAGCAGCTCTAGCGACTATAAAGGGGACAATCCGAAATTTCATGCAAGCTGAACTAAACCCGAAAGACAGTGTAAACTGCCTCGATATTCCTACCTTCGGTGGAGAAATCCCACCCCTCATTCGGTGAGTTTTTACCCCTATACTCTTCGAATGCTAAACGTTCACAATTACCAGTGAATTGGCAACTTCTTCCAGAGCTTTATGCGGCACAGCCGGAGTTACTTTTGAGTACTCCAATGCTCAGCCGCAAAAGCCACGGCTCTCCGAGTCTAGACAGACAGATACCGGAAACGCGACCATTCACAAATACGCCACAAGGTCTGCCGAGAAACGCGACGCGTCACCTTCAGGCTTTCTCGCCAAACGACGAAAGACAGAAGGAGTATCTATGGAGGACAGCTCTCACTTGGGCCCTTTTGCTGCAGGTTCCGGAATGCATCGTTGCAATGCAAGTTCGGAGGGTGATAGAGATATAAACATCCCCGCTCCTCCGAGCGCACGTGAGAAGAAAGGCATAGATGCAATTCTCAATGAGGCTGTCACCAGCGTTAATGCAAACGGGCCGATGCATTCGATCGAGTGGGATGCCGTACGAATCGCCTCTTGGGCTATCATTGCATCCAGTGGAGCGGTATCCAAGACGCATCATGACGCTAGTGGATACTCGACCTACGTTAAATGTGAAATGGGCGCCAAAATCTGGGGGTACGTACTGCCGAAGAAACCGTCACACAGCCTAGACCAGTCGATGAAGGAATATCATCGTATGGTAACTAAATGCACAGAAACTTCGGAATTGGCGAAGGTTGCAGAACCGGTCAATATTTATCTACCCCGAGGGACACTGTTGTGAGTTATTGTCAGCTATACCGAGTTCCAATGTATTGATCACTGCATCGTTAGAATTCAACCGCCAGGGGCACTCCACCTAGTTTATACGCTCGAAAGGAGTATATTCACATGTGGTCACTTTTATACTCTTGAATCAATGCACCTCACCGAGGTGGCTCGCGCTTGTGCTGCTTGCACAAATCAAAGAGGGACGAATGCCTCTCATCCAGGAAGCGCACGGGTGCTCAGCAGGATTGCGCTGTCACTGGTGTTTGATTGGCATCCATCTGGTAAGCAAAATCCACCTGGATATCCTATCATACTCAAATTACAGAGGAATCATTAGTGCTACGGAAACCATTCATTTCATTGGCGCGAATGCTCCTGTGGGCGGACGTATATGCTCCAGGAGATATCGATTCCGATGATCCCAAATTTATGCACAGCCAAGAATCAACAGCCGAATTGGCAGCTGCTCAGGCCGTCGCTGAGATAATTCTAGAGCACAACAACATATTCCTCGAAGACATACGACCCGAACCTTTGCGATCGTACCGTTGGCTATCGAATATGGGCGAAGGGTCAGACTGGGCAGATTGGAGGGATCCCGGTACAGCTACATTGGATGTACCAGATGTGAGATCCCGATTTGTAGCCTTCAAAGGGGTTTTCAAAGGCTAGTATAGGTTGCAATTGTTTTCATACCAAGATGTTGTTCCACATGATCACATTCAAATTTTTTTTAGCGATTTCAGTTGTCTTATCCCCTTGTTGCAATGCCATCCTATTTACTCTCATCTCAGTTAAATCTCTCATTGGGATCCGAATCCTACTACCAGTCCTTCTCCGACGCCACCTTTTATCTCTCAATTTCCTTGTAAGATAGGGGACATCCACATCCATCGGCATCACGTGATGAGCGCTAAGGCGAACGATGTCGAGCATACTACTCAGTCACGAACAGTGGGATCGAAAAAGTAACACTGGGAATCGATAGCCTTGATGTTTGTTGTGAACTTGTCTGTCTCCGTTTGAAAGAATACGAAGTCTACAAAAAGTTTTATTGATATTTTTCCAAAGTATTTTCCCCGACTCATAAAGCATTCTTGTGTAACCCTGCGGTCACACAGACACCTTTTCCATCCTAGACACTTTCCTTTTTCGTAGTAATTCTACATAGCGCTCGTTGACACTCACGCTCTCTTTTACTATACGCCCATTGGTCCCCTCCTGTTTATTCTCACATTCTCATTGGTCCCCCTCACGCCTTGCTTTCCCTTATATACCTCCCTTCTCCCTCCTTCGAGCCTTCAGTTTCTTTCCCCGGCTCAAAGGTATGCCCCCCTTGTAGACCCCTACATACGACTTGTACTTACCAGTTTCTTTCCCCGGCTCGAAGAATAAAACGTGTAAAGATTCTATTCGTCTGAGTGTTACCCGCCTCACGGCAGGTTTCCACTTTTTTTTGAATCTCCTCGCGTTACGTTCTTACGGCGTTGGGTACGGTGCGACGACACCGCGCTTCCCCACGCAAAAACGTTCCGACAGCACCTCTGTCTTCATCCGTCTCTGTCATACTGTCCTTCCGTCTCGCCGCATATACTCTGCATCTTCCGCCTGCCGTCACTGTCACTTCTCAATCGACTCTACAAGACAACTGTCTCAAACTGGAGTCCACTCGTCCTCACACCAGAATTGCCTCTCGTCTACTTCTCGAACTTGCCCACAATCTCCCATTCGCTGAACTTGACGACGCTGAAATTGCTACACTGTTGCAGATGGACTCAGGCTCACTGAAGGCAAAGACACCCTCTAGCCTATCAGGACTCTCAGAATCGGATATTGGAGCATCGTCCTTGACGGACACCGAAGAGTACGTCCTCGTTCCGCACATCGTCACACCACCTTCCCCGACTTCATCCACTTCCACCGACGAATTTGACTTCTTCGTTCCTATTCACATGGAGCGCAAGAGTAACAAAACGATGGCGGAAGTCATCGCGCCGAACACCAAGTATCCTCCCATGATGTCACCAGGCGAGGTTTCCCCCGACGTGCTCCTTACCTTTGTACAAAGGTGTCGCCACCACTTCAGGACAAAGAGTATTGCAGACAAGGACCAAGTGGCGACAATCGCTCCTAGCTTCCAGGACCCTAGTATCGCCAATTGATACCTCACCAACGAATTGCGCCTCCAAGCCTTACTCTTCGGAGATTTCATCAAGGAATTCCGTAGGCGGTGGTTCAAACGCAACTGGGCTGATGACCTCCGCACCGAACTAGAGTTACACAACATGACAGAAGACGATCGCTTCGACATCTGGGTAGAGAAAGTAGAGCGCCTCAATGAGCTTCTCATCGACACTGAATATCATCTCTCCGATGAAGAACTCCGCAAGCATATCAAGTTCCACTCTTGCCTTAAGTTACGACTTGTCGCTTCGTCTCTCAATGGTTCCTCAAAGACTACGTATCCTGATCTAAAGGAGTACCTCTCGCTTCGTGACGAGGAACGTCGTGAGGATCTCGCTCAGATTCGGGCCGCTGCTCGTCGCGCTGTTGGCTCAAACAATACCAATTCTGCTCGCACTCGCACCAACAAGGACGAGAATGCGCCTCCAGCCAACCGAAACCCTCTGCCCAAACTATCTGATGCGGAACGGAAGCTGCTCATGGACAACAATGGTTGCTTCAAATGTCGTCGTCCCTTTGCGGATCACAACTCGAAGTCATGTCCTAACGGTTTCCCAGATGCTCGCTCATACAAACTGTTGACTGCTGCCGACATTGACGCCTCTCGCAAAGTGCAGTCTTCCAATGCCAGTTCGAAGACTACCATGAAATCCCGTGTTGCAGCTATCGACCTAGACGACGAACATGAAGACTCCGTTGACACCCATACCGTCATCGCCGCGGTTCAATCTCGTGCTCAACCCTTACCGTCCGCAGTTCTGAGCCGTGCCGATGATGAACTCAGCAGCAGTGATTCAGAGTGCGTGTCTTCGACTCTCTCTCAACCCCATTTCATCTTCAATGCCTTAATTCATGCTTCGTCCTCTTTATCCGCACCTCTTCTCATGCTGATTGATACGGGTTCGCCCGTCGTTCTAGTTGATAACAACGTCGTCGACCGTCTTCAACTTCGATGTCGTCGGTTACCAACACAACGCACATTCAAAGCAGCTTGGGGTGGTGAAGAGCAATTGACATCAGAGTGGGTGAAATTGAGAGTGTCTTCGTCGGACTTATCTTGGACCTCGCTTTCTGT
The DNA here is from genome assembly GCA_022160335.1 of Irpex rosettiformis. NCBI lineage: Eukaryota > Fungi > Basidiomycota > Agaricomycetes > Polyporales > Irpicaceae > Irpex > Irpex rosettiformis. The sequence goes on along the minus strand of MU274922.1, from coordinate 399,228 downwards.
TCGGGCAATCGTTGTAAATGGACTATTCTCTCCTGTAATTCTTGGCCTGCCTTTTTTCTCTGTTAACAACTGCAATATCGACACTGTATCATCAACACTACTTGATCGCACGACAGGGACTGATTTGCTCCATCCAGCTCCCTCATCGTCGCAAGATACTCGCACTTCGAAGGCACGCCGTCAAGAACAAGCAGAGATTGAACACCTCAAAACTATGCTGGCACACACCCAGTACCGCGATGTCGTACGCGAACTACAAATGCTTTTTCGCGAATCCAACAGGTCTCCGAGCCAGCCCTCTATGCCGCGCGTGATCACTGTACCTCCAATACACATCGATCCTGAACACCACATCGCGGCTATCAGACAACGTATGGCTGACCTTGCCTTTCTCGAAACGCTTCGACGAGAGGACGCGAAAATGCGTGAATCGTTTTCCGACTGCTTTGGTGACATTCCTCCTACCTCTGAACTTCCCTCGGACGTCTGGCATTGTTTCCGCTTGCGTGACCCTGACATGGTCATTGCAAAGCGTCAATACGAATGTCCGAAGAAGTATCGAGAAGTCTGGAAAGAGCTTCTCCAAGAGCATCTCGACGCAGGCCGCCTTGTACCTTCCTCATTGCCGTACGCATCACCTTCCTTCTTAATTCCTAAGTCCGACCCTTCAGCTAAACCTCGTTGGGTGAACGATTACCGTGCACTCAACTCCAACACGGTTCCCGATGTCCACCCTCTACCGAGCATCTCAGACATCTTATCCGACTGTGCAAAGGGTCAGATTTGGGGGAAAATCGATATGACGAACTCATTTTTCCAAACGCGCGTACATCCTGATGATCAGAAATACACTGCAGTGACGACCCCTTTTGGCCTTTATGAATGGACGGTCATGCCACAGGGATGTCGAAATGCTCCTGCTACTCACCAACGTCGTATGTATAATGCGTTACGCCCCTTCATTGGAACAATTTGTCATGTCTACCTCGATGACATTGTCATCTGGTCCGCCTCCATGGAAGAACATCGTCGTAACGTCACCTCAATCTTGGAAGCGCTTCGCAGACACTGCCTGTTCTGCTCACCCAAGAAAACTGACCTCTTCTGCATTGAACTCGACTTTCTTGGACATCACATATCTCGTCGCGGTATCGAAGCTGATGGTCACAAGATCGACTCCGTTCTCTCATGGCCGACGCCTCGCTGTGCAACACATGTTCGCTCCTTCCTTGGCCTTGTTCGTTACATCGCCTCCTTCCTACCAGCATTAGCGCAGCATACTCACATTCTCAATCAACTTACCACCAAGGAAGCCGAACGCGACTTTACCTGGGGCGTGGAGCACACTCTTGCATTTGAAGCGATCAAGAAGCTCGTTACTGGTCGACAATGTCTCACCACCATCGATCACTCACAACTCGACACTAAGAAAATTTTTGTCTCATGCGACGCTAGCGACTTTTGCACTGGCGCAGTTCTCTCGTTTGGGGAAACGCTTGAAACTGCTCGCCCAGTCGCATTCGAGTCGCAACCTCTTCGCGGTGCTGAACTCAATTACCCAGTCCACGAGAAGGAACTCTTTGCCATCTTACGTGCTCTTCGCAAGTGGCGCGTCGACCTCATTGGAGTCCCTTTCAAAGTTTACACCGATCACCACACTCTGGAAAACTTTGATAAGCAAAAGAACCTCTCACGTCGTCAAGCACGTTGGCAAGAACAGCTGGCCCAGTATGATTTCAACATCACCTACATCGAAGGCGAACGGAACTCTCCTGCAGATACAATGTCTCGTCGCCTGGATTTTGTAACAGCGGAACACTGCGGCGCGGTCTGGGTTGCTACTCGCTCGCTGTCTCGATCTCGTACTAAACTCGGTACCAACGCTAGTGCTAACGCCCTCTCGGTCAATGCTTTGTCTCGGCTTTCTGTCTCTCTTGATACTTCTTGGCTTGAAGCTATTCGTGCTGGCTATGCTGAGGACGTCTGGACCAAGAAACTACTCGCCTCTCTGTGGCTCATGCTCTCTGCTTCTGCTCGCACTGCGGCTAAGACTGATAATCCCTCGGTCGCATTAGCATCTGGTCACCTTGACGGCCACTCACGTATAGGGATCAAGGTTTGCGACCGTCTACTCTACGTTGGCGACCGTCTCGTCATTCCACGTGTTAGCTCACTTCGCGAGGACTTGTTCACCCTTGCTCATGATGCGCTCGGCCACTTTGGCATGGACAAGTCCTACCATTCCTTACGCAACAGCTACTACTGGCCGCACATGCGCAAGGACCTTGAACAACTGTACCTACCCGCGTGTGAGGACTGTCAACGGAACAAGTCTGCCACTCAGAAACCTCGTGGTCCTCTCCACCCCCTACCTGTTCCGGACACTCGCTGCCAATCAGTTGCCATCGACTTCATCGGACCCCTACCGGAGGATGACAGATTCAACTGCATTGTGACTATGACTTGCCATTTAGGAGCTGACTTTCGTGCAATACCAACGCGCACCGACATCTCTGCTGAGGATTTCGCCACCCTTTTCTTCCACAAATGGTATTGTCACAACGGCCTCCCTTTAGATATCGTTAGTGATCGTGACAAGCTCTTCGTGTCGAAATTTTGGAAGGCGTTCAATCGGCTCACTGGTGTCAAGTTGAAGATGTCCTCCTCCTACCACCTCGAAACGGACGGCTCAAGCGAACGTTCCAATCGCACTCTCATTCAGTCGCTCCGCTACCACGTTCAACGCAACCAACGCGGTTGGGCACGCGCACTTCCTCACATTTGCTTTAACTTCATGAACACCCTCAACGCCTCCACCGGTTACACTCCTTTCCAACTTCGTCATGGTCGCTCACCGCTTCTCATTCCACCTGTCGTCGCCAAACATCTCACCACACCCGAGGAGGTAGATGCAGCTTCACTTATTCACCGCATTGATTCAGACGTCATGGAAGCCCAAGATAATCTCCTCCTCGCTAAAACCAACCAAGTCACCGCTTCCGATCGCGATCGTTCACCTGAGCAACCCTATAACATTGGCGATCTGGTAATGCTCTCAACTTTCCATCGGCATCGCGAATATATGCAAAAAGGAGACAAACGCGTGGCGAAGTTCATGGTACGTTACGACGGCCCATATCGAGTTATACAGGCTTGGCCAGACTCATCTGTCTATACCCTCGACCTACCGGAACACCTTGACATCTTCCCCACCTTTCATGCTTCGCTTCTCAAACCTTTCGTACCCAACGACGACACCCTTTTCCCGTCCCGCGCCCATTCTGAACCTGGTCCCGTCATGACCCCCAACAGTCCCGAGCATTTCGTGGAGAAGATTCTCGACAGACGCCGCGTAGGCCGTGGCTATCGATATCTCATCCGTTGGTCTGGTTATGGTCCTGGTCACGACTCCTGGCTTCCCGGTCGTGAAGTCAATGGACTCGCGCAACTCACTGAGTACTTCCGCGAGAATGGTATTAAGGACCCCGAAGGAGATGATTAGATCTTAAAGGTTGGGAGAGTGTAACCCTGCGGTCACACAGACACCTTTTCCATCCTAGACACTTTCCTTTTTCGTAGTAATTCTACATAGCGCTCGTTGACACTCACGCTCTCTTTTACTATACGCCCATTGGTCCCCTCCTGTTTATTCTCACATTCTCATTGGTCCCCCTCACGCCTTGCTTTCCCTTATATACCTCCCTTCTCCCTCCTTCGAGCCTTCAGTTTCTTTCCCCGGCTCAAAGGTATGTCCTCCTTGTAGACCCCTACATACGACTTGTACTTACCAGTTTCTTTCCCTGGCTCGAAGAATAAAACGTGTAAAGATTCTATTCGTCTGAGTGTTACCCGCCTCATGGCAGGTTTCCATCTTTTTGCAATTCCAAGAAGGAAAGGTATTAACTTAACAAAAATATTAGCGCTTAGACGCTCAATAGACGCTCAATACAAACAAATTACATAAGATATTTAGAGGTTGCATGGGCTTGAGTGAGTGTTTTTACAATCCATATGTAATGTTACCGATGTCTACTATTTGAAAGATAATAAACCAGAACTTCACTCATTCATGCTCACAGATATTTTCCATGTTAGGATCACAAAGTATGTTTCTGAAGCCAATTTTGGCATTTCCCATGCTAGACGCTCTAATAGTGCCCAGCACGTGATGCTGATGGATGTGGATGTCCCCTATCTTATCTCTATGAACTGGGCCCTACATCCTATAGCCATCCTAAAAATTTCATCCTTAAGTTTTATCTTCACCTGCACACCTGTGAATTTTGTGACAATGCATATACAGATTGGATCAAGGAGCTGAAGATTCGGCGTTGAATATTGAATATTGAAAGGTGAAGCTTGAAGCTCGGAGCCCAAAGGAATGCAGGAGTCATCAGAGTTCGGTGACTCGTGATTGGGTCTATAAGTGCCAGATAACTAGTTGTATGCTATTGGCATTTACAGCATACAGTATGTTTAACTTAAATGTAATGCGTTAACGGCTGGGATGTATTTTATATTTTTTTTGAACTGCCGATGTATGAGAATATCGCTCAAGTTGTGGTACCCCGGAAACAGCCCACCTCAAATAATAGTGCACGTGACTGAATACATGCCGCATCGGGCACCGGAGACTGTGACGCCTATACACACTCGCCTCTTTGGACCATTCAACACCAAATGGTTGCGCAACACCTGACTTATGCGGAAACTTCAATCATGGCGGACTTGTGGCTCTCGCATCAAATGGTGGATTTGAATGTACCTGGGGTCTGGTTCTGGAACCACTGGCAGGTGATTTCCTCGATTTGCCTCCAATGGTTCCTGTACCACTGAAGATCTCGAGGTCAGTGCCCAAACGAGCAACCACCTGCCTGAAACGACAGTGGAGACTGCTAATGGAGGCAGTCCCTGCCTGTTTTGGCATGAGGACTCCATCTCGACAATGAGGACCTCGGCACAAGGGGGCGCGCTCACTCCAAGTCACGCGTCAGGACTCTTGCCATGCTCTCTGTAGTGTAACAGTGGGCTCGTCGCCACATTAAAATTGATAAAAATAATTAAGAGTCTTTGTTATGTTGGCATGACCAATATTAAAGCTCAAACGTCTCGCTAAGGGGCTGAATACGTCTATTGCCTGCCGGATGTACATACAGGTGCCTGTACTGTGACAGACAAGTGACACTTGCCATTTCAGGAGGCACTGCACTCATTTTGGCCAGGATAGCAACCCATCAAAAGTTATGTACCAAAGTGGTTCCACTTCTTTCCTTTGGCGAAGGGAACCATGATGGAAACCAGACTGAGTGTCACGAACACGTCTCTTTTCGCCTCTTTTTCATTATCTTATCTTATCTTGGGCGTCTATCTTATCGATCCTAAGTGTCCATCTTATCATTTTCCTTCATAAAATATAGAGGACTTGATTATGTAAACTGCCACATGACCTAGCACATGACCGGTAGCACGTGCTGTCTAGAACCTTCCAGAACTATGACGTAGTACTGTATAGTTCCTTCCCGCGCTAAGTGTTAGAAGTACTGACCCGGTACCAGGGGTCCTCACTTTTGTACATATAAGCCAGCTGGACTTCACTCTGAAGTTCCCAGATTCTACCTCTTGTCCTCTCACCTCCTCTTGCAGGTTGTGTGTGCTCGCTCGATCATCGTCTCTCTCTCTCCGTTCACCATCTCTCCTCTCTCCCTCGTCCTCATCCTCTCCGTCCTCATCATCATCACTCCACTCACATCGTCATCACTATTCCCATTCGCCTCATTGTTCCCCGCGAGTCTCGTCCTCTTTCTCCACATCGTCATCGACTCCGCCTTTGCTCTTCATCGAGTATTGGTGTGTAGTCGTCACACCGAGCTGGTACTCCATGATATACCCTATGTATCTGGAGTTTTAGAGGGGCCAGACTTACCTGTGCTATTATGGTAGCTTAATAAAAATTCTCAATGTTTGGCGGTACGCTCACTCACCTGCTATCATCTTCACAAGAAACTCTCAACTCTATACTCAATTTTATAGATCACAGTGATCAATTCATGGACACCCCCAACAATAGTTCTACTGAGTCTGATGACAGTAGTCTCATGGGCTTTGCTCCAGTCGAAGTGATACACGTAGACTTTTACTCAGGGACCATCCCCTCTTTCCCTCTTCTTCAGGCTAGAGGACTCATCTATGAGGTCCCCTTGTTCTTGTTCAAGCACCACCCTCTTTTTTGACAATTCACATACCAGACTATTCAAGGAGAGCAATGGCTTTGTCTTGGAGGAAGTGTAAGGAGACTACCTTCTAATACTGCTGCAGTCCACTTCGATCACGTCCTATCGCCTATCCTTGATAGCCTCAATAACTCCTTTAGAGTGCCAATGTAGTATTCGAAAGCTCATCTGCATTATCCCTACCTTTCTGACGCATCTAGATTTGTTTCAACTCGCAGAGGAAAGTTATCATGGATATACTCTCAATATGATCAAGCTTCTGCAGCTCATTTCACAGATCCAAAGAACCTCTCACAAGTTGACTCTGAGCTTATCCACATCATCACAGGAGACCTATGTGTCCTCAAATCAATGCTAGACCAGTTCAAAGACGCGGGGCATCCAACACTCACTCGTGTAGATGTCAACTTCAGTATTTCTGTGCAAGGTCTCAAGGACACATTTGGCATCGATTCTATCATCCAGAAAATTTGTGCTGCTAGAAACCAGGCACTAGAACTGATTGCTGCAGCCTGCTATAATCTTGCACATGTTGATGAGCAGATGCGCGCAGCTATCAGGCTACTTTATGGCCTGCGCATGTGCATTTGGTTATTCCACGAGGAAAAATTAGAAGCTATCATGGACCCGAATGACCTCTATTTCTACACATATCCCATTCTTAAACTGTGCCATGGAAACTGCCCTATATATCTGCCCTAGGACTTTGCTCACAGGCTCACTACAGGCATCGATGAAAGACTCGCTCTTAGCAACCTCAGTGCAGAACAGTTTATCCAATCAGTTGATCAAATGTTCCCTCTTCCCAAGCCCGCAATCGGTATGATGCTTCCGAAGTCTTCTTACTGCTCTGTTTGCGCAAACAAAACTTGATACACTTACTCACTTCAACCGGCTCTTCGATCTTGTAACAAGATCTGACTGTATGCTAGGGCCAGTAGATAACCCTCCTGCCATCATGTTCTAGAGGCAAAGTCTCAACTGTTACTTCATGAAGGCGTCCATTCACGTTACAGTCCTCTATGAAATCCTCGGCTACTTCAAG
>MU274922.1:370760-385150 GCA_022160335.1 Irpex rosettiformis | reverse complement strand
ATACATATAATACTGTATAATATTCAGATAATACTGTATGATATTTATATAATACTGTATAATAGTTAGATAATACTGTATAATACTCATATAATACTGTATACTACTGTGTAATATTTATATAATATGGTATAATATCCAGATAATACTGTATGATACACAGATAATACTATATACTCATATAATACTGTATGATATCCAGATAATATTGTGTAATACTCATATAATATAGTATAATATCCAGACAATACTGTATGATACTCATATTATACGATATAATATTTAGATAATATGATATAATACTCATATAATACTATATAATAGTGTATAATACTTGTATAATATTCTCATAATACCATTTACTGATATTGTACCCATGCTGCGAGGCTGTTTTACCTCTATACTGTCAGTATTGTATGCTTTAATCTATATATTTTGAATCAAGCTCATTCCAGTATATATCATCAGGGTGCCTGATATGATGCTATACAATAGGAGTATATAATATGCATATGAGATTCCATGTCTACATCATATGCATGATATGCTCATGTATTTTAATGTATTGTGTTTAAATTATACAGAATGTGATGTATTGCTAAATGAAATGGTTTACTCAGTCTCAACTGACTGTGGCTAGAATGAGCATACTAATACCTGCTCAGAGATAGGCTCTATACTGCATTCAGTTACATATAGCACTGCTATCTCCTAGTTGACATTGGCTAGGTGTAAGGTACCTACTTATTGTATGATTCAAGTAGCCATGTTACTTTCAATGACACAAGCTGGTGCTTATGGAATGCATTATGCATGCATTGCACATTACACTGTACAGAAATATCATACTATGAATAATACTATCAGAATATTTCATCCATGAGCTGATAGTTCATAAATATAATATATTTTGGCCATATCTGAGACAAGAATAATATTATTTGGCTGAATGCCAACGCCAGATATGGCAGTAATGAGTGGGCACTTTTTTCTAATTTGGATAGTAGCCATCAATAATGATGGGGGGTGAAATTGCTGTATTCCCCTGGTTGTATTTTTATCACTCTATTTAGAAGTGTTCTACTACACTCTGGGATCAAGATTATGTAACTAGAATGTCAGGGAATGTCTAGAAAGTGCACAAATGTGAATCTGTTATCAGATCTAGATGTGGCCAGCACAGATCTGTTCCTATCAATTGAACCAGTAAAGGGATTGTTTAGTAAATCTAGGATAGGGTTGTAGAGTATATAAGACATGCATGAGTAACTGTTTGGGCTTATCTAACAGTGTCTTTAATTTGATCTATAGGGAATGCCTGAAAATGCGACTAGGCTGATCTGGATAGAATCTAGAAAGGTTATAAATGTTTTTATATATTCATCCTAACCCTAACCAATGTATCTACAAGTAGCAAAAAGAATTAGAGCAATAACTGCATTGATGGTGAAGATATGACCATGTGCTCCTTCTCTCCTTCTCTTTTCATAAAAGCGCTCGGCCTGATTTAACCAGTAGTACTAAACCTTAGCAGAGCTAGAATAATTTTATTGAGCATATTTATGATGTTTCTGCTTACTAGAAATGCTTCCCTCATGCTTTTTTATGCTTTGATCATGGTAGGTGCCTGGAGGTGTGGCCAGCTCTCTAGGGGTAGGAATAGAGGTCAGATAAATATAATTAGTACTAGATATATGTTTTATAATGTGTATCTCAATGTTACAAAAGAAATTTTGAGCATCCCTTTACTGTAGGAGTCAGAATAGGCATGTACTCCTTCTTCCCTTTTTAAGTGCCCAGAAAAGGGCTTAGCCTGACTGAACTGCTAATGGTAGCCTTTAGTAAACTTAGGAAATTAATATACAGTATATATGACATGTTAAAACACGTCGAAAACGTGTCTGGGATGTCTGAGTGTACTGCCAAAAAATTGACCAGCCAAAACTGTGGCCAGGCTTCTACAGATAGGAGTAGAGACTATAAAAACGAGATAATGCCCGGATATAGATGCTACATAGTGTACATCAATGTTTCAAAAAGAATTAGATAGATATCTACTCTAGGAAAGTCACAATGACCATGTTCTCCTCCTTCCCTCTCAAAACTAGAGTAGATATCTATCTAATTCTTTTTGGAACATTGATGTACACTATGTAGTACCTATATCCAGGCATTATCTCATTTTTACAGTCTCTACTCCTATCTGTAGAAGCCTGGCCACAGTTTTTGGCTAGTCAATTTTTGGCACTACATTCAGACATTCCAGACGCATTTTCGACGTGTTTTAACATGTCATAAGACAATAAATAACAACACTTGCTTTTCTGTGTTCAGAAGCAGAATGTAATAATTGTAAATGTGTATTTACAATTCCTGAGTGAAACAAAGAAAAGAATCATTCCAGTACGTGATAGCACACTGTTGAGCAAATGTGTAACACACCTGTCCTTGATAACAAATTTTCAATTCAAAAGATAACAAAAAAGTAATAGTCAGATTTGTATTCTTTTGATTTCATCATTTTCATAGTAACAGACTTTGTAATGTGGTGCTTCTTTAACTACAAACAGTCTTGCATTATTACAAAGAGAATTTCTTACTTTGTTGTCATAGTAACTATATCAGATGAAAGCTTAGCACTAGGCCTATCCAATGATCCTACTTTCATAGAGAATGGATAAGATTTGAGGAAGATATGAGCTGGATGGCTTTGGATATGACCAGATGATGTTCTGACACTTCAAAATTTTCAATCTCCCCTTAAAAGTACATCTCAAGACATGATCATAGTATCATTCAATATATCCCTACTAAACTCTTATATTCTTGCTTATTAGAGATTTCAGATAACTATTAGAGTGTAGTTTATGCATATATTAAGTAGTTATGAGTACTACTTTAGTCAAATATATGCTATATGTGCATTTATTGTATAGAAAACCTAGAATAATGGCTGATTGAGAGTTTGAGCAGTATTGAGAAATATAGAAAGAGACAGTGCAGTCAGATAAGAAAAATATGTTATATAGAGGAATATTTTCCGATTTTTTCCGATTTTTTGAAGATCAAAATAAGTTACAATAAAGTCTACATAAGTGCTAATATAAACTGTTCATTAAGCGCTCATGAACTATTCATGAGTATTAAATCATTAGATTATGATAAATTAGTCATACATTCTCTTATTAGAAGTCAAAAAAGGTGAAAACTTTAGTTAGTTTGAATGATTACTGAAGATCATTAGAGGTGATATAGGAGTAAGTAAGGATACTTACTAGAATAAGTAAAGTAACAAATCTAAACCTATTAGAGATCAAAAAATATTAACTCTTCAGTGAATTTGAGTGCCTAGTGGAAGCCATTAGAGTTGTTATAGAGATAAGTAGAGATACTTATTAGAGTAAGTAAGATAACAAATCTAGCCTTATTAGAGATCAAAAATGTCAACTTTTCAGTAACTGTGAGTGCTTAGTAGAGATTATTAAAGATGTTATAGGAGTAAGTCGAAGTACTTATTAAGGTAAGTAAAGTTACTTACTCTAGTAAGTAAGATAATAACTCACATATCGCTCGAGGACCACGGGTCAAGCACACATATACATAGTCTTGACAATGCATATGGCAAAGGTCATACCTGTATGAGAGAGAAGAAAGTTTATAAGAGCACGCATGTCAGCACTTCTTATTAATCCATCCACAGATCTGAAATGCGACGTACCTGATAGTTCTATCTCTCGACAACTAGAACACCCCATAAGTGTGCGACCAAGTTCCTTGACCACTCGTTGTAACTGCCTGTTCTCCGTTTCAATGATGACAATTCTGACCTAACTCACATTACCAAACTCCTCATCGACATTGTTTATGGAACCAGAGGCATAGCTGCTTTAGCTGCTACTGCTGTTTCAAAGTTCAAATTGCTGTTCCACTAGTAGCAGACTTTTGCTCACACTGCACATCAACCCTCAAAACAAAGCGAAGGAAGTAAGTAGGATGACCCTATATCCATCGTATATCCATGTTATATCCTGTCTCTACTACATACCGAATAATCATTGTGAGCATATTCCAAGTTAGAAAGGTCATAGGCTCAAATTCCCCTGAATTCATTTTTTATTACATCCCATCGCACTCAACATAGAATGTTGAGTGATCACACACATCAGAGTCCCATGAACTTAAGATTTGATTCTAACAATGTTATCATAGGTCCCTCTCGAGCAATGCCAGAATGTATAAATACTGCTCTCGCTTTCCCCTGACGCATCTCAAAGGTAAGTCTTACTTCACCACCATGACAACCTCCTTATAGGCTACATGCACTTATGTTTACTTGCAACAAGTTTTCGTGGCCGTCAAGAACGTCTTGAGTCCCACTGGTGACTGGCACCAGTGAGTATGCATGCAACTGGGGTTTATTGATAACTAATGAAGATGCTACAGAGCAATTCAAAGTCGAAGGATCAGCAAAGTCGCATGTGAGATTGTACTACACAGGGTCATGGCAGAACAGGGTGAGAAACTGAGTACATTGTCATTGCTACTGCCGCACGAATACACGCTGATTTGTGATTTTACAGAGTTGACATATGTCTAGATATACTTATACCATGTAATGATTGCTGTTCCCTGGGCAGGTGGGGCGATCTCACAACTATGGCCACTTGGACTCAGGCTCCCCTTTTAAGGATTGTTATTAATGATTATATAGTCTGTCTGTATACACTCAAGCGACCAAATCAATATATTTTTGTACTATTTGTGAATAAACGGTATGCCTGATGTGTTGCAATGCGAGAAACCGGAAAATATGTTGAAAATTGTGAATATAATTGAACAACAACGTGTGCTTGTATGTCCTGAAGGCGCTGATATGGATATGATATGGAAATGCAAATGAAATCCGGTCAACCTAATGACATAAACTCTTCATATTGATCAACAGAATAATCTTGAAATGAGGTAGATATTCGCTATATCTATCACATATCAGACTTTTGCTCAATGATTTCTGCAAAGCAGCTAACATTGAATTTCAAAACAACAGAAGTAGCTAGCATTGATCAAAACTTATTGCTAAGAATTATTATTTACTCATTCCTTTCTTCAGTGTTTGAGTGCTAACCCTCGGATTCACCAAACATATGCATATTATTAATGCAGCACAAGGTGTCAAAAAAATAGAAAGTGGAATGATGTACCAGTTTGAGAGAGTGTGATGAGATCGATACCAATGTAGTCATATGTGAAGTCTATATTCTGTGATCACTGGTGAGGATATGTAGAGTGTCATGTTCAAACTCAAAATGGATTGCTGAAGGTTCTGCGGATGTCGGTGAACCTATTAGGATACTGAGAACACATTCTCACACGAGTGGTACCATTTGTACTTACAATAGATGCTTACAGTACACAATGGGTTGCTGTTAGCGATTGAATTTTGAAACTACATCATCAGGGAGACAATCCCCTTACATTCATTATCTGGCAGTGTGTGCATCAGCAAAGAAGGATGCATGATAACAACCTGGAGACAAAGGCAGAAATTATCCGTGTGCTTCACAGCGTGCCCGCAGATGTTTTTTTCTTCTTGAATGTATGAGAATCCTTCCTGTAACGTTTCACTTGCGAACATCCTAAACTAAATCATGAAATTTAGCACTGGTTGCACATCTTAAGTACCTGAGATATCTAGCAACATGAAAGAAAAATGGTAGTGGGGAAAGGGGAATGCGGAGAGTGCACGAGAGGTAAGACTTACGTGTTCTTTTCGTGTCTTGCATGAAGGACGTGTACTATCAATTGAAATCAATGAAAGCAACTGCCAAATTTGTTTTACTCACACATAATACAAGCTCTCTCTGTCTTATGAAATGAAGCCTTAGACAATGATTACATAGCAGACAGTGCGCTTCTGTGCAGGTGTACAGCAGACTCAAGTTTTTCATGTCAAGGTTAAACTGACAACGACTAGAGGCTTGTGACTTGACACCTTTACTGCCTATGGTTGATGTTGACTGGTCGATCAGGAAAGAATTTGCATACTAACAGTAACATTGGTATGCTGGGTTGATATATAAATGCAGTTGGAGCATATACATTAGGTGGAGGCAATCAGTGTAACACAATAGCCTCAGGCTCATGCTTCCAATTACAGACAGAGACGCTTTCCTATGGCTGTCAATACTTAATCCTACACGTTTCACGAGTGGTGTGAGTGTACCTATGGTATCAAGAATGTGGAGATATCCGGTAAGTGTTGCTGAGAGTCCATGATCTGGGTAGGAAGACTGAGCATGCACCATCAACGTCATAGATATCTGTAGATCAGTGCAAATAGCTCAAAGACTGAACATACCACATAATGGATTTCTCATTGATGACTCCTTTGTATACACAATAGAGTGAGTTGTAACAGTACATTGGTGGTGATGATCATTTGCAAAGATCGAACATGATGCCATCTTGCAAGTGTCTCAAGTAGCATTCAGAAAGAGTGTGATAATTACCTAAGTGATGCTGGGCAGTGATTTTCTTTGTTTTCGTACAAGTGAAACCTAGCCAGCGTCGACACGAGCGTTCATGGCGCATTAGTCCATTTGGTAATACTTTGGCAGCAAGTCCTGATACCTTAGAACAGTGTATCACTGCATGTTGAGGCAACACTTTCGACCAGGTGCCATTCAGGTAAAATCTGGCATTTACCTAGATTTCACCCAGATTTGTGCAAAGCTATCTTGTGCTGGGTGTAAGACAGCTTTAATTCGGCGAGAATATATTAAGGCAGCCTTGCGCCTAGATTATACCCAAGGTAACATGTACGGTAAAGCATATAAGTATACATAGCTAGTAGCTAAAGGCTCTTGCTTTCGGGCATCGATAACTGTCGAGACGAAGCGGCCTACTGGCTCAGCCTCAAAGCAACAGTCATTTCAATCGGAGTTTGAATGCTCAACCATAGAGTACTGTCGAGTGCGTAAAAGCTGCACGTTCTCGACAACCTCAACGACATTGCCTTATGATTTCTTTCATCCAGCTATATGCATACAAGGTATGTGATTTCTCAGTATTTATATGTTTTTACAAAGTAACAAATCCTTGTTTGCTAGCAACTTGTGATATTTGTGACTGCACAGGCTAAACATGCAATCTGCCATGCTAGCTGGGATTGGACTACTAATGAAGCTCTACATATCAGACACAGAATATTTAGAAGGTCAGAAGGATTGTGTGGGATGTGAATAGTAAAGAGATGTCAGATTTCCTCTGAATGGTACATCCTTGAACTCTCTACCTGAGTCTTTATTTAATTTCCTCTTTATTTGTCAGTATACAAGTATCCTGTAATCGGCTGGTGAGTTCTGATTCCACATCCGTATACTATTGGTAACCAGACTCATTATTAACTTTCCAGGTCCTTTGTTTGCCGATATTTAAGATATATGGTCTCATCTCGCCCTCTCTAAAAGTCCAAGTCTTCATCCTTTGGCCATTGACGTCAGGCTCCTGAATTTTCAAAGTAAGTCTTAAGCTTGCAGCATTCTCTGTGCCACTTGACATGTTTTGTATCTTCAGAGCATGATAGTGCTTACAAAAAATACGACGAAGGACTCAGAGGTAAGCCGACGTCTTGCTCTCCTTACGATGTTAAGCTGACTACAGCCATATTTCAGTCTCGTAACAAAGGAGCTTTATTAGCATTGTACGTACTATTCCTTTGCATTAAGGCGACACTGACAATTGTAATGCAGATCTCGTGATCCTGCTGCAACCAATCCAATGCCCTAGCTTTCAAGATCCCACTAGGCACCTAGCTACGCCGAAGAGAGTCTGGTGGTGTTTCATTGACCCTTGTACTTCTAATGTATATATTTACTCATTCTGTGATGTACTTGTACAGGAGATACAATTTATTTAAGCTTGATGACATGATGAGCCATGAGCCATGAGCAAAACCAGTGAGCGTTACCGGTACAAGTGTGTGCCCGTCGACTAAATTACACCTGTTAAAGTGTTGGCTAAATTATACCTGAGTGATACTGCTGTGAAATGCGGCCATTTACCCAAGTGACTCCTGGGTGCACATCTTGGATTGCAGACAGGCGCAATTTGGCCACGTGCCTAGACGGAACCTGGGAGAAAGCCAGTCTCAATATGCAGTGTATATGTTGGTAGATGAAATAGAGTATGGGCTAGTCTCGAAACCAGCCGTCCAGCTTCTTCTATATAAAGAAGAAGACAGCAATAATGAAAAATGTCAGATGGTGACTTGCTTGCATGATGGATATGGACATCGAAGTGACAAATGAGGCAGGATGATGCATCACGGACAGAGCTATAGATTTTAGATTGCTACCCAAAATATTTTCATGTAAAATTGTTGATGCTAGCACAGAGAGATGATAGTCTGTCTAACTCTATGTCAGGTATGTTAAGACTATCATGTCTGCAATAAAGTTTGTCTAACTCTGTGTCAGAACCATCTTATTGTTAAATTATGAGCTCCGCGCTCTAATGCACTCTCAAAAGTTCCATCAGAAACTTACTTGACATCAACTTCTCTCCATCAACACTGCTATCTCCTGCATCAATCTCATGATGTCTGACACTAATACATCTACTGAATCTATCCACTTCAACCTCAAATGCTACATGCTTGAGAAGTTAGTAGATGATGGATTGAAGAACAATCACAGAGAGTGGGTCGGTGTAATCAAATCTATGTTGATGTTACTGCACCTGTGGAAGTATATCTCAGGATTGAAGTCCATCCTACCAACTATCCTACCTTAGTTGAGAATATCTGAGTTTAAGCCACAGGTAGAGAGACATAAGAGCTGAGGTGAGTTGTTCAAAAGAGAAACAAAGACATAGTTGAAGAGGTGACCAAGAAGGCAGGACTGTGGTGTGAAGGCAACCTAGCTGCATGCACAGTCTTATTGGAGGCACTATTATTATGATTCCTGAGTAAAACAAAGAAAAGAATCGTTTCAGTTCATAATGACACACTTTGAGCAAATGTGTAATGCACCTGTCTCTGATAACAAATTTTCAATTCAAATTCAAAAGATAACAAAAAAGTAATAGTCAGATTTGTATTCTTTTGATCCCATCATTTTCATAGTAACAGACTTTGTAATATGGCACTTCTTTGACTACAAACACTCTTTGATTATTACAAGGAGAAATTCTTACTCTGTTGTCATAGTAACTATATCAGATGAAAGCTTAGCACTAGGCTTATTCAATAGTCCAATTTTTATGGAGAACAGATAAGAATTGAGGAAGATATGGGCTAGATGGCTTTGGATGTGACCAGATGATGTTCTGACACTTCAAATTATTTAAACTCCGCTTTAATGTGTATACTGCTAAAAAAAGCGCCAGTGAACTGTTCATAATAAGTGCCAATGAACTGTTCATAATAAGTGTCAATGAATCATTCATAATGAGTATCAATAATTCAATATATCCTTACTAGAGTCACACACCCTTGTCTACTAGAGGCTGAAATAGCTGTAAGAGAGTAGTATAAACATATATTAGACATTTATGATAGTCAGTTCAGTCAAATGTGTAATATATATGCATTAACTCACAAATAATGTCTGAAATAATGACTGATTGAGAGTTTGAGCATGATTAGAGAGTAAGTAGAGACAAAGTAAAGTTGTACAATAAGAATATACTATATGAGAAAATATATTTCGATTTTTTCAGATTTTTTGAAGATCAAAATAAGCTATAATGAAGTCTGCAGTCATGAATTATTCATGAGTGCTTATTAATCAAGCTGAAGATATAGCATAGTAGGCCTTATTTTCAATTCAGAACAATCTAATAGTAGGGTAAATAATGTGGTAATTTTTTCCAATTTTTTTTTTGATTTTTTTAGACCATAATGTGTCAAAATAAAAAGTGGCTCAAGTGAGAATTGAACATGTGCCTTTTTCCCATGACACTATAGTGATTATTCCATTTTTGGAACAAGTGCTGATATGTCAGCGCTCTCTTCAAAAATCGGCTAATTTGACCTAACTCATGCAATGAACATCATGTGATCAGAATCTGAGATGAATGTTATGTGATTGATGACTATTGGGTGAGTGAAATGGCTTGAATATGACTTAGCGAAGATCATTATAGATGTTATAGAGGTAAGTAGAGATACTTACCTTGGTAAGTAAAGTTACTTATTAGAGTGAGTAAGATAACAAATTTGGCTTAATAGAAGTTACAATTTCTGAGGAACGAAGTAAAATCGTTTTAGTGCATGTAGTGCACGAGGAGCCAGCGATATGTAACTTTGCCATTTCCAAACTGTGGGAATCTTATTAGCTTACACTACAGTAACAAGTACATTACTATACCTATCATTAAACATTGTTTCCATGGTAATCAAATCAAAATGACAGAAGATATGGGCTGGATGACATTGGATGACATTGGATGACATTCCAATAGCTCAAACATTATTTTGTTCGATTATATTTATTAAAAAGCTCTATAAATATATTTTCTAATAACTATATATACTTGATTGACTTTCTTACAGATAGCATACTAGTAAGCATGATTACTTACATCACTATATAATTATTTGGGCACTTATTTTCATTTTTGAGTAGATTAGGAAGCTGCTGACTAATATAGCTTAGTCATCATGTCAAAAACATATTATATGTCATTATGACGGGAATAATTCCAGGATTCTGAATCTGTAAGCAGAATTTTCATAGCTACTCTGGTTAACAAGTTATAAGCAAAATAGCGAAAAAAAAAGTGTCTGGAAAAAATTCAAAAAAGCTATTTATCAGCTAATTGGATAGTGTCACCCATTTGGTGCATAATACTGCTTACACTATCCAATTAGCTGATAAATAGCTTTTTTAAATTTTTTCCAGACACTTTTTTCATTGTTTTGCTTATAACTCGTTAACCATAGCAGCTATGAGAATTCTGCTTGCAGATTCAGAATCCTGGAATTATTCCCGTCATAATGACATATAATATGTTTTTGATATGATGACTAAGCTATATTAGTCAGCAGCTTCCTAATCTACTCAAAAATGAAAATAAGCGCCCAAATAATTACATAGTGATGTAAGTAACTATGCTTACTAGTATGCTATCTGTAAGAAAGTCAATCAAGTATATATAGTTATTAGAAAATATATTTATAGAGCTTTTTAATAAATATAGTTGATTAAAATAATGTTTGAGCTATTGGAACATCATCCAATGTCATTCAATGCCATCCAGCCCATATCTTATGTTATTTTGATTTGATTACTATGGAAACAGTGTCTAATGATAGATATAGTAATGTACTTGTTACTGTAGTGTAAGCTAATGAGATTCCCATGGTTTGGGAATAGCAAAGTTACATGTCGCTAGCTCCTTGTGTGTTGCATGCACTGGAATGATTTTACTTCGTTCCTCAGAAATCGTAATAAGTTCAGATTTGTTACTCTGGTAAGTAACTTTACTTACTTCTACTTACTCCTATAACATCTCTAATGATCTCTACTAAGCACTCATGATTACTGAAAAGTTAATATTTTTAACCTCTAATAAGTTCAAATTTATTATCTTACTTACTCTGATAAGTAACTTTACTTACTCTAATAAATATCTCTACTTACTCCTATAATATCTCTAATGACTCTCATTAAGTACTTAAAGTTACAGGAAAGTTGATTTTTTTAACTTTTAATAAGTTCAAATTTGTTACCTTACTTACTCTAGTAAGTAACTTTACTTACCCTGATAAGTATCCCTACTTACCTCTATATCATCTCTAATGATCTTCACTTAGTACTTAGAGTTACTGAAAAGTTGACATTTTTTAACCTCTAATAAGTATAGATTTGTTACCTTACTTACTCTAGTGAGTAACTTTACTTACCTTAGTAAGTGTTGTATTTTCGATTTCTCGACGTTCATCGGGCATGAACATTTTGTTTCATTTCACGTAGACGTGCTCTTCTCTTTTCTCCTTTCCTTTTGAGCAATGCCTTGATGGCACTTACTATACAGTTCTGATTACATAAGTACATTTCCTATTGAGTGCTGACACATTGTGTGTATATCTCAGTTTTCTCACTCTACACTGAGGCTGACCGAGGTATGTATTTTGTTTATTCTTATGTTTTCCCTAGTAGATACTGACTATAGCTAGCATAATTTACTTTCGTTTCTTTATAGGTTAGTAGTATCAACTCTTAGAAATCCCATTTAGTTTTCTCACTCTGCACTGAGAGCTGACTGAGCATAATCTGCTTTCGCTTCTTTATAGGTTAGTAGTATCAACTCTTGGAAATCCCATTTAGTTTTCTCACTTCGCACTGAGAGCTGACTGAGCATAATCTGCTTTCGCTTCTTTATAGTCTGATCAGCACTTGTAACCCCGACAAAAGTAAGTACTCCTACTTATTTCTATAACATCTCTAATGATCCCTACTAAGCACTCATAGTTACAATTTCTGAGGAACGAAGTAAAATCGTTTCAGTGTCAGCGACATGTAACTTTGCCATTCCCAAACTGTGGGAATCTCATTAGCTTACACTACAGTAATAAGTACATTACTATATCTATCATTAGACACTGTTTCCATGGTAATCAAATCAAAATAACATAAGATATGGGCTGGATGGCATTGAATGACATTGGATGATGTTTCAATAGCTCAAACATTATTTTAATCAACTATATTTATTAAAAAGCTCTATAAATATAATTTCTGATAGTTATATATACTTAGTTGGCTATCTTACAGATAGTCTATCAGTAAACATGACTACTTACATTAGTATATAATTATTTGAATGCTTATTTTCATTTTTGAATAGATTAGAAAGCTGCTGACTATCTTCTTTGACTACAAACACTCTTTGATTATTACAAGAAGAAATTTTTACTCTGTTATCATGGTAACTATATCAGATGAAAGCTTACCACTAGGCCTATCCAATAATCCTATTTTTATGGAGAATGGATAAGAATTGAGAAAGATATGGGCTGGATGGCTTTGAATGTGACCAGATGACATTCTGACACTTCAAAATATTTAAACTCCACTTTGATGTGTATAATACTGCATCAGCTAAAAAAAGCGCCAGTGAACTGTTCATAATAAGTGCTAATGAACTGTTCATATTAAGTGCTAATGAACTGTTCATAATAAGCACTAATGAACTGTTCATAATAAGCGCTAATGAATTGTTCATAATGAACATTAATAATTCAATATATTCTTGCTAGAGTCATATATTCTTGTCTACTAGGGGCTGAAATAGCTGTAAGAGAGTAGTATAAACATATATTAGACATTTATGATAGTCAGTTCGGTTAAATGTGTAATATATATGCATTAAGTTATATATAATGTCTGAAATAATGACTGATTAAGAGTTTGAGCATGATTAGAGAGTAAGTAGAGACAAAGTGAAGTTGTACAATAAGAATAAACTATATGAGGAAATATATTTCGATTTTTTCAGATTTTTTGAAGATCAAAATAAGCTATAATGAAGTCTACATGAGTACTAGTATGAACTGTTCATGAGCATCAAATTATTAGACCATAGATAAGCTAGTTGCACATATACTATGATGATATTTATAGTGTACATCATCTTATATGTGAATAATCTGTGTGAGAAATAAATTGTGATTTTTTCGGATTTTTTTTGAAGGGTATATATGATGTAAAATGACTATAAATGCTATTTTAAGCAAAATTGGAGATATAAATAAAACATATTTGAGCTTAATAGAGTACTTGGATGTATGATAGAATATATTCTGATTTTTCCGGATTTTTTGAAGGCCAAACTCAATTTTTAGAAAAAAAGTGGCATTGTTGGAGATTGAACCTGTGACACTCAATGAACAGTTCATAGACACTCAGCCATTATGCATTGAGGATTACCCAAACTGTGGATCAGGCGCTGACAGGACGACACCTGATCCACAGATTGGATAATTGGCCATTACTCATAGATAAATAGTTACATAAGCTAAAGAGCAATGCTGAGTGGTTACTAGGAATGATTTGAGGCTATTACTGAGATAAATAGGGATGCTTATAGGGGTAAGTAAGATTACTTATAGAGGTAAGTAAAGCTACTTACCAGGGTAAGTAAGGTAACAAATGTGAAGTTACTAAAGGTCAAAAAATGCGAAAACTTTAGTTAGTTTGAATGATTATTAGAGATCATTAGAGGTGATACAGGGGTAAGTAAGAATACTTACTAGGGTAAGTAAAGTTACTTATCAGAGTAAGTAAGATAACAAATTTGGACTTAATAGAGATTGAAAAATGCGAACTTCTCAGTAACTATGAATGGTTAATAGAGATCATTAGAGATGTTATAGGAGTAAGTAG
>MU274922.1:341921-358924 GCA_022160335.1 Irpex rosettiformis | reverse complement strand
ACTTGTGGGGAGCAGGCCGGCAAGCGGCAAAATACGATTCCTGAGCTTGTATAACGTAATTATGAGGTCTGTAGTGCATATATTATTGTTGAGTATTGATGTGCATGCTTTGTACTTGTTAAATCTTTAGGATTTATATTTACTATATTTCCTTCATAAATACATGTAGATGCTGTTTCAATACCATCATGATACCAGACATTTCCATTTGAATCAACTATTCGAGATGTAAAATGTGTTGAACTATAGTAAATAATATCGATTAGTTTATATTTCAAGCTAGCTACAGTCATCACATGATCTATTTTTATATCTATACAATCTTCAATATATAACACTAGAAATGTTGATGGAACTTCAAGTAAAAATGATTTTATTACATATTTATTACAAGTATCACATCGGGTACGAGATTTTTTTTCTAACAATGCTTGCATCCATTTTGTTGATGTTTGACCATTATATGAGCCCATTCGTTTTGCCTTATCATTTCATGCATTGATTGTACAATACCAAGAAAGACATTGAGATTTAGAAACAGATGAAATATTTTGCTTACATTGTTGACAGACTTTTGTACATGACATTAAACTTTGTGAGGTATTTAACATAAACTCACATAATTCTCTGACATCATTACCTTTTTCTGAATTATCAAATATTGTTGGATGTTTCATAGCTAGCTCTGTTTGAATACAGTCTCTTAGAATATCTTTATTGATAAAATTAACTTTCATAGAAGCACTGAAAGTATTATAAAACATTTGTAAGTATGTATTATAATTTTGTATAGTAAGCCAAGTTGATGGATTTTCTTTCATATGATGCAGTAAAATAGTGTATAAGCTATCAAATGCACAACTGTATGTAGATGAATTCCAAACAAATCCTACAGGTGTATGTAAATTACTGACTATGTTATTATCTTTAACTGTTTTTATTTTTTTCTCTTTCTTTGAAGTATCTAAATTACTAAAGGGATTTTTTCTCTTTCTAATTTGTTTAGGCTCAGTAGTTGAGATGAGGTTAAGTCTTATACTACCTTGAGCTGGAGTAAAATTTGATGTATTGTTTAGTAAAAAATTCTGTGGATTTTCATTCACTACTGTTTTATCTTTGTTCTTTTGCTTTATAATCATCCATTCAGCTTCATCAAATGAGTCAATAAATTTGAATTCATTCTGGCTTGACCATCTCAGTGAAGATGGCATTGTTCTAGGTATATAACAAGTACCTTTCTTTTTTCTATAAGAAGCTATAAGATGATTTCTTGTACATCCTCCTACACCTTTTGGTAATTTATTCTTGTATCGAAGTTTTGTTATTTCATCCAAGATTTCTAGCTCTCGAAATTCTTGTCTTAGATAGCCTGATATACCTCCAGTCATATGTTTATCTGTGAAGTTCTGTGTAATCAAAGTTCCTCTATATGATGAGCCTCGTGATAAGCATGTATATATAGCTTGATGATTTCTACAATTGTGAATATCAACTACATTGTACTTTCGAGTTCGGCCTTGTGATGCATAGTCAGTCATTGTAAAGTTTAAAATAACTGGTACTTGATTGCGATTAATAGTCTGAACTTTCTTATCAGGAAGCTTGTATATAATATTAATAGACTCTGTTGTTACAGGAATTACATTTTTTTCTAATCCTTTCAATTGAATTGAAACTGGGGGTGAGGTAAGCTTAACAAAGACAACATCTACAACATTACGTGTTCTATCTATTCTTCGAGATTTCCATCCAACTACTATGCCTTCCGCTCCATTAGTAGCTCCACATTCTGTTGCTTTATTTTTCTTAATCATAACAGGCATTCCTATACAAATTGACAATTTTCCACAATGATTATGTGTATAACTGGGAGGTAAATTCCAAAATAACACTTGATCTACTGGTTGAAGCTGGTCTGTATTACGAGAAGGATCTAGAGTTTGATTATGTGATAATTTATTATTTCTTTTTCTCTTTTGATTAGAACAATATCGATCAGCCGAGTAAAAGTGATGTAGTATTTGACCAGTTTCAGATGCAAAGCGTTCTGCTCCTCGTTCGTTGAATTTATCTTTTGTTGCATTATATGATGTTATGACTGAAACATTGCGAAAATTGTCATCACTCCACTTTGGCTGATGAGGCTGTGAACCTGCCACACGTTGTCGTAAAAATTTCAGATCTTCAGGTGTACAAGACTTGTATTGTAGATTTTCAAGTAATGTTCGAAATTTAGCATCTTCTTCAGATTGTGATTTTTGTTGCATGTTTTCTCGTAAGATTACTACAGTTGTAAACTGATGCCATATTGCCTTTCCTAAAGACAGTTCTTGTTGAACATGTGAATTTGTTGAGTGAACTACAGAGCTTATGTCACCAGAGTATAAAGCTCTACTGCTATTAACTGGAGGAAGTTGAGCAAAATCACCAGCTACGATTACATTCTTTCCTCCAAAGGGTTCTGATTCATTACCCAATGCTAGACACATCTGCTTACTAATATTATATAAATTATGACAGTCTACCATTGATATTTCATCTAGAAATATGTAATCTACATTATGTAAGTTACTGTGTACATCTGATGATGATGATAGTTTTTCATTTTCTTCTCTATATGGATTTATTCCTAGAATAGAATGATATGTTGATCCACCTATAAGAGAAGCTGCTGATCCTGTAGGAGCCATACATATAAATCTATGTAGTTCATTTTGTTTTGTAAAAAAACTAATTAAAGCTTTGATTACTTGCGACTTTCCTGTTCCTGCCATACCTCCAAGATACATTTTAAGTTGAGTTGGATTATCAACAGTTGCATGATTAGCAATAAGTCTAAAAGCTCGTGACTGTTCCTTGTTTAATGTAAAATCCTGAACAACAGTATCTATTAATTTCATGTCTTGTTGATCTTTAGGTTTAAAAGTTCGTTCAAAATAAGATTGATCAATCACTTTAATAGAATTTGCCTTCATGTGTGACTGAAACTATTGCCTTTTCTTTTCTGTTGCTTGACCTCGTCTATTTTTTAATATGCGTTCCTTTTCTTCAGTAAGTAATGTTTGCCAGTAATGAGCAGAATGACTGGTATCATTTACAACTTGTATATTTGCTTGACATATTTTATTTTCATTGTGAGAACTTAATAAACCATTACGAAGTAGAAGATTATCAGCTTCTATCATACAGTTTACTTGACGTTTAGAGGATTTGTCATCAAATACTAAATCAATCCAATCATCTATACCGTTAGTAGTTTCATCAATATCTAGTGTGTCATATTTGATATTACTTTCTACATCTGATACAATATTGTCATCTATGTCTTGTGAGAAGTTTTGACTCTGTCCATAACAAGCTTTTCGTTGTGCAGAAAAATCATCACGAGCATCTCTACATTCATATCGTAAATGAAAAAAATTCATTATTTCTTTTTGTCTATCTGTAAAGTTATATTGATCAAATTCATTGCTCCATGATTCAGTTATTTCTTTTAACTCTAAACCTGTTCTCCAAGGTTTAAAAAATGTCAACATAGTCAAGCAATAATCTTCACGATTACCTTGATCTTGTCGTGGTAAGAGACTGCCTACAAAATCAGGTACTTTGCCATATCTTTCTTCTACAAGTTTTACTTTATACTTTTCATGCTGTGGATGAGTTGTTAAGAAACTGTCAAAGGTATAGTAGTTATCACTAGTTTGTGATTTCTTATTGCTATTTGATTCAAAGTCAATATCTGAATCTGAATCTGAATCTAAGTCTGAGTCTGAGTCTGAGTCTGAGTCTGAGTCTGAGTCTGAGCCTAAGTCTGATCCTGACTCTGACTCTAAGTCTAAATCTGAACCTAAACTTGATGCTATATCTGAGTGTATATCTAATTTTGAGATTGAACTCTTCTCTGAGCATGATTTTTTACTGTATTCTTTTGCTATGTAATTATTAGGCAGATCCTTCCAATGTGATACATTCAGCTGACTTTGATAGATGTCTAATGCTGTTAAATGATTGCAGTTGCTTAAAGGTTCCCATGTTGTACTTCCATCATTCCATTCAATTTTAAACAATACACATAATCGTCCGTTACATGAATCTTTAATCCACTGATGTTCTGATATTTTATCTACTAGCCATTCATCTTTAGGAATAGGTTTGATAGTTTTTGTAGTTTGTCTAACTTTAACTTTATGAGCAAGTCATATCCAATCATATAATGTAACATTTTCGTATTTTTTAGGTCGGTAGATATAATCCTGAACTGGCGACAGACCTACTATTCCTTTAGAAGATTTTCCCAATGCAAGTTTTATTTGAATTTGCTCAGATGTATCAATGTGTACCATTATATCATTTTTAAACTCTTCAAATTTTTTGTATACTTCCCGTATCTCTCCTACATAGCGCTTCCAATAAAATCGTACAAACTGATGACTAGTATAATGATCTGGATGATTTAGCAAATACATTGATGCCATAGGTGCTCCTATTTCACTTTTTGCAGTTAACGAGTTGACAATTTTTGTAATTAAAGATCTAGCACGTTTTAAACGATCAAACTGATGTAAATCGTCTATATTTTCCAACTCCCTTGTGAAGACAGTTTTTACAGCATCAAACATTGTATGTGTCTTTAATGGAGATTTTGTAATATAATCAGTAACATATTCTATGACTGCGTTCATTGCGGTGCTCGACTGTAGATTTGTAACATCAGTATTACATCGCATTAAATATGTTATTACTGGAGAAAAGGTATTAAGCCAAGCTTCTCCTTTTTTTAGAATTAAAGCACCTGTATTAGCATTAACTGAGATATGTTGATAAGTTGGACGTGGAAATCTTGATTTACATAAATTAGTAAACGGTGGATGAAAACATTTTTCATTATGTTTATGCTGGTTTGATAAGTAAATAAGCTCATTTACTTCCTTATTATATAGTGTTTGCCATTTACTTGATTTTTTACACTGTGAACACGTCTTACATTTATTTTTGCAAGGACTAACAGGTAATTGTGGTAACGTACATGTAGGTAAAATTCGATCAGGGCTAGATACTTTCATCTTTTCCATATACTCATTCATTTCTTCCATAGAAGTATTGATGAATTCCCCTTGGTGAACTGATTCAAGATATTTGACAATTTGTTGTTGAAAGTTAGAATTCGTATCCATTATGTTATCTCGAATTTGTTGAGGAGTAAAACTTCCCTTTAACCATACTAGCATATGCATATGTAGTGTAAGACGACCTTGTTGTTCTACTGTACCATAATAACCTGATGTTTTTCCATATAATCCACTCTGATGATTGCCATATCCTAGTACATGCTTAATAAACATGTCTACCATGAACTTGAAAAATTTTGCACCAGACACTGGATTATCTGCAATTAAACGAATTCTTTCATTAGGGTCTGTTATAGAAGGATAGTAAGTCAAATTATCACTAGCATAGTACAATGCGATAGGATGCTTAACATCTGCAGGTGCAAAGGTAATAAACCAACTTGGTGCTCCAAGATAACAAGTAAGTGATTGAATTTCATTTCTCATACGCCTTCAGTTAGATACTGAACCATCAACATTACTTGCTACATATTCAATATCACCCAGCAATCTAAAGCAATTTTTTTCTGAGTCAGTTTCAGGTACAACTCGTTCATCTTTTGTTCTCTCTATCAAGCTATCAAGTGTACTCATAGGAATGTTTGCAATTCTTTCTACAATCTCAGGAAAATTTTGCTTTAAAGTTAAAAAGTATCCACCATCAGTACTTTTTTTAATTTGTTGATGATTAAAAGCCACTAAAGCAAAAATTTTATCATGCTGAAAACGCTTATCATAGTAGAGAAGCCAGTTTTTCTTACGAATTGCATCACTAATAGGTATTATCATTTTGTCATTTTCTAAGCCACCATAGCCATACGGAAATAGCCAGGGAAACATAGAGGGATAAAGTTGAGGATTATGCCATAAGCTTTCTATGTTATCTGATAATTTGATACCTAACATTTTTTCAGATTCTCTTAAATGTTTAATAGCCTTTAGTCGAATAGTATGCTGATCATCTTTATTCCATAGCTCGGTCAACTCTTCACCTACAAGTCCATGAATAATCATTGTTGATTTTCCAGAGGTTGTACTCTCCTCATCTTCATAAGTATTTACTGCTAATGATTCAAGATCATTATTGGTATTCTAATCTGTTACATGATAATCTATAATAACTGGTGGAATATCTTCAGGATATTCACGCAAGTTTTCATAGGATATTGAAAGATCTGCATAATCTGTATGATTACATCTTAACCATTCTAGTGCAGATGCTACTTTATTACGTCGTATTAATAGTGGAGTTTTCTTATAGATAGCTGGAGTTAGTGGATTAGGACCTAAGAATATAATAGCTATAACATCTTCAAAATCTCCTATTTTAGGTGGCAATATATTATAAATTGCTTTAGTAGGAGAAGCCCGACATACTACATTTGTTTTCAATTGCATTAACTTAGACTGTTTTACTCTAATAATTGAACGACTTACATTTATTTTTGCGATGAGTTTTTGTTCCATCCATGATAAGTCTCGAAGTTCACTAGGTACTTCACCAAGCCATAATCCATTTGCTAAGGCATATTTGGGCATTTTATTGTTATTTAAAGAGTTAAAACATGATGAGCATATATGTTCACAGTTTGGAGCTAGAATAGGTGCAAAGCAGTCATGATTGATACTACTATCTTTTTTTCTTTCTACTTTTATAGACTGAGGTTTAATTAAAGGACTGAAGTCAAGATTAACCTGCTGTAAAGATGTCAAGTCTTTTGTTTTGTTTAAGCATCCACAGACAGCACATCCCTTTTCTTCAATATTTTCAAATGAAGAGTCATTTACAAAATTGGCAATTATTCGATTAGTAGCGTCTAGTGACATAGGCTTTGGAGGAAATAATTTCGAAGAACGCCAGTTCTTACAAGCTTTTCTGTTAGAATTTATTTGATCAGATGTTTTTTCTTCACTCTGATGACGTGAACGATATTGTCGTGCTTTCTGTGAAGACGTATAATCAAGAACTGGTTTAAAAGTAGCTATATAATTTAAGCATTTATCAGAAGATAATGTCAGAATTGTTTGTATAATGTCGAGTCTTGACTGTTGATTTTTTCTTATTGAAATATTATGATTTTTTGCTATATAACATAATTCCTTAACTGAAAGTTTACGATTCCTGAGTGAAACGAAGAAAAGAATCGTTCCAGTATGTGCTAGCACATTGACCAAGTGCGAGATGTGACGCGAGTGTCCCCGATAACAAAGTTTCAATACAAAAGGTAACAAAGAGGTGGCAATCAGGTTTGTAATACTTTGATCCCATCATTTTCATAGTAACACTCTTTATAATATGGCGCTTTTTTGACTACAAACACAAAATGTTTTTTACAAGAAGAAGTTCTGACTCTGTTGCCATGGTAACTATATCAGATGAAAGCTTAGAGCTAGGCCTATCCAATGGTCCTATTTTTATGGAGAACAGACAAGAATTGAGGAAGATATGGGCTGGATGGCTTTGGATGTGACTGGATGACATTCTGACACTTCAAAAATTTCAATCTCCGCTTTAAAGTGCATCTCAAGGGCATGGCCACAACATTATCCAATATATCCTTGTTAGAGTCATATATTCTTGCCTACTAGGGGCTGAAATAGCTGTAAGAGAGTAGTATAAACATATATTAGACATTTATGACAGTCAGTTCAGTCAAATACATAATATATATGCATTAAGTCACATATAATGTGTGAAATAATGATTGATTGAGAGTTTGAGCATGATTAGAGAGTAAGTAGAGATAAAGTGAAGTTGTACAATAGGAATAGACTATATGAGGAAATATATTCCGATTTTTTCAGATTTTTTGAGAATCAAAATAAGCCATAATGAAGCCTGTATACATGAACTATTCATGAGTACTTATTAATCAAGCTAAAGATATAGTATATTAGATCTTATTTTCAATGGAGATTAATCTAATAGTAGGGTAAACAGTGTGGTAATTTTTTCCGATTTTTTTCGATTTTTTTGAAGGTCATAATGTGTCAAAATAAAAAGTGGCTCAAGTGAGAATTGAACATGTGACTCTTTCCCATGACACTATAGTGATTATGCCGTTTATAGCACTGGCGCTGACTGGTCAGCGCCTATGCTATAATCTAGCTAATCTGACCTGACTCATGCAATGAACATCATGTGATTGATATCTGAGATGAAAGTCATGTGATTGGTGATTATTAGGTGAATGAAATGGCTTGAATATGACTCAGTGGGGATCATTAGAGATGTTATAGAGGTAAGTATCTCTGCTTACCTTGGTAAGTAAAGTTACTTATCAGAGTAAGTAAGATAACAAATTTGGACTTAATAGGGGTTTGAAAATGCGAACTTTTCAGTAACTATGAGTGGTTAGTAGGGATCATTAGAGATGTTATAGGAGTAAGTAGGGGTACTTACTAAGGTAAGTAAAGTTACTTACTAGAGTAAGTAAGATAACAAATTTATACTTATTAGAGGTCAAAAAATGCCAACTTTTCAGTAACTCTAAGTACTTAGTGGAGTCATTAGAGATATTATAGGAGTAAGTAGAGATACTTATAAGGATAAGTAAAGTTACTTATCAGAGTAAGTATGATAACAAAAGTGAACTTATTAGAGGTCAAAAAATGTCAACTTTTCAGTAGCTTTAGATACTTAGTGAGGGTCATTAGAGATGGTATAGAGGTAAGTAAAAGTGCTTACTAGAGTAAGTAAAGTTACTTACTAGAATAAGTAAGATAACAAATCTGGTCTTATTAGAGATCAAAAAATACCAACTTTTTAGTGATCTTGAATGCTTAGTAAGAATTGCTAAAGATGGTATAGAGGTAAGTAGAGATACTTATCAGGGTAAGTAAAGTTACTTACTAGAGTAAGTAAGGTAACAAATCTGAGCTTATTAGAGGTCAAAAAATGTGAACTTTTCAGTAGCTTTAGATACTTAGTGAGGATCATTAGAGATGTTATAGAGGTAAGTAAAGATGCTTACTAGAGTAAGTAAAGTTACTTATCAGAGTAAGTAAGATAATAAATGTGAACTTATTAGAAGTCAAAAAATGCGAAAAATTTAGTTACTTTAAATGATTATTGGAGATCATTAGAGGTAATATAGAGGTAAGTAAAGATACTTACTAGAGTGAGTAAGGTAACAAATGTGAACTTATTAGAGGTCAAAAAATATCAACTTTTCAGTAGCTTTAGATGCTTAGTGAAGATCATTAGGAATATTATAGAGGTAAGTAAAGTTACTTACTAGGATAAGTAAGATAACAAATCTGAACTTATTAAAGATTAAAAATGTTAACTTTTTTAGTAACTTTAGATGTTTAATGAGAGTCATTAGAGATGCTATAGAGGTAAGTAGAAATGTTTATTAGGATAAGTAAGTAATAAATTTAAACTTATTAGAGATTAAAAATGTCAACTTTTCAATAACTTTGAATACTTAATCAAAATCATTAAAAATATTATAAAAGTAAGTAAGATAGCAAATATTTACTTATTATTAGTTAAAATGCAAAATCACTAAAAAATTCAAATACTTAGTAAAAAATTATTAAAATTATCTAATAAGCTAATTCTAAGTATGTGCGCTTATTTTGAGTTTTTATATTACTTAGCTTACTAATAATTAATTCTACTTATTTATTATGTTAAAAATATATATTATCTTATTTTGATTAGAAAGATTTTAAAATCTTGAATTTATTGATAAATTTTAATAACTACTTTTATTAAGGCTCAGCAAGCTAAATAATGATTTTTTAAATATTTCTTACAGGTTCTTATGACTAAAATATACTAACATATTATTTAATTTTATTCTAGTTTATAAACACTCAGGAATCGTATCTGCCACTTGTCGGCCCTGCTAACACAAGTTTAGTACACAAAATTAACAAAGGTACCTGAGCACTGACATAAGATGGACATTCTGATATAACAGGTGTTGGATACAGATTGTAGTGTATTAATATATAATGCTTATACTGTAGCTGCTGATCTGTATGCTGAATAAACTGATTTAATTCAGATTGAGTCCAGTAATAGCATGATATACCTCCACCAATTTTTGAATTATATATATTCAAATATACAGTATTATAGACTTTATTATTATAAGAGAATAAAGTAATATTTAAAAGATAATTATTGAGTGATCTATATAAACAATTTAATGATCTCAGATAGACTATAAAGTCATTGCGACGATAGAAGTTACGTAAACATAGCAGTTTTACATGCTTTGTTAGAGCTACGATATCATAGATTGGTAATGCCCAAAAATAAAAGGTTAGATTAATTTTTATATTTATCTGCATAGGTTTTTCATTTTTGGTACCTAGCAATACCAAGCCCTGGTCGGGCACGAGAAATATTACGGTACTCGTAATCACCGGATGTACTATGTTGTACTTTTCCATAAGTTCTGACAACTTAACATGTAAGGGAAAATTATGCTGAATATCATATCTATAAGAATAAGGCATCGAATCAATAGTATGCAACTTGTCATTATTGAAAGAAAAATTATCATACCTTTGTAATCGGATCCAGTATGCTTCTTCAGAGATAGATGCTAATAATTCTACCTTATCAAGATGTAAGTCACGAAACATTATAGCATTTGACTTGTCCTGTAATGAAAACGAGTAGCGGTGGAAAAGTTTGTCGTTACTTACCACCGAGTTCTCATGAAGATTACTCGTTATAAGAACAAACAGAAAGGATAGATATGTCAGCACATACAAAAGCCGACTGACTATATATGATCTGTGGAAAATCAGCATTGCAAAGTAAGATGAAGTACGTTACCAAAGATAGCGCGAGTCAAGGATGGTCGAAGTTGAAGAACAAGAGACGGCTAAACTATATCACAAAAAAAAAATAAGAACAAACAACATTAATTCACGTGATTTTTACAAGATTAAGAAGACAGTCGACAGAGTACTAAGAAGCCTGCATGAACGGAGCAGCTAAGAGGCATACAGCGACAAGATTAAACCGAAGATCAGAATGAAAACTTCCATCAGTCATCTGGTGACGATCAAAGAGCACCGGCACTGCTAGAACATCGACAAAAGACATGTCGGAAATCTCGTCCTCCCACAGAGGAGCATTCGCCATGCATGCCATAAACATCTCAGGTGTCTGAATCTCACTAGTAGTAGTACCTGCCTCATAGTACTGAGTCATGTTATATACCGGAACTGTTGAAACGTAGTTCAGTAAATATCGAAGAACAAGACACGAGATCACTTGCCAGTATCAGAGCAGTCCAAACCACTCTTGCCAAGAATACCACGTAGACGGTTATTGAGCTGCGCAGTCTTATCTCCTTGAACGTTGCGATAGTCAACAGAGCGAACACCTTGAGTTATCTTACTAGACTTCGGACTTGTGTTCAAAAAGGGGTTGGAACTGAATCGGTTAGATGTACCAGATCCAGTATCATCTATGTTTATTTGATGAGCAAGATGTATTGCATGAAAAGCAAGTTACTTACCTAGCTTCCTAGATCGTGTCATGAATCCGATACTTCCATCCCAGGCAGGTACGTACATATAGGTGAAGTCAAACACGTGACTGAAGAAGTTAAACGCTCGTGGCCACTCCAGACACAAAGGTGACAAGGGAACCGTTTTGACCACGTTACGTGATCGACCAAGTTCTCGCTCTTCAACCACCGAGCTATTGTGCACTCCACCAAAGATTATAAAGGATACCCTCTCGTTTGGAGCCTGAAAATGCGAGATGTACGGCTTTGGGGCATAGGTGGACGAACTTGCCAATGAAGTGAGAGTATGCCTGGCGAAGTCTTGCCAGTTGACTCGTGCCGGATTATAGACTAAAGGGCCAAAAGACGGAGTAGTGACTAATTTGACAATTGCTCTATTTACCCATGTACAACATTAGCTAATGTAGCTCAATCAACTCTGAATGGCTTACTGTTCTTGCTCGGTATCTTTCTGGATATGAACATAGCCCAGATAAACGCGCAGCTTGTTGATCGCGATGGGTGAGAGACAGGTTTCCTGAGTGGCTACACGTCTAGATGATGAAGACAGATAATTAGCAAGAGTCGTCAGTCAGACCATGGAGACTTACGAAAGCAGGGGAAGATTATCATAAGACCCATAGAGTGAGGGACAAAGATGGTCCTTGATATCGCGAGGCAGGTGCAAGGAGCTAACCATGTCCTCCATAGCATCTTTGCTAAGTCTGCGTATCTTGAAGGAGGATTTCTTTGGAGAAATAAGCTGGTTGCGATCCCTATAACATAGTGATTAGAGGAAGTATATCTAGTCAAGATAGGCCAACTTACATCTTCTTTGTAAGACGTGAAACACTAGATTGATATGTAAGCAATACAACTTGAAAGAGATACCTGAAATGCTCACGGAGTTGTCGCGACTTCCTCGTTATCCATCATGTTATCTTCACTATCATCTACGGCATGATAGACCTTTGTTCTATCTAGCTGTTAGCGCATAAACAAGAGAAAATATGACTTCAGACAAACTTTTTCTTCGGCGATGGAGTCGAAGGCTCAGCAACAGTGGAGGACTTCTCCACATGCGTAACCCGTTTGGAAGTACCAGGATGTTTGATCTTGTGAGTAACATAGGTAACGGCGGGAGATGAGGATGTCATGCGATTCTTCCCCTTTTCCTTGGTCTTCCGCTGAGCTTTAGCTCTGTAATTCATCATTAGTCTTCAAGTACATCTCAAACGTAATCAATACATACATCTTGTGAATATCCTTGACAATATCATCTGACGTCTCATCCTGCTCGACTGACTTGGACTGAGTGGGAGAGGTACTATATTGTATTACATTAGATCATACTTGTAATGAATAGAGTGTTACGTACGAGATAATTTTGTGATGAGGAGTGGAGGACAACAACGGTATTTCGAGACTTTCAGTTGAGGACGACACATGTCTTAATATCCACAAGAGAATAAATACACAAGCTAGGAAGGAACAATGAATCTCACCTTTTTTTCCTATACCTTACGTGAGTGAAGAAATAGACTTAGAATATAATACATACACACCTCAGTCTGTGCTTGTTGATCTCAACCTCAACCTCTTCATCATTGTCCTTTCCATCCTCATCAGATGCGACTTCCTGAACATCATTATCCTCATCACTAACGATACTCTTCCTGTTCTCATCCTCCTCTTCCTCTTCCTCAGCCGAGACCTCTTCATCTTCGACAACAAACTTCTCGATTTCATCATCCTCACTTTCAGCAATCACTTCCTCATCTGATGACGACAACATCATTGATCTGAAAATAAAATATTACTATGAAAAACATCTGTACAAGAAAGAGAAACGTACTTGACTTTTTTGAACTTCTTCGACAAAGGAGGCATCACAACCTCGACTTGAGACTTGCGTCTGTTGTTCAATTTCATGTGATTAGATAACTACAAGTATCTTGTCTGATAACCAACGTACCTGGCCACGACTGGAGTTTTCTTGTGGAAGGAGGATGACATGTGAACTGATGGCAGAGAGCTGAGAGAAGTTGGGGGAGATTCTTGAAAGAGACGACGAAGGGTACAAGTCCGGAGTAAACGGCTATCTTCCATGCCCACGCAGAAATCCGCTCAATTGAACGTGAAAATTCAGAAACAAGCCCCGCAGTCCATGTGATGTCATCGGTGGAGTAAGCTTATCAGCACTAGAACATATCAACCAAGTCTCACCTGTGCCGAGTCGCTCTGGCTTGCCATGCCAAGCTAATACCAAGACAATAAGAAGACATTCCATCCAATCAATTTTGTCCAATCAGAATTAGTATTCACATGTTAATGATAATCTCACGTGAATATTTTTTTGTGCCTGACTGCCTGCTGCGCCGCGGCAATGATAAAAATAGATCGGATCTTCTCAGTCAAGCCTATGATTAACGTTCAGTTCTGCTTCTTATAACATGGACCCACATCTAACCCTGTGGCAATGTTATCAAAGAACTTACCTAGAATGCCAAGCCAGAAAGTCGTTGACAAGTAAGGCCTTATACAGAACAGGTACAAACTGAAGTTAAATATTGTGGTAAAAAAAAAAGCAGAGCATGGTAAACAAAAAGCCTAGCGTCTCAGAAATGAACAAGTGCTCACATCATATCCGAAGAGTCTGGGCATGCAGTGAAATATGTTTATCTTTGTCAGACTCCCAGAGTTCTAGTCATGGAACGAGTCCAGCTTTTGTGATATATGCAATTTGTCATGTCACATCGGACGAGTGACAACTGGATATGTCACGAGAAATGGCTAAAAGAAATTCACGATTTAAAAAAAAATTGACTGACAAAAGAAGCGATGACAAAGCATCTGCGCGTACCTTGAGACCACAACTCTGTTCCTAGCTGGTAGCCATTTCAGACTCTCAACTCAGCATCTTTGTCTTCGCTGTAAAGCATGGCTCTCAGACAGTTATACGCGAGTGAGGAAAAGTACAGTACGTACTAGAAATACTTGAGTTCTGTTCATCATTAAAGAACACATTTTTCAAGGAAACCTCTTGAATGAGGTCATGAAACAAGAATCAGAGTCTCGTGCTTGTAAATATAAACAGTTAAACTTGTTGTCTCAGGTGTGTCATCTGTCTGTTTATGTGAAGCTATATTGATATATTCTAGCCTGAACGTTTACGTATCAGTACGACAATATGCGATAGAACAGATGGACGAAAGGACCTGGTATACCCAGTTGATCCCACTACTGGGGCAATTCCTGAAGAGGTAGTTGTGAGCGTGCAAGGATATGCTCTCAGAACGAGTCTTCCTCCAGTGACATGTAAAGATAGGTGAGTAAATACTCAAGTATCATTAGTATGCTCTTTGACATTCGGTAACGTGTAGCTTACCTAAAAACATCTTGAGCGCGAAACAATTGATCCTGTTGACGGGCCTAGGAGCAGAGGGGTTTACAAAGGCTTCACGCGCAGTACTGGCAATACGTTCCATGTTCACAAGTAACCTTCCTCGTAATAGTTTACTTCCATGGACACCCATTGTCGACAACGGTCACCAATGCCTCGAATTCTCCAACTGTTACTTCTCGACTAGCCAACTCGAAGGACTGAATCCTGTGGAGTTTGACCCCGCAGTAGATCCAAAGGGAATTTTAGCGAGTCTTGAAGTAGACGGAAAACACACCGATGATAACGTTGTTCTGTACTTTGAGCGCTTGGCAGGAAAGAACAAAGGGTACGAAAGCACACTGTTCACATACACCTGTTAACAACAGCTTGTTTACAGGGAAGAGACGTACATTGCCATCAAACCTGTAGCTATCAGGCCAGGTTATTTAGTTGAAGTCCAATCTTCGTTCTCTGTTGCACCTTTGAATAAAGGCCGATACGTCATGCTCAACAAACTACGGTCGATCTGTATACTTAGCAAGCAAGTGCAAGATGTGAGCTACATCGATACTGAGGCATAATCACCAATACTCACTATATACATAGGACGCAGATGATATGCTGTTTCAAACAACACACGAGACGATGGAAACATCATTCAAACGGGTTAAGCGTAATGTTGGCTATTCAGAGGATCTTTCCGACACTGAGGATAGTCGGTCAGCCTTAAAACGCCTTCGACTAAATGAAGAAAAAGACGATGCAATGAGTTCATTGTAGATTACGCAGTATGTAGGGAGAGCTACTCATTTAGAAGCGATATTGAGCACATGTACATAAACACCTGGCTAGAAACTTACCGACAGGAATGTTGATGACATATATAATAAGCTTGAGACCTGCAATGTTATAGCATGTTTCGAAATTGAGCTGTGAAGTGTTCCTAGTCAAGTCTAGAGGTGTGACTTCTGGAGATAGAGATATAAGCACGTAGGAGGAGATAGTTCAGAAATGTCTTTACAAGGAGAACAAAGCAGGCTCTTGATGCAAATTTTGTCTTCTAATATAGATCAGAACATGCGTACAAGTACTCAAGGCAATAGGACAAATTAAGAACTACACATATGTTTAGCTATCAAGATCAAACGCAGGTAACAAAACTTCCAAGGCTAATTACATACTTCAATGATAGAAGCCCTCTTTGAACAGTCGAGAGAATTTACATAACGTATGCTCACAGACAACTGGACTCCAACTAAAGTTCTTTATCTGCTGTACTGTCAATGCGCGGGACATGTCATTGTAGAACTGCGTAAACTGAGTTTGACACTCAACACGATTGAAAGAAGCACTGAGGTAGGCCAAGTTCCGCAG
Organism: Irpex rosettiformis; assembly: GCA_022160335.1. Lineage (NCBI taxonomy): Eukaryota > Fungi > Basidiomycota > Agaricomycetes > Polyporales > Irpicaceae > Irpex > Irpex rosettiformis. The sequence continues at coordinate 342,575 of MU274922.1, read as the reverse complement.
GCCAAAAGTTGCACCCTTCTGAAGAGATGCAACTATACCGGCAATGTCTTCAACCGTCGGCTCGTCGACTAAGCCAACAAAATGCATGTCGAGTAACAGCAGAAACATAGACAATAGTCCAACGCCAGACCACGTATGCTTGTGTTCTGGTGCTAGGTGCTTCTTGAAGTGAGACATGCTTTTGTATGCAGAGGCAAATTGGCGAGGCGGGGGCCAAGGATAGTTCAGAGACATTGCGACGTTCCAATAATCGTCTGCTCGTTCAATGGTCCGATCGTTAATAGGGGAACCCAGTGCTCTTTTGTTGCAGAAGAAGAAGTCACCACATCCAGGAAAGTGAGCCTGTAGCGCAGCAACGTACTGCTTATACTCTGCCAGGGTGTGAAATTTGACCTGACGAAGTTCAGGAGGACATAGCCAAAAGGCCTTGGTATTGAAGTGAATGTGGTGGAAGACTTGCAGGGAAAAGAACCCAGCTCTAGTACTAGCAAAGGTAGTATCCAATTCTGCAGTCATAATCGCTCGAGATGGTGCCAACTCTCGAAGAGACAGGTAGAAGTCGGGCCTTTTCATGATAAACTTCTGGGCATCTGTCAAGTGTGATATGGAAGCATCACTGCACTTGATTGCCTGAACCACGACAAGTGAGTCCTG
>MU274922.1:255287-303684 GCA_022160335.1 Irpex rosettiformis | reverse complement strand
GGTAAGTAAAGTTACTTACTAGAGTAAGTAAGGTAACAAATCTATACTTATTAGAGGTCAAAAAATGCCAGCTTTTCAGTAACTCTAAGTACTTAGTAGGGGTCATTAGGGATATTATAGGAGTAAGTAGGGATACTTATAAGGATAGGTAAAGTTACTTACCAGAGTAAGTAAGATAACAAATGTGAACTTATTAGAGGTCAAAAAATGTTAACTTTTCAGTAGCTTTAGATACATGGTGAGAGTCATTAGAGATGGTATAGAGGTAAGTAAAAGTGCTTACTAGAGTAAGTAAAGTTACTTACTAGAATAAGTAAGATAACAAATTTAAACTTAATAGAGGTTGAAAAATGCGAACTTTTCAGTAACTATGAGTGCTTAGTAGAGATCATTAGGGATGTTATAGGGGTAAGTAGGAGTACTTACTGAGGTAAGTAAAGTTACTTACTAGAGTAAGTAAGGTAACAAATCTATACTTATTAGAGGTCAAAAAATGCCAACTTTTCAGTAACTCTAAGTACTTAGTGAAGGTCATTAGGGATATTATAGGAGTAAGTAAGGATACTTATAAGGATAAGTAAAGTTACTTACTAGAGTAAGTAAGATAACAAATCTAAACTTATTAGAGGTCAAAAAATGTCAACTTTTCAGTAGCTTTAGATATATAGTGAGAGTCATTAGAGATGGTATAGAGGTAAGTAGAGATACTTACTAGAGTAAGTAAAGTTACTTACTAGAATAAGTAAGATAACAAATTTAAACTTAATAGAGGTTGAAAAATGTGAACTTTTCAGTAACTATGAGTGCTTAGTAGAGATCATTAGAGATGTTATATGAGTAAGTAGAAGTACTTATCAAGGTAAGTAAAGTTACTTACTAGAGTAAGTAAGGTAACAAATCTATACTTATTAGAGATTAAAAAATGCTAACTTTTCAGTAACTCTAAGTACTAAGTGAAGGTCATTAGAGATATTATAGAAGTAAGTAGAGATACTTATAAGAATAAGTAAAGTTACTTACTAGAGTAAGTAAGATAACAAATGTGAACTTATTAGAGGTCAAAAAATGACAACTTTTCAGTAGTTTTAGATACTTAGTGAGGGTCATTAGAGATGATATAGAGGTAAGTTGAGATACTTATCAGGGTAAGTAGAGTTACTTACTAGAGTAAGTAAGGTAACAAATTTGAACTTATTAGAAGTTAAAAAATCAACTTTTCAGTAACTTTAAGTACTTAGTGAGAGTCTTTAGAGATGTTATAGAAGTAAGTAGAGATACTTATTAGGGTAAGTAAAGCTACTTATCAGAGTAAGTAAGATAATAAATTTGAACTTATTAGAGGTTAAAAAATATCAACTTTTCAGTAACCATGAGTGGTTAGTAGAGATCATTAGAGATGTTATAGAAGTAAGTAGAAGTACTTATCAAGGTAAGTAAAGTTACTTACTAGAGTAACAAATCTGAACTTATTAAAGATTAAACATATTAACTTTTCAGTAGCTTTAAGTACTTAGTGAGAATCATTAGAGATGTTATAGGTATAAGTAGAGATACTTACCAGAGTAAGTAAAGTTACTTACTAGGATAAGTAAGATAACAAATCTAAACTTATTAAAGATTAAAAATGTTAGCTTTTTAGTAACTTTAGATGTTTAATGAGAGTTATTAGAGTTACTATAGAGGTAAGTAGAAATGTTTATTAGGATAAGTAAAGTTACTTACTAAAGTAAGTAAGATAATAAATTTGAACTTATTAGAGATCAAAAATGTTAGCTTTTCGATAACTTTGAATACCTTAATCAAAATCATTAGGAATATTATAAAAGTAAGTAAGATAGCAAATACTTACTTATTATTAGTTAAAAATTATTAAAAAATTTAAATACTTAGTTAAAATTATCTAATAAGATAATTCTAAGTATAAGCACTTAATTTGAGTTTTTATAATACTTAGCTTATTAATAATTTAATTCTACTTACTCATTATGTTAAAAATATATATTATCTTATTTTGATTAGAAAAATTCTAATAACTACTCTTATTAAGGCTCAGCAAGCTAAATAATGATTTTTTAAATATTTCTTACAGATTCTTGTAACTGAAATATACTAACATATTATTAAATTTTATTCAGATTTATAAACACTCAGGAATCGTATCTGCTGCTTGTCGGCCCTGCTAACACAAGTATTTATCATCTGACGTTCTTGAGGACAATTTTCTACTATTGCAGCTAGCTCATATTGAACTCGCATGTTATTATCTTTGAATAGTAGATATGTTCCATCCTTTCGTTCATCAATTGACACATAATTGCCCCTTTGCCAAGGGCATCTGAGTAATAAATCAAATGGTAAAGTAGTCCCAACAAATAGGTTAGCTTTAGTAAGCAAGGATTCCATATTTATTGTGACATTTAATACTTCTCCGTCTAATTGTCCTTCTCCACCATTAGCATCTGCTAATGTGATTTGCTGGCTAAGATCTCTAGGCTCATTGATATGTTTCTGCCAAAAGTCTCATCACACAATGTTGAGTTGTGATCCTGTATCAATAATTGTGTGAGCTATCTGATCTCTAAAGTATACCTTTGCCTTTATAAGTTCAGCTCTAGAAGGAGTCATTGGGCCTGTAGTGGGTACTGAGTATCAATTTGGTTAGGCAGCATAGGATTTTGCCTGAATTAAATTGACAATGGGTCGTTCTAGTCGAGCAGAGGTAGTGGTTCGGGCTTCATTGGTTGCTAGCCGAGTTGTTTTGACCTTGATAGCTTCTTGTAGTTGTTGAGACATTTCCTTTGATATATCCAATACTTCTCCTATAGCTAGTGTAATGGGTGTTTTAAGCAGCTTGTTTAATACTTCACTTGAATCAACTTGGTTCTGAATATCAGATCATCGAGTTGTGCATTCCTTGTGCTTGGGATCTGGTTTATTTTGATTAACTCAGGGTGTAGCTTTGGGCTTAACACTTGGTGAAGTATTAACTGGTGCTTTAGGTATGGCAATGTCTTCCATGAGTTGATCACTGTCATTAGGATCAAAATTACTTCAATACTGTGTCCGATTTGAGGGGTTGAAGTCTTTGGCAGGAATACCAGGTGGTCGAGATGTCTTTGCAGATGTTGAGCATTGTGGTTGAACTGTTTGGAAAGGCTGTTGTGCATTGAAGGCAACAGGCTGTGGAACTGGACTTGGGGTAGATGATCTTTGACTAGATACCCTTAATGTATTATTATCCATGCTTCGTGTTTTTGCACATTGCTGTTCCAATTCCTTACGAGCCGATGCATAAACTCCATCAAACTGTTCTTTTCTAGCTCCATGAATAGTGCATTCAGGTCGTGTTGCAGCATATCCGTCTGCTTCCTGTTCATAGTTATAGTCTGTGTCGTAGAGCACATACTGGACATTATAAACAAGAAACTCTTCTGGTTCTGTTTCATAGATATCCATATCTTCTCCCAGCTCATATTCTGAACAATAGTCTCACTCACATTCTGTTTCAATAATGCTTGCAAAATTACTGGCAGGTATGTGCTGTCGGTTAATAGCAGATACCCAAGATTCCTCAGGTTGTCTTCTAACTGGATTTCCATTTATCCAGCAAACACGACCATTGACCCTCTGAATGATTTCTTGATTGACTAGTTCAGCTAGTTTCAAGCATTCAGACATAGGATGTCCAGTATCATCACATCCATAACATATCATGTTATCTAGATAGGTATTGCAGACATTTTCTCGCATGAGCATTCAATTGCGAAATGGCTGAGGTTGTTGTTGAGGTGCAGGACTAGTTGCCTGTGCTTGTAATGCTCTCTGCCACTGAAGGCTTTCAATTGCATCTTTAGCATAGAGATTAATGGTGTAAACTCGTAGGAATAATCTGGCATATTGGGGATCATTGATACTCATGTGACTAAGACGGTCAATTAATCCATCAACATCTAGTTCAGTAGTTTTGACTCTAGGTACTACACATTCTGAAGTACTTTTGATGACAGAACTTGGAGATCGAGTTGTTCTAATAGGAGCTCTTTCAGTATCAGATGGAACCAAAGTTTGAGATGATGATGGAGTATCAAACTTAACCTTTTTACTGGATGTGCTGCTTTTTCCTTTCTTGCTGCTATGTTTTGTATGTTTACTCTTACTCTTTTGAGATCGAGTAGCATGTTCTTCATTGCTTGACTCATCATCACTACTGTCAGAGTATCGATCATTATCACTGTCTGACATGCTTAGATCGGAGTTGTCATCTGATTCATCATCAGAAGGAAGTACTTTCTCATCAAAGCGAGAGTATTGCAGAAGACTTTCAGCTATTTTCCTAACTTCATTACTGGAGAAAGAGTCTGAGAATGAATGATCAGAATAGACCATAACTAGACGATGCTCTATTCGAGCTCGAAGAGTTTGTGGGATTCCTTTCCAGAAGTATACATCCAATTGTCAAGTAGTAATCTTGTTCTTTGCATGTAGCCATCCAGCAATTCAAATAAAACCTCTGTCATACTGTTTCCAGGTTGATAGGATAGTAAAAGAATCCTTTTGGTGGATGTGCTTAACATATTAACTAAGGTCCTTTTCCTTATATTGCTTTTCATCACACTCAGCATCATAGTATTTTAAGAAGTCAGTCTTAAAGTCTAGCCAATCCCTAGCATGGTAACTGAATAGACCTTCGAGAAAGTTTCTAACTCTCTTAGAACAATACTGACCAATATTCTGGATCTTGTCAGTATCATCAAGAACTTGTTTCAAAGCACAAAGTTTTTCATAATGAGCAATGAAGTCTTTTATTTTACTGAAATCTCCTGAGAATTTTGATGGTGCAGACTTAGATCCAGCGATAGGTAGGCTATTAGATTCTCTATCTGGGATTACTTGGATTGTTGGTGGTGATTACATATGGGTCCTGATATATGTTTCGGGTAGTGGTGTGGTTGGTGGATTATAGTCAGGTGACATTGATCGTCATGGTGATAGCGATGTTGAGAATGTAGTAGTGTTTGACATTGTTGCTGGTACTGTTGTATTTAAAGCTTTGTTTCTTTGAGAAGAGATATGTCTTGTGACTGTTGTATATGGACTTGTGGGCCTTGATGTATGATGGTCCTGTCTTGATAACGAAGTTGGTACGGATGATATCAAGCTTCGTGCAGAGGTAACTTGATTTTGTAATTCATTTGCAGGCATAGGTTGAGGGATACGAGTTTGGGTTGTGTGCAGCTGAATTACCTCCTTCCTTGTGGTGAGCTCCAACTATGTCATGGGAAAACTATCAGATCTAGAACTAGTGAAGGCTAAGAATAAAACTCAACCAAACACTAAGCTCTGCTAGTATGGGTACTAACGTGAACTCTGATTGAGATCGAGATAGGTAGTTCTCTCTACTAAGGTTCGTCAGACTCTCTAAGTCGAACTAGCTCAGGTGTTCGTGTGAGAGTAAAGGCTTCTAGGCTGTACTGAGCTTACTTTGTAAACTTTGTCCTAAGCACTAACAAACCTAATTAAGGATTCAAAACGGGTGGTCAGTAGTTAAGAGACTAGCTCTCAAAATAGGGCAGGTGCAAAGAAAAAGCTTTCACTTAGACTTCTGTAAAATGTACGGGTGAATATATGATAGATTTATACTTCTCTGGGTCATGCACAACACTGGCTAGGTTATGAGTAGCAATAGCTAAGCTCAATGCAGGACGTCTGAACTGTGATGAAAGGCTGATTACTTGCTTTGAACCTTTGGCTTATTTCCTCACTTATGTGTCAAGAACATAACGTGCAGTTGCAGCTGTCACTCAAGGTCTCAAGTCTAGGTGTCATTCACAAAATCCTACTCTCCTTTGAGGCAAGATACTTGTGTTCTGTTCTGTGGTCTTGCTAGAAGGTCTGGGCCTACCTCACAAGAACAAGGTACTTGGGGCTGCCTTTGTCTGTCTTGGGTCTTCTGTCTTGGCTTTCTTGGGGTGAGCACAGCTGAGCTGACTTGTTAGGGTCACTGAGACTGAGCTGGCTGCCTTTTCCAGCTGAAGACGAGCTCCTTTTATACCTTTCCTGAGACTCAATCCTTGTGCTTAGCATTTCCAAGGCTTACAAAGAATGTATCTAATTATAGCACATAAGACTGTGCCTAGGGTGTTGAGTTTGTAATAATGCTAATCTAGATCTTTTCTGAAACTTTTCTGGAACTTTTCTGGGTCCTTTCTAGGTCTTGAGGCTAAAGATTGAGGGATAGAGTCTAGTTCTCTGTCTAGAACATTCTGGGCTCTGCTAGAGGTAAGGGCTAGATGTAGGTTCTAGACTAAACAAGTTCTAGGTCAACCTGGCTAGTTCTACAAGGTGTTAAAAGGTTAGACTAAGGTAGAATATTCTGGATAGGTTATATTTTTAGGGTAGGAAGTAGGAAAGAGTCTAGAAGTGTCAATTAGATTCAGAAACCTTTTATTTTTATGGGGTTTTAGGGTATGAGAAGGCTATTCTGCTTGCAAGTGTTTTTCTACCATTACTTCTTTATTATAACTTTGTAGTCAAACAACTTTGACGCACGACAGCACGCCGTAGTTGGTGGTACTGGAGGTGACAGCATTGGAGTAGGAGAGAGTGGGCACAGATCTGAAGATCTGGTCACTGGAGTTGGAGTTGTGATTGGAGTTGGAATGCAAAGCCATGGCTCTGCAAAGAAGGAAATTGGAGGCACCAGAGGAGTTGACAGCCTCATTGAAGATTGTGCCACATGCGGGGGTGAGGGTGTGCGACGAAGAGTGGGAGTGTGTTCGCAACTCATATTTACAGAGGACGAAGGAGACAGAGTTGGTGTGAAGATGAGTGTACATCTGCGTCTGCGAGGCGAGGAGAGATTTGGCAGAGAGAGTATCTCAAAGCCGAGAGTTTCATATGAAGGAGGGGGAAGTTAAGCCTCCAAGTCATTGTCGCTCATAGATGAGCAGTAGTAGAGTTGGCAACCTCAGACAGAAGGTTACGGAAAGTCTTCAGCAGGGACGATAAAGCCCCAAAGTTCCAGGAACCAAGTAATGTCGTCTTGAATGACCACCAGTATGGACCAGAGCAGCCAAAGTGAAGTGTTGACTGTCCAGTGCCAGAATTTGATGAAATCCAGTATGGAGATCGAAGAGTCTAGTAGTCAAGAGTCTAGTAGTCAAGAGTCGAGTATCAATGTCTCAAAGTTTCAGGAGTAAAGAGTAGGAAGTATACACGATCACCTTAGATCAATAGGGATCAGAGGCAATCGACCTAGTTCAAAGTCTAGAAGTTCGTTAGTTGAGCCTATGCAGAGCTCATAACCTTTTATCAAGGTATGAGGGTTAGTAAGTTAGTATGCTCAGGCAAGGGTCACACGTAGTGGTAGTAGTGCAACCCAGTGTGGAAATAGTATTAACACTTCGGAGTCTTATATAGTAAGTAGACTAGCACTAATTATGTAAGCAGTAGTAGATGTGAGTATCATGTGAGTAGAGTATAGTTAAACGTTGATGATAGTGGTGAGTTTTGCTAGATCAGGTGCTACACCTTATGGACCTACAGTAGCACCTGTGAAGACTATCTCTGTCATGAAGAACTTACTTTTCAAGAGTGACAGTGATAGTTTGCAATTGCAGATCCAGTTCAGAATGCAAATGAGCTTAGCCATTTCCACCTTGAAATCATCTCCTGCTGTAGCACCATTGTCAATGAATAGGTCTAGGTCTTCATTCACTCCAAAATTGTGTAAATGTGTGGCTGTAAGATGTGCAAATGCTGATGAAGCACCTGCCAGCCTGAATGTTGGACATATGTATCAGAAGTAGCCTCTGCCTTTGACATAGAATGCAGTGTATGATCATGAAGCTTTATCCACTGTGACCGCATAGAATTCTGATGTGAAATCAAAGGTGGAGATCCATCAGTGATTGCTAAGGTTCTGCTGCTTCTGGCAGATGTTCTCCTGAGGCATGGGTGCAATCTAGGTGACTTGGTTCACTTGGGCGAAGTTCATGGAGATTTGCCACTTGATGTTCGACTCATCCTTCATTGAGAGTGCCTCTAGGTCTGCAGTTGTGGTAGGTCTGACACTGGGTCTAAGCCTGCTTGAACACAGAGGTCGTTGACTTAGTGTCAAAGTTCAGCCAGTGAGAGATCTTTCTAATCACGGACTTTTATCGCAAGTGTAATTGGTGAAACATACTGCACATCACTTGGATCGCATGATTTGATAACACCTGCATTGAGCATTTCATTGATTTTCCAGTTGAGGTAGGCTTGTTGTAGTGGCATGAAGGACCTCTAATGCACCTTCTTTGAAAGACCATGTCATCTAGTATGTTGAGTTTGAAGTTTTCAGAACTGGCAGTACTTTACTGACCAATAGTACGAAGCAATCTACATATGTGCGAATCAGTTCAATGACTCTCTTGCATTGGTTCTCCATGAGGTCATTTCTGACAGTGACCGCTTTTATGATGGCTTCTACCTGTATCTCTGCGAATGAATTCGACCATCGTGTAAAATGCCTAACTTAATTGGTTGATCTACTGGCACTTCGAGTTCAGCAATGAGTATGTTGTTCCTACCACTTTCCTGTGCCTGGGTTGGTATCAGTGTTGTCAGTTGGTGCATTGGAAGTTTCTGCAGGTATAGGTACTCCCTTCCAGGGGATAGCCAGCCATGTATCCCCCATAATGTTATTCTTCTATTGTCCTTGTGTCAAGGTCTCTGTGTAGTTTGCACTCACTTGCCTTGTATGTTTGATTTTCTCCTTGTGTGTCCTTGCCTTATCCTCCTGCTCCTGTGCAGATTCTTCTATTTCTCCATGTCCATCCTGTATTTCTGTTGTTCTCTCTAACAGCAACATTCCATGGATATAGTTCGTCCATTCTGATATACCCCTGCATCTTTTACATTCTCCATAACAGCTCAAGTACAGTCTGCATGATAACGTATATTCGCAGCACTTTCTGATGAGTGATATGCTACCTGGATCTGTGGAACAACTGGAATAGTGATTGAATTATTGCCGAGGTTTCTTGCTTCCAAGGGAAGAGGATGTGAGGGTCATAACAGTCCTCCCTGCACTTTGGACAATGCAAATATTTGGCAAAGAATCTGACAAAGGTGAGACAGCCTTTAGGACACATATCATTGTAGATAGGGCAGACTCCACTGATCTCCTGTACTTTCGCCTTGATGCAAGCATGGCTAAGTGGGGAAATATTGTGATTGCACTGGAGACTTTCGCGAATTTGCTCATAGGTTTGTTCTGTAATATCCTCCAGGTAGTTTTCTAATGACTGAAGCAAAATCGGATCGTCAAGTTGGAGCTCGGAAGTTGGAGGGTTGCGAAGACGTTGGAGGAGGTCGGGATGGAGCTGTGTGTTGTCTAGCGATGTGGCGCGCAAAGCCTCAATGAACTCCTGAGAAGTCTTAAGGTCGTCCAGGTGGATTTCTATCGTGTCCAGTTCCGGTTGCCGGCCAGAACCACCTTGGGAAGCAGCACCACCTGTTTTCATCAAGATGCCATTATCGTCACCAAAAGAACTACACTTACCAGGTATATCACCATTATGCATTGCATCATGCACGTCTTGTTGTGTAATATTGTCTAGGCCACCAGGTTCCAATAGCATCATGTCCACGTTCAATCTGGGACTACTTCGATTTGAATAGCCAGAAAGTGAAAGTGAGTCTTCCAAGTTTGTGTCATTGATGATATTGTTGTTGTTAGGGAAACAAGGAACTGGTGAGTTCTGGAGAAAAATTATGATTATAGTGAGTGATACATGAATGCAAGATAGGACTTGCCAGGAGCTTTGTGCACCTGGACACCATGATTGTGGTCTGAGCCTATAATAGACTGAGAACTACTCGCAGAGTTGGCAGAAGTACCAGATACCTTTTAGTGATTATCAGTAGTGATAATTGAGGCGGAAAGCGAACAAATTCACATACATGTTGTGCTGCCTCGCCTGAGCCGTCATGAGCTGGGTTGGCGAATGATGAAGTATATGCTTGGGCAACAGCCTGCAAGGCTTGTGATAACAAAGATTATATCAAAACCTGGTCAGTTTCTCGTCTATAACATGAATATATGCACATTAGTACTCACCGGCACTGGTTGAAGCTAGAGGGACAGCATTGACAGCCTGCAATGACTGTGATGAGCATTCACGTATGTTCTTGTGCGTCCATAATTGAGATCTACAGAGAAACTTCCTGCATCCATCACACAAGTACTCACTGCACATCGGGCTGTTATATAAATAAAAAATATGCGGCGGATATAGCGAATACTCACCGTATTTCAAGATTATTTCTTTGATCGATATGAGAAGGATATGCCGTTAGAATGACCGGATTTCATTCACATTTTCAACTAATATCCATATAAGCGCCTTTGGGACGTATAAGCACGCGGTTTTCAATTATTTTATTATATTCATAATTATCGCATATTCTTGCGTCGCGGTGCGTCGGGAGCGCCTGTTTATTCATAAAGGGTACGATAAATATATTAATTTGGTCACTTGCAATGTGTACAGACATGTTAGCTATTTAAGTATAGTTAATAACTGTCATAAAAAGGGGAACCCGAGCCCGAGAGGCCATATAAGTCGCGAGATTGCCTCGCCTGCCCGGGGAACAACAACCATTACATGGTACCGGTATAAGTACATCTAGTCGCCGACTCTGTAGAATCACTAATCGGCGTGTGTTCAATCGTGCTGCAGCGGCAATGACAACATACTCAATTTCTCACTCTGTCCTGCCGCAACCCTGTGTAGTATAACCTCGCATGCGACTTTGTCAATTGTTCCTCTGTAGCACCTTTGTTAGTTATCAATAAACCCCAGTTGCATGCACACTCACCGGTGCTGGTCACCGGTGGGACTCAAGACGTTCTCGACGGCCACGGGAACCTGATGCAAGCAAGCATAAGTGCGTGTAGCCCGTAAGGAGGTTGTCATGGTGGTGAAGACTTATCTTTGAGATGCGTCAGGGGAAAGCGAGAGCAGTATTTATACGTTCTGGCATTGCTCGAGGGAGACCAATGAGGATTCATGTACATCTGATACAGGAGGGGGCCGATGATGACATTGTTGGGATCAAATCCGAAGCTCGTGGGACTCTGATGCGAATGATCACTCAATGTTCGGCGTTGAGCGCAATGGGATGTAATAAAAAATAATTTCAAGGGGATTCGAATGTACGATCTTTCTAATTTGGGATATACTCATAATGATTATTCAGTATGCGGTAGAGGCAGGATATAACGTGGATATATGATGGGTATAGGATCTTCCCATTTACTTTCTTTGCTTTGTTTTAGGGGCTGATGTGCAGTGACTTCTTCTTGTTGTGCTCTAGTTCACAACATCGTTTTTTCTCGAGGGAGAGGTGCAGTTGGCTTCCACGCATAGTATCACAGAAGACCAAGCCAGTCGCGATTGTCTGACAGGTTTTGAATTGATCACCTACCTATGTATTGTGAGTATCACTCGGTCACTTGCACTCATCTGTGTTTGAAAGTAGCTCTGCTATATAGTGCAACATCAGGATAAATTGGGTGGGAGGTGGAACAAGGTACAAAATGTGAGCTACACAGCGCTATAATGTACTACATGAAGTGGAGACTGAAATGCGTGGGAAACATAGCGCTAGCAGATGCCATATCTTGCAAGTACCTGTTCTCACTGGGAATCACGGGTGAGGTTTTTCGATGAGCCTTGTACAGCGATGAAGTTTGCGCAAGTTCAGGTAAGTTTCAACAGAGTTCAGACATCAGTTATTTATTCTAAATCATAATTTCAGACGAAAATCATGAAGATTAGCTTTTGAGGAAAGTCTATAGCTATTATTATATAGGCAGATACATCAAAGCTATCGATGCTCGGAGGCCAGAAGGACCATTTCATTGTTGTGAGGATAGGCGACCTATCATCAGACATCGGAAACAGTGCTACACTTAGCAGAGGACACATAGTAGGCTTCATACCTATAGTGAGTAATTTTCGAATTTAAACATTATTTCTTATTGAGCATAGTTTTAATCAATATCCTAGATCGTGAAAGGCCTGAACGAGAGAAAGAAATCTGGGTTTGTAAACTTCAAGAACACTATCCATTGTACAGCCTTCTGCTTCTTTCTAGAGAAGATCATGCATCTTTCTCAGGTCGATTACAAAGTGGTTTGCAGTGACAGCATCTCACGACTCTTGTTCCCTCATATTCGCATCATCTCTGCTAATTATGAAGAACAGTAAGCTATTTAAACTGTTGTCACAATAATGGACACTGATATAATAATTATTAATGTTTCTTACATTTTTCCATGAGAAATATAACTCCAGTTATGCAGTACTATGTAAGTATCAAATATGCTTTTTCTGTCCTTAGCTACAGCATGACTGAACGTAGTTTTTTTTGAAAAACAGCTTCTGGAACATTGCAAATACGAGCGTTCACCAGGCAATATTGTTCAAATTGACTTCATGTATATATAATTGGCCTGTGGAAATAATATTTGTTTGAGGAAGTGAAGAAAATCATTAATAGTCTTGGATGACCTGTGCAGGTCAAGTTTGAGAATTTGTAAAACATCTCTATCTTTATTGATATGAGATACTGATTTGATTGCCTTTGTGGCTTTACAGATTAAAGGACTTTCCATACTGGCCAAAGTTGGCATACTTTAGCAGTGTAGCTTGAACTTGGACTATGGCAATGGCAACAAGTGGGAGGATGTCTCGAAGGTAAGTCAAATTTATTTCACCAGCATAACTTATAAATCTTTCATAGATTGTACTGTCCATCGCATATCAGGTACTAGTCAAATTGGAACATGAAGACACATCAGTAGTGGCCTTGGCTCTAATTCGAGTCACCAGGAGATGGATCGAGCTCAATCTCTACCTATTGTTTATCATTCAGACAGAGAAGACCATTGTAGCATATGAGAGAATACTCAACCGCTTCCATGATGCCTTAGAGGTATGTAATATTTTCCTCCTTGTCTTCCAAGTCATCTGTTGTGTTCTTACCATGATTTTGCAATGTTTTGGTAGCTATACAAGGTAGAATGCGAATTGAGTGATGCTGAATTTGTTTAAGACTGGGACAGCATCATAAAGATCCACTCTCAAACTCACGCTGCAAATGACATTTGGCTGAAGGAAACTATCAACAACATGGATTCTCACAGTACGTCAACGATATCCTGATACGTGAACATCTTAATCTCTACGTGGAATAAGGAACCCTGGTGAGCATACCATTACTCTCTTTTCCCATGGTAAAGAACTTGGATGTAGTAAGTCTTCTTAAATCTTATATTCTCTGCGACATGCTGGCATTCAGATTACCAAGTGTCAATACATCAAGTCGACTTCGAATCAAAGATGAATACCAACTATCTTCGCTGCTTGCCACTCTTCTTTGGATCGCCTAGATATGATAGTGCTATCATGCTGTGACACAGAGAAAACAAGAAACACAGAACAGAGAATCTGCAGGCTCATTAGAGCTTTTACTGAGACAGATGACAGGAAGTACGGGCTTGCTCTCACACTGCCTTTTGTTGAACAGGTTCAATTTCGTGCAGAAGACTGCAAGATAGGCGTATGTCGTGTTTGCGCATGGAGGTGATGGGGTTCTGTCATCATTCATGTACAAGTGATTATCCGAGGTGCAGTAATGGTGAAAGACAGAAGCACTAACTTTGATGAATACATAGTGGTAGATACTCTTGATGAAGATATGTTCTTGCGTCTTGTGCTATTTTTTCCCGAATAAGATATAGATACGGACGCATAACACGAACGTGGTTACGATTCCTGAGGTACGAAGAAAGAATCGTTCCAGTATGTGCCAGCACATTGACCAACTGCGAGATGTGACGCGAGTGTCCCCGGTAACAAATGTTTCCTTCAAAAGATAATAAAAAAGTAACACTTTGATTTATATTACTTTGATCCCATCAATTGTATGTAACATATTTTGTAATCTAGCGCTTGTTTGACTACAAACAATCTTTCTTTATTGCTGCACGATCTTCTTACATTTTTTATCATGATTGTTATATCAGAAGAAAGCTTACTGTCAGATCTATCTGTTGCTCCTACTTTCATGGAGAACGGATATCATTTGAGGAACATATGCGCTGGATGGATTTGAACATGACCGGATGACGTTCTAACACTTCAAAATATTCAACCTCCGCTTTGATGTGTATTTTGGCTGATGTGCCAAAATATAAGCGCCTATGAACTGTTCATAATAATACCGTATAGTGGCCATAATTTTTTCTCAGGAAAAATGAGAGAAAAATAAAGAAAAAAATGGCCCTTTTACCTCTGCCTTTTTTCTCTGTAAAAATGAAAGTAAAATGTCTTCACAAAACAAAGGGCACAAAGACTGTTCAAGAAGAAGGTGTGAAAAAAGGTGTATAAAAAGGTATGTAGATAAGACAAGAGAAAAAGGTCTCTTTCTCTCTACATTTTGCTCACATTTTTCCAGACAAAATCACATTGCTGGTTATGTAGTGTAAGTGCTCATGAACTGTTAATTGCAAGTGTCTATGAACTGTTCATAGCAAGCGCCTATGAACTGTCCATCGCAAGCGCCCATGAACTGTTCATCGCAAGCGTCTATGAACTGTTCATCATAAGCGCCTATGAACTGTTCATTGCAAGTATCGATGAATACTGTTTGTGTGTAGGTTATACGTATCAACTTGTAGAAATACAATTATACAGACTATCACAGTTGTGGAAACTTTGGTATAAGTATCATCTCATTCCCAGTCTCGTACCATGCCAGATTGTTCATGTCTCGTGAGCCAAATCCTATCACTTCTTTATTTCTGTCAACAACGTTATCCAGTGACTTCAAGTTCTCAATGCCGTTCCAACGTAAGATTGCATTGGCAATGTTGATAGCTTCTAGGTGTTCGTTCCATGCTTCCTTCTTGAATGTGTTAACATTCTTAGGAGGTGTTTTTAGCGCAATAGGAAGTTTGGTTTCATCGTTGAGTTCGTAGTCTCCACGCCAATACTGTTTTGCGTGTATTATCAGCCTTGCTAGTGCTATGAATGGTTTTCTGAGCACTAGACAAATTCAGATATATTTAAATTTTTCCTTTTTTTTCTCAAAAAAAAAAAAAAAAAAACGTCACTCACCTTTTGTTGGTCCTCTGGTTGATATCGCAATCATCATGCGTCCCAATGTGCGCTGCACACCTGGGTGAAGGTCGTTTGTACCGACCCGATAGCAATTGTGTGATAGCTTCCGTGTCCATTCTGTCAGATGCATGGCGTTCCATGTTAACAGGTGCCCGCCTCGAGTGACAGAGTTTTTCACGGTGAGAACCTGGTGAATAAGGCCAGGTGGTTGGATTCTGAAGTATCGTGATAAGTGAGAACAGATATTATATTGAGAAAAAATACATACAGCAGTGTTCCAGGAAAAAGAAACAGATTATGAGCCGTTGCTATTGTTGGAAGAAGATTTTCTGTGTCACGTTCAATGTGGTGCAATGACTGTATAACCTCTGTGTAAACTTTCGAGGCCTGTTCCATGTTCTTCGGCTGTTCCTTAGGTAAGACATACGACCATATCTTCAGGCCGTTTAGAAGGCAAGTCCAAGTGATGAGTCCTGCTGCGTCATGATGTGGATATGTGTAAAACTGTGCTGATCCCAGTAACATCCATCTTCTCATTCGATCTACATCTCTCTCCACGTTGACTGCACCTTCATTGCGCATCCCTGAGTATTCAAATTCAAACGCACCGCTAGGTACTTCTGGTACCGTGGTCGCAGTTTTTGCGTTACTTCCTGGCATATCTTGAGTCTTCGACCTGTTCGCATCGACTCTTGTCTTCTTGAGTGTTCGGCTACTGAGAGTTCCTCGTCCTTTCCTCTTTGTGCTCACCCTAGTACTAACGACACCTGTGTTTTTATCCTCCATGTCTACTACGCTCTCCTCTTTATCTGCTTCTTCTTCAGACGTGAGTGGTGATAAGTCTGATAAATCAGCCAAGTCATCGACGATACTTGCTTCCTTCTCCTTTCTCTCCTTTTCCACTGACGTCCCTGTGCTCTTTTTGTTCATCCTCATATTCATCTTGGAGTCTGCAGCTAGCTTTGTCGTGGGAATATCTGCATACCCTATGGTGTTTGTGATATTCCATGCATGACAGTCGTTGGCGAGTAAGCTAGTGTTGTGTCAGTCGCACCCTGTGTTTAAATGCTTTGTCTTACTTGATTAACTCTGGCGCGTATCCGGCTGCTTGAGATGCATCTAAGCAATTGACCGGCTCAGTCTGTGCTTCCACCACTTTCATAAATTCATCCACAGTTCCCCGCTGGCATAGATCGATCCAGTACGATTTTTCTTCTGGATCTCTATGTTTCTGATGCTCAATGTGTCGTTTACGCGTGCCTGACAATACTGCTCCATTAGCATTGCTATTTACAAGAAACGACAACTTACTTTGCCAATTAACGACTGTACTGCAATCTCCGGAAACGCCCGTCACCAAAAATCCAATGTTTTCCATACTCCATTCGAATTCCGTATCTGTCGTCGGCGGAACTAGTGCGACAGCCCGACTGCTTGCTAAGATGGTATGAATCTTCTCACTTAATTTTATCTTCTCTTGAAGAGTGATATTGGAGGAATATTCAATCACTTCAACGATAGGTGGTCTTTCCTCTCCATTGATAGTCGACGAAGCAGTTGCGTCTTGACCTTCGCTCATCCACTCAACCAGCTTTTCGTCTGCCTCCATTATGTTCTATTGATCAATAAGCTTGCTGGACATAATACGTCCAGTGTTGGACTTACGTTTGATATGCCAGGAATGTTCAGTTTGGGCGTTGCACCTACTATAGCTCCGTTGAAAAATCTGTACTGTCGAAGTGACGATATGGCATTGGCCGATCCGGCATATGTATTTTGTGGAAAGCACTTGTACGTAGGTTGAGCACTGTGATTCACCAGCTGTGGGGCTGGGATTGGAGGTGAGATGAAATTTGAGCTTGTACCAATTTGAGACATTGTCCTTACCATTTGCTTCGTCTTGCTCATTCAACATATCGTGGTTTGAAGTGTCGACATCTGTGTCCTCTGTGTGATGTCTCATATATTAATGGGAACTAGCTGATACTTGTTGATTATTTACCTCTGATAGCCAATGGCTCAATTTGTGATGCTCGGGAGAGCAGTTCAGGTTGGATGTCTGTAGTCGACTGATCTGGACCTGCTTAAATGACAACAGATGTGAGTATTCAACTACTTGTGATACATGTTCATATGCTTGCCTGACATCGGGACTGGAGGTGTTAAATATTTCTCATGCTTGGACGTGTTGTGTGCTAAGAGTATAGGGGTCAGCAGGAGAAATTGTGAGTAACAGTCCTTTGCTTGATGTTTACTTACACGTATGATCTTGGTTGCCTTGCTCGTGATCCTTGGAGATTGCGTTATCTGGTTGCACAGAACAATGGTCTGTCGTCGCTGAACATATGCCTGTCAGTTTATCTAACATGTATTACCTTACTACTTACCAGCAGATGATTGCGCTATGATAGGTTGATCGGTTGATACGCAATTGTCCAGAAAGCAAGGAAGCATTGCTGAAAGATAGTGTGAGATTTGAGCTGAATTCAGCTGTTGATATTGTGTTGCGATGATCGCTTTCAAATCTGCACGTTGAGCCAGTTCTGTTATACCGGGATGAGAGTTTTCATCAACGTTCCGTTGTTTCCATTTCCCTCTATGCTGTCGGATGGTGCTTGGTACAGTCCACTGCAGAGCAAAGTGTAGTGGATGCAGTGCGAGTAGTCTTTGTTGTCCCAGAAAGGGATGTGTTGTCCGGTCTGTGTTCTTCATGTCAGCTTCTGCCCACGTCATACCTGTATGAACGTATATTTCAGGCTCTGAAATCCATATGTCTCCTGCAATCCCACATGGTGCTAAGGGCTTGCAAGGACTTGTGCAAAAAAACATGACGTGTAGCAGGTAGCTTCCCTCGCCTTGCTTTGCCGACACAATGCGGGTATCTGGGATGTTGTGTGCTTTTGCCTTGTCTACCTCGTTGGGTTCGATCTTCTGATAGATCCAGAATATCTCCACACGAGCTGCTTGTGCTGCTTCGCGTGATTCAGTTCCCATGAGTTCTGCGGTGATATATCGTGAGCATCCCAGCTGAATTGTTTGGAATAAGCCATCACCTGTTGAATTTGACATAACGTTATCGGCCACTGGCCCTCTAACAGAGGTTGTTGATGGCATTTTCAGGTTTGGCGAGGACTAGTGTGACGAGAGTGCATGGACGATCACAAACGGTGACTAACGTGGGGGTACTTTGCAGACGTTCAAAAGACGCCCATGAACAGTTCATCTTTGGCGCTCGTTGGTTAAGATGATTTGTTCAGGCTTGTATACTCATTTGGTATGATCAAATTAAATAGATTATGTGTAGATGTATGGTATATGCTCTGTACATCATTATATACCTGCTCAGCTGGTATATTCTCAAAGCGGTTGGGGTAAACTGTCGATTGCCAGACAGCGGATGTTGCGTCTGAAGTTCGCCATGTTGGTGTGTCTTCTGTTCAGATTGTTGCGCCACTCGTTTGCTGCATACGGTTGTGCTTGCTGTTCATGGATTTTTTTCAACCGATCCTTGAACCATCGCTCGTTGTCGAGACTCCAGTAGTTGACGCTCATTCCCGACGCTGCCCACGTGGATGCAGAGGGCCACCACGACCGCCATGCCGAACGCCCGAGTCCTTCATTACTGTTTTCTGTGTGGTGCAGTCATCTGTATTGGGTAAAATTCATTGGACATAGTCAGGTGTGTGCTTACCAGGCAGTACCCGATAAACACCGCATATGATGTCTTCTTGGTGACGGGAGAGAGTGTCGTCGACGTAGTCTCGGCCACCAACTGGTAAATGATCGCCTCGCGTGTGGAACCCACTCGGGCCTTGCAGTACTATTGCCTTGTCTATGTTGGACTCCAGTGCCAACCGCTACACAATTCCACCTGACAGTACCGCAGCTCGACCGTGATGTGAATTAATGACTCTGTTCCGCATATACTCATACTCTTGGTATTGATCTGGCCCAAAGACAAAACCGTTAGGTACTGTTCCCAGTCCAAGCGGAACGTTGTCGTAGAACATCGGCATTGGAGGTGTTCTTGGTAGCTGTGTGACTGTTTGGCATAGACGAAGTGTCTTGAATGGAGTACCGTGTTGAACAAGTTGAGACGCGATTGTATACATTGAAGATGAGGAGCATGATCTCAGCAGATAATTGACGTTGGTCAGATCATTGAGACATATGATGAAGGGAACGTTGTCGTCTTCCCTTCTGACGGGAAGAACAAAGTACCACAAGTTCTCTCGATTGCCTTGGTGCTCTCGCCACGTTCGTATGATAACGTCTTGTCGACAACGGATCGGGTGCCGCTGAGGAAACCGTGGATCTACGTCCAGTAGCTGTGTAGCCATAGCATTAACGGCGAGCATATGGTGTGAGAGAATTGATACAACCCATCTCGCCAATTCCATCGTCTGTGTGTCCCATTCCGCATGTACGCATCCTAGTATCTGACGGACTGTCTTGGCAGTAGGCCGGTCGTCGTCTGAGTGATGTGGTATAGCAATTGACGGATTGACACCAATGTATTGAGTGAGTACGACAAGGTGACTTGGCATGTCCGGTGGATTGAATGTCGGCTCAGACACACTAGACGATGGCTCTGGCAACAGGGGTGTCAACGACGTGTCCGACGATGCTCGAATCGGGCGATGACTGTCTGCAGCTGTAATGCCTTGGGTCGAGGGCATGGTTGACTGTACCGGTACATGACTGTGAGGTGACCGCTGCCGTGAGGATCGAGCTTGCCGTTGTTGGTTTGGTGATCGTGAACGGGTACGACTAGTTGGCTGTAATCATTGACCGTGTTAGATGCTTCTTGACCAGCCCAAGTACAACACGACTTACCTTGATCGGTTCTGTTGCCCTTCGTCTTGCATAGGAGGTCCGAGCAGACACTTCTGGTCTGTCGGTATGTTCGCGAATGTATGCTGCTGTATGTAGGCCCCTCTCGCTAGTCAGGGTCTTCTCAAGCTGTGCGCCGCCTGTAGACCCTCGCGAGGCAGAACTCGTCGGGTCCCCAACGTGCTGTACGGTTGTAAACAACTCTTCTCCTTGATCGTGCTCGAGTGACAGGCCCAAGCTTGAGGGTGTGTGGTCCCAGTTCGCATAGTCGTCATCTTCCTCTGTGACGGCGGGGGGGTCCAGTGCTTTGCATATATCGAACTCGTTTCGCACCGGGTTGTACCGGCGTTGCGAGGTGGTAGTCTCCTCGAAGCTTTTGCTCCACTTCTCGTGCGGGAGATACGTGCGAGTGAGAGACCCGTCGGTTTCCGCATGCCAAATGTATACGCTGCACTGATGCGTGCGGTCCGGGCATTGGAGCTCCTTATGTTGGTTCATTCGCGAGACCACGTTGGCTCGTTCCTCCTCTCCCATTCTTCCCATTCTCCGTACAATCTCCCTGTCCACCTCTGCGAAGAACTCTGCGGGAGTTTGCCCTGGGTGCTGACGTGTCTCTGAGTTACGCAGATGGGACGTAGGGGCAGTTGCTACCACGACAACTCGTCTGGATACGGGGGATGAGGGATCAGGGGAATTGGGCAATGACATCAGTGGAGGAAACTTCGGCTGCGCAGGACTCGTAGCTGGTGGAGGTTCGTGTGTCGGCGGACTCCAACCCGTTCTTGAGGGGCCCGCACGTGAAACATATGAGGCCATTGCGTCCTGTGTGTAATCAGTGTCTCCAAAACCATCGTCATTCCAATTCATAACAGTCGTTGTGTGACCGTACGATCTGCTCGTCCTGATGTCAGCATCGGAGGGCAAATAAGCGTCGTACCACGGATTAGTATGACGTTGAGTTAGACTGTCCCCGTAGTAGAACCAGATGGGCGAGTTAAATCTCTCGGTAATACGCTTCACCTCCTCCAGGAATGATAGAGGAAAATCTGTCCTCATGTCCAGTATACACCTGATACGCTGGTATGGCTCTCCCGAGATCCAGTCCGTTGCTTGGCAGATAGGCGACCGGCGGATGAGGTTGGTTTCTTCTGTGGTCAACACGTCACGACGATGGAGAAACTCGAGCCAGTCGTCGGGTGTTAGTGAGGATGCGTACGTGATGCTGGCTATGATGAGTCTGAAAACTGCTCGAGCCGTGTTTGTCGCGGATTTCGCCTGCTTGCGCGTAGGCCAGACATCGGCGTATCTGTATGCCAAGGGCCACGGCGAGAGTTGCTTGATACGGACGAGCAAGGGTGTCTGGAAATCCAACGACCATGCCGCTGTCATTGCTGACAGTAGACGTTGTAAAAGATTTTCCAGGCGTTGCCAACCATCCACGTCGGACAATCTCCATCCAACGCCCGTTGTTGTCCTAATTTCGACGAGCTCGTTGTTACCGAGAGCCTCCAGCAGACCCTCGTATGCGACGGACGTAGGACAGAGTGCCGTCCAGTAGGTGTCCTGTCTCGTGAATCGCGTGTAGAACCACTGCCACGGTAATGGTGGCCAGCAGTTTGGTCGGGATTGGCGGGACAGCATGGGTTCGACGACGGGCAATGTCCTAGATGTTGGAGACACGTACAATCCTTGACATCCAGGGACGTCGGTTTCCGTAGCCCACATCACTACCGGGTGGTCGAATAGATTGGGCATTGACAGCGGGGGTAATCTACATTTTCGCCGTCAGTAGGTCGAGAATAGCAGTCGCAGACAGTGTGCTTACGATCTAGATGACATTTTGTCTGAAATTACGCGTAATTGTCGGTCAGACGTTCCTTTCGCGATCGTGTGTGCTGTCTGCGAGGCGATGCTGGTAAACAAGTCTGATTTGACTGAACGGACTCCACGTTTTTTGACTTGCCTGAGATATCGTAGGCGACTTGATGTCTGGCCTTCGATTATCGCATAAGGATACAGATACCGACCGGCGTTATATGAGCAATTAATAGCTATCATGACTGACTGCCGTTGCTCACCTTAGTCGTCTGGACCTGAACCGTTCGTTCCGCTTGTCGACGCAGCTAGCGCGAACGTCTTTTGCCAACGGACTGTCGAGGCACCCGTTTGCACGCGTAAGACGGTGTGTATGACCGAGGACTGCCCGTGGATGAACTCGACGCTGTGGAACACCACTGGCGGGTGTGTGGCCTGTGCAGCGAAAACGCGCGTCCTACCACCTACAGAATGGGCGGATGGTTGGCCTCGACACAGTGAAGACCCACAGGTGGGTGGGCAGGCGAGACGAGTTTTGTTGTCCTTAGGCGGAAACCAGCGCGCGGGATGAAAGCGATGCGAAAGTGTGCTGAGACCCCAAGTCCGCGGACGAGTGAGTACCGTGAGTGTCGACCAGATAACGATTGGGCTTGTGTCGAGTGGTCCACGGGTGTGAGGTCGACAGAACAGATGATGCTGGCTCGACGCTGTGGAAGACCACGAGCGGGAGGTTGTACTTGAGATGGTCGATAGTAAGACTACGGTGGTTAGCCAATAAGCTGGGGCGGTAGGCCAATAGATTGTTGTAGCGCGCAACGTACGGCCCGGGATATAGCGCTTGCGGAAACTTGACGCGTCTCTTTCTGGATTCAGGTTCGCTCTTGACTACCACCACTCTATGTCGACGACCGTCCCGGCGAGCTGTCTGGTGTTTTCACCTGGCACCTTCGTTGTCTTCCTCAAACCGCGCTATCTGGTGACTTCGCCGGGTACCGCATTGTTGTCTCTTCGTTCTGAGTTGTCCGGTGATTTCGCTGGATACCTCCACGCTTTCGTCTGAACACTCTTCGTTTCCTCTCATCGGTGGCGTCCCTGTTCGCTGCTGCTCCATAATTCCATCGGACGTCGCTCCATCATCTTGATTGGTGCGATTCGTGTTAGGCTAGATGGTCGGACTTTGTCCGGTGCCATAGGTGCGAGGTGCGTGGTTTCGCGTTTCGTCTGTATGAGGCAATCTTCAAACCGACTGGGACAGTCTGCCCCCAACATCGGTGTTGTCTATGCTCAGTGAGTCATCCACTTTACGCGACAGTAGAGGGTGCATCTTGAGATGTGGCGTCCAATCCCTACTGTCACGTACTGCTGCTTACGAGGTCCACTCACCACCTGTGTTTCCTCTAGGTCTCATCGACCCCCTTGGGCCCCATGTTTCTGGCACCCCGAATATCGGTTGCATTACCTGGGTGTATCCACGAAGGCAGACGACACCAACCCCGTTTTCGCGTTCTCGCCATGCTGCACTTGTTGCTTGGTCCTCTGTAGTATTACCTTGTTTGGCCACCATACAGAACATCGCTGGGCTCTGGTTCAACATATTCTATCGCGCTCCATATGTGCTGGCTGTCGGGTATGGTGTGCGTCGATTGCAACGCTGGAGTTGGGGTCGGTCGACGCGGAGTGTTCTGACGTATTGATTTAATAGCGCCCCCCTTCCTCGATATACAATACCTCTATTCGACGATGATATCCCTGTCTCCGTCCAACCGACGGTTTGGTCCGCGTACCTAATGGTTTCGTTTCCAC
Organism: Irpex rosettiformis; assembly: GCA_022160335.1. Taxonomy (NCBI): domain Eukaryota; kingdom Fungi; phylum Basidiomycota; class Agaricomycetes; order Polyporales; family Irpicaceae; genus Irpex; species Irpex rosettiformis. The sequence goes on along the minus strand of MU274922.1, from coordinate 280,060 downwards.
GTCAGTTAGAGGCCGTACACGTCCAAGACACCCACTTTCCGTTTGTCATAGCCGACACTTATTCCCTGCGACTCGGACTGCTTGACTTGGGAGAAAACACTTATAGCGTTTGAGGAGTCTCATCGGTCCTCGATGGTAAATGGACCGACCTTGTTGTTGCCATATATTTCGATGAATGTGGGGCGTTCTTTTATAGGTAATTCGTTAACTATGTCTATACACCGTCATTTGATACGAGCGCGACGTTTAGTAATGACTGGCATTCCTTTGACGAACACATCACGCCCTTGGGATCAAATCGAACTAAACGGACTCTCGCGCGTCCTCAGATATAGCGGGGCAAACTACTGCAAATGTGTATCGACGGCCTGCTCGCATAGTATATGAAAACCTCCCCATCGGTGAGCTGCTGTGTCCCTCTATCTGTCTCCCTTTCTCGTCGCTTGATCCCTCGACCACAACGACTACCGTTCAGCCTCCCGTACGCGGTCTTCCGCTGCGTTCAGGTTAGGACCTGCGTGTTTCTCGATCTGCTACCAGTATGTTTGTTGTGTCCGTTGGCATTCGTGTTGGCGTTAACTCACTATTCATCTACTATCCAGATAATTGCTGGCGTTTGTCGGTGACCTATACGCGACGGACTCTGCTGTGAGTACACTCCGCGTTTGTCTGAAGTTCACGTCCGCCGACCTTCGATTCACTCCAGTTTCGTCGTGCCCACCTCTTTTATTGTTTTCGCATCCGTTTCGCACGCGGACATCCGCCGCGTTTGTCGTTGCACGCGACAACTATTGGTAAACGTTACCGACTGTACGTCGTTCATTTGTCAGGTGTTCGTAGCGACTTAGCGTATTTCTTGTATCGCAGGTTGTCTGAACATTACCTTGCTTCCGTGGTGTTTCAGCCTTCGCAGACTATTCGACGTACTCGGACGTTGCGCTCGTTGTACCATCATAATGGCGGTACGTATTGCTTTTATTTGTTGTGGGTACTTTGTTGATTCGTTTTGCAGAAGAAGAAGTCAACTGCGTCTTCGTCGAAGCGGAAATCACCGTCAAATGCAGCTCCTCGTCCAAAACCTGCAACTGATCTCGTTGCTCCTGATTCCGTGTATCCGTCGTTTGAGGATCGGGTGGACCCCTCAGTTCTTAAGGACCTTACCCCTTTCCCTATCGTCGGCCGGTCCCCAAAAGTTCCGCCGATCTTTGAGTATCACGGACCGCATCCGTACCACCGTGTCAAGTCCAGCGAGAGCAGAACCTTTGTGTACCTTCTCGACCCTTCCCCCGAAGGCAAAGACTACGCGTATGCTCTGAGTGAAAGCCTCGGAGTTCCAGGGGGTCCCACAGAAGGTGTGTTTCGTGTCTACTGCCTGTGTTCTGGGCTGATGCATCATAAAGCGTTACGTGGTGACCTTGAGCTGCTCCCGGGCGACGCGTTACTTGGTAGGCCGATAAACAAGGGTGGCGACCCATCGTTTGATTGCTTGCAAGTCCTCGTCGGCATTGTGTATGTCTAGACTCAATACATAATGTTGTTCTGTTGTTTACAATGTATTTATAGTCTTGACGAGAATTTAACACCGCACATAGTCAACTTGTTGGAACATCAGGAGAGGTGGACGCATGGAGATATCGCTGATGCAATTCGAGAGCTCATGGTAGCTCGAAATGATGTACTTGGAAGCCGGGCGGACCGTGTAAGCACTGGCAAAACAGCCTTTGAGTTGGACCCTCGAGCAAAACCGATGAAGAACGGTCCCCAATGTTTCCCTTTGAATAACATGGTTCAGCAGGCTCGCCAGGTCGAAGGTCCCCCGGCCGCTCTCAAGACGGTGTACAATACTCCGGACACACATCAGCTTCGAACCCACAAGTTCGTCATGGTACGGGTGATCTTTCCCTTCGTTGTTATTGTGCTTTCGTTGACCTCTATGACAGGCTGTCACTAAGATCAACACCATCGGGTGGGACCTACAAGGACCGCCCAGCTCGTTGTCCGCTGCTGAGGCTTACCACGATATGATCAATTGTCCTAATCTGGGACACCGGCGTAATTTCTCGTCCGCCTCGCAACAAATGAACATTGCAGATGCTCAACGCCCAACCGATAGTAAGTTCCGTTTAATGATGTCCTTGCATGCGTCTGTTTACTTTTGTTCCGGTGACAGGTGCCAACTCTGCGTTTGTAGAGCAGCAAGGACATTTCGGAGATGCTCATATCGACTTCAGGGACGCCTCTAACGGTTGGTCGTGTGGAAACTCTCTAGGCGACACTCCTGAATCGCCAGGCTGTAAGCCAGGTAGATTTCACATAGTCGGTCTTGGCGTGTTCGTTCAGTTGCGTTACCGGCTCCAAGTGTGGTTCACCGGCCTCTTACGACACGGAGGTACCCCCCCATTGGTCCCAAGTCAGTACAATTTAGCTGGTTGGGAAAAGCGAGTGTTTGTTATCAGCTATCCTGCGTCTGGCATTCTGTCGGGGGAAGCCAGACATTCCTTCGCCTCTATTCCGTACCAGAAAACACCCCTCTACCTTCCCTCGAGATGACCGGTGCTCCCGTACTCGGCGGCACTCCCCCGTTTTATACCAACCATGCCACAATTGCACAGGATGGCTGGGTGACCATGGACCGGCCATCCCTTCTGAATTTCATCATGCGCGGCACCCTACAGTATACCCGTTGGATACTCCGCCAGCTTCCGCCAGAATGTGGCATTCAAGTAGATGCAAACCAGTTTATTCGATCAGTGTCGTACCTTGAAGAAGACACTGAGACTCGCGTTAACCCGGATGACTGGGATCTTGCGCCCGATAGTGACGTACAGTGTCCGTTCGGAGAACGACATAAGGCTATTCAGGACGCGTTTCTCAAAACAGAGAATGACCGCCTAATAGCCGGTATACCGATAATGACAGATAATCCGTATGCGGAATGGGACGTGACTGCGATGAATTACGGGCACCGCACGTCTAGTAGGTACTGTGTTTATCACCTATATGCAACATCTGAACCCTGTGTAGAACCTGGTAGTGTCAAGCGCAAGCAGTGCCCGCATCAACCCGCGGGAGGAAACAAATCCAAGCGTATGTTATTATACCTTCTTCGATACTGACATAAACTTTACGCTAACGATTTCGCAGGACCCCGAACCGCCGCTATCATGAAAGCTCACGTGCGTGAGTCTGCGCGGACCTCTTTCCCCATGGCATCACAGACTACCTGGTTGGTTCCCGATGTTTTGAACGATGACAATGAGGTTGTCGGTGAAGGTCTCCGGGCATCTGGGTCAGGATCCGGGAACGGAGGTGATGCAGAGGTTGTGGGTACCGGCGTTCATGTGCGGGTCAGTCGATCAAATAGGCGTACATTTGAGGTAAACATATATGCATTGGTCTAGTCCCTGGTGTCCATGTATTAATTGCTACATGTTTCGAATTTGACAGGAAGAAGATGGCGACGATAGTGACGGGGAGGATGCGTCAGACAACCAAGACATTGAAGCGAGGGGTGTCGAGAATGACGATGAAGACGAGGATGACGAGGACAGAGACAGTGAAACGGATAATAATGAGGGCAAGAACAAAGGCGACTACGATGACGAGGTCGGGGAGGAGGATGAAGAGGGCGAGGGAGATCATGATGAAGTTGATGGCGCGGCGGATTCTGTGGTCGAATTTGGTGAGATCCGGGAACTGCGTGACGCAGACACTGAACACGGAGGAAGAGAGGAAAGCAGATCTGAGGAGATGCAGTTGGTGAGTTTCTAGTTGTTCAATTATGGTTAGGTTGGCTGTGGACTCATTAGGTGCGGCATACGCTATAGGCTTTTACGCAAGCACCAGTCAAGGACGTCTACGTACTGGCACCGCCTCTTCCTGCTCACGCACGTCGATGGAAGGAAACACATGGGTTAGATAATTGTCATGAGCCCTCAAATAGCACTGGAAGTGTGAGCGGTACGGGCGATACAAATCAACGGCCATTTCTAGACAGACGCTGTAAGAGACGTAGACCGCTTCCCGGATTTCATTAGATTAACGTGTATAACAGGCGAAGGTGTCATCGACTCTATCTTGGGTAGTAACATTGAGGAACGAATACACTCGGTTGAGGGTGTTGTCCCTGCAGTTATATCCAGTGAATTCCTGCGCCATACACTTCAGAACTTTGATGAACTGGACGCCAAACTTACCAATGCCCTGGTACCGGGATGTTTGGACAAGGACTCCCTTGCGCTATGTGCCACCTCCACACGGGGTATCAAGGAGTTCTGTGACGGAACTGACCATTGGCTTTCTCTCTATCGTCAGAGAGTCATGCTGACCAAGACTATACTGGATCGTAGTGTCCGTCACATCATCGACAATACTTGTCCAGACATCGTTTCCGCGGTTTTGGACGGCACCTTTGTTAGTTGCGATGACTGGTTATCTGTTCTCACTGAGAAAGTCACCACCTTAGTCAAATGTGGCATGCCAGTGAAGGCGAAGTCTATCCAGTTTTTCTCCCCGGACAAGATTGCGCCCAAGGAGTTTGTCGAAAAGGCGTCCGCTGCAGTCCGCCGCAAGCATCTACATCCCCGCAAGTTAAAGCCTCTAGTGCTTTCCTATATCCGCCAGATTTTGTTTGTGTGGTTTACGTCTGAGACGCCGTTTACCTCCCAAATTCAAGGCGCGCTAGTTCGTGCCCTCGTCACACATCTTGGTTCTGGTGTACTCCTGTTGCCCGACGTTTGGGCATTGTATTCCAATATTCCTCCTTGGATACTGGCTAAGGAGTGTCCCCGTCCATATCATGCCAATACGTCCCCCGACGCGATCTTCCGACCGGAATATTTGGAACCCTTCGTCTCTCGGATGGTGTCTGACGCACGCATATCGGATGCTCGTGCTTCAATGCAGCAGTTACAGGACGCCTATGTGCGACTGCATGAGCGGACGAATGTACATGTCCAGGGGTCTATCGAGGAAGCGACAAAGGCAGGGAATTTACGAAGGTTGCTCAAATCCATGTCAGCTGGGACTGTCATACCCCAAGGGCCGTCTGAGTCCTTGTCCGTTTTCGACGGTCCGCCCAACACAGTACCGCCGTTGCCTTCTCCCATATCGGCATCGACCTCCGTTTCTCCTGACGCATCCGGTGCATTTGCCGGGCCTACTCCCCAAGTTCGTCGCGTCATCCAGTTCTTGCAGGATTCATTTGTCGCGGTGCAAGCCCTCAATGACGTCGGTGCATACTCATCGGACCTGACAGATTCCCAGAAGTTCATCATGAAAAGGCCTGATTTCTATCTGCCCCTCCGAGAGTTGGCACCGTCTCGAGCGATCATGACCGCCGGATTGGATCGTGACTTTGCCAGTACTAGGGCCGGTTTCTTTTCCCTGCAGGTCTTCCGTCACATCCATTTCAACACGGAGGCATTTCGCTTATGTCCTCCTGACCTACGACAAGTTCAATTCCACACATTGGCAGATTACAAGCAGTACGTTGCTGCACTGCAGGCCCATTTTCCTGGACGCGGCGATTTCTTTTTCTGCAATAAAAGGGCGTTGGGATCGCCTGTTAACGATCGCACCATTGAACGGGCGGACGATTACTGGGATGTCGCGATGTCCCCAGACTATACATGGCCTCCCCCTCGTCGATTCGCTGCTGCGTACCAGAGCATGACGGAGTTCAAGAAGTGTCTGGCGCCGGAACACAAACACCTGTGGTCTGGCGTTGGATCTTTGTCCATGTTTTTGCTCCTGCTTGACATGCACTTTGTTGGCCTGGTTGACGAACCAACTGTCGAAGACATCGCTGGTATAGTTGCCTCTCTCCAAAAGGGTGCGACTTTCGGTCTACGAAGTTTGGGCTATCTCAACGCTTCTTTTAACAACATCGAGTGCCGAAATCAGTTTACACAGTTTCATGACGACGTGTCCCAGGCGTTGTCAGAGGAGCAGGCAAAGCAGTATGGTTGGAGTCCCATTGTTTGCGAGCATACCTTATGCAAGTTCTCTAGGCTGTTTAAGGAAGGCTTCTATCATTGAGTAACGGGGTTGCAATCCGTTTTATCTGTTAGTATAGTGCTCACGATGTCTGAATTTGCCTGATAGTCTGTTAGTGTGTTGTACGTCGCAAACATAAATTTTGTGCCATGTCTTTGATCATTCCTTTCTTGCTAGTCGACGTATTGTTTACTTGTATTCTGCATAAGGCTGCAGTGTTGGCAGTTTACATAATGAGCTATTCTAGTGTGTTTCATCTATTCGTAAACGTTTCAGAGCCATTCTCGTCTCCTCTGTACCTGCCACTCCATCTTGCCCATATCCGACTCGTCGCTTCGTTTTCTTGGTGGGTGACATGGGAATGTCTCGGACGGACGCAAAAATTGTGTTGTTCAAGTCCTGTTACAATGTCATGGTGAGCACAAACCCGTGTATTAATCAAGTACTGACATCCTGAACTTGAGTGTTTAGAATACACACTGCACGAAGTTTGCTCAACATAATGAACCTTCCCTTCGTGATCGGTACAACACAGAAGGATGCTTGTATCTCTACCAGCTGTCCAGTTCGTACAACGACTGGTTTGCAGGGAGTGTAGTTATTGTTACTACACACATGTCAGGTGTTACTCATCTGATCTCAAGGGCCGGCTTACCCGGTGGTGTGGTCTGTTGTTCTCTCAAAGTAGAGCACCGTGTTGTCTTCGGTGTGCTCTCCGTTTGGGCATCGAGACACAAGAAGTCCCATTGGATCAATATCGCTAGCAAGACCAATGACGGGAGATTCGCTGTCGTCCTTGCTTTTGAAATACCGATTGGCAAACTCGATACATATGTGTTCGGCGTCCTTCATAGGTTTCCATGGAACAAGGGTGTCGTCTGGCAAAGTGGATCCAAACAGGGTGTGTATCTGAAGGATAGCTCGAGCAGATGACTCAAATTCTGGACTGCCCAGGTCTGTAATAACCACCGACTGTTTTGCGGTATGGGGGCTTTTGGGGATTCTATCCTTTGCCGTCAGTCAATATCATTTATATTTACTTGCAACTTACTGATCGGGTCTGGTAATTGGAGGAAGATTGCATCGTACGATGTATCCTTGTACAGTCACAACTACCTCCTCCCGTTCTGACGTAGATGTGGGTACGTATATGAGCTCCTTCTGTCCGTTGGGACGTTTCTCATATACTTGAGTGCTGGTCCGTAGATTGTCTGACTGATATTGTTGAGTTTACGACAGATGGACCGCACAAAAACACATAAGATACCTGAGAAAAAATACTCAGTTGTTTGTGACCATGAGTTGACGTGTTTATCTCCTTGATAAGATGATCCAGCACATTGCCTGTATCGTGTAATGTGAGTTTTGTGATGAAATATCAAGTCATAATACTGACAGTACTTCTCGTGTTCCCGATACAGTAGCCTCAGGGTCATGCTGGTGTATTGTCGAGAAGAAGGGGAAGAAATGACGTTGGTTCTCTCGTCCTGGAACCACCTGTATTCTCGACGCTTCTGGCTATGTTGCGCAATTCGCTTTTGACCAATCACCATGTTTTCGGACGGGTTGACCGACCAGACAATAGCCTGTGATTATATACTTGGTGTCTAGAGCCAATCTGGTGTGTTGGTTTACTAAGTGCATATTCAACTGTTAGGTGTTGTAGAAATCATCCCAATATGATTGGCCATATCGTCTACCAGATAAGACACGTGATATGGGGTATTCTACCGGTGCGTGCTTACATTCTTCTATTTGTATTTCGTCTTCTCGACCCGACAGTGTACTCGATCTTTTCTTATCTGTCCATGTTATTGCAACGTTTTAATTGGTTCTGTTGGTTTAGGAATACACCGGAACTAGATTGGCTAAATATTTGTCAGTCTCCCAACAACTTCAGCTATCCACGACAGCCGGCCGAAGATTTACTTTTGGTGGGATGCTCACGTCGGTGCACCATCTATTGGTTATTCGAGTCGCTTATAAAATGTCTGTATCCTACTCAACACTGGGCTTGGATCTTTTCGTGCTCCTCCGCGTCCGATTGTCATGGCTGGGACAGGTCGACCTCGTGGACGTCCACCTACTCGGTATGTATTCTGTTCAGTTGGTCTAATCAGCCTGCTCACTGTCGATGTTGAATATAGCGGAAGGAGAGGTGGTCGAGCTACGAAGTCTGCGACTGCTCGTAAACAGCGGTAAGTGCACAAATCGTGTTAAATAGTACATGATATAATTACGTTTGTTTGACCAGAGTTCAGTCGTCTGACGAGGAAGCAGAGATGTCAGATAAGAGTGTCAGTGATGGATATCAGTCTGAGTCACACACACCGTACGTATATGATGTTACAAGTATTACAAGTCTATTCACATGTTATTGTTTAGAAAACCTTCGACGAGGGCAAGCCGATCGCAGAAGGAGACGTCGCCCAGCAGGTGTGTTCACAAGGTTTTTTTTTTTTTGTAATGTTAGTTATCTGATGGTAACGATGCATCGTAGTGCATGGGCTGTCATTGACCAGGAGGTCGAGGAGGACGATGTCCAGAGTGATCCGCACACCGAGGAGGAGGACGAGCTTGAGGATGAAGGAGAAGTCGTGGATTCAGATATTGAGCCACTGAACACTAGGTATAGTCCACGGGTCAAGTCTGTTATATGTGATTGACATACCGTAGCCCTGATTTTGTTGACTTCACCAGGCCTTCTACCAGTCCAGTACGAAAGTGAGTAACATACATGCTATTGTTAACCAAGTACTTACCATAATGTGATAGACGGTCTGGCATTACAATTCAAACTCCCCCAACCCCTTCGCCCACGTACGTATGATGTATGCCATCATGTTTGTAGTACTTGTTAATTACCATGTGTTGCACAGCAAAGGCGCAAGAAAGCGGTATGATTTATTCTGGAGATTAAATTGCTGTTCTGACTTTCCTCCCCTCCCCCCTTTGCTAGACAAGCTCCACCGTCTCCAGAAGTCGTCGAGCTGAATGAAGATAGTGACAAAGACAACAATGTTTTATTGACAAGGACTCCTGTGAAAGGATCGAAGTCTCGTGCACGGTGTGTATGTTGTATATTATAGATGACCTCTACTAATTCTATTTATAGGAAAGTAGTCAAGTCGAAGGAAATTATTGAGGATAGCGATGTAGAGGAGATCAGCGAGAGGTAATATTTATTGTACCTTATGATTTTGTACAACACTGACTATGATTAGTGAACACGCTAAGTTAGTTGCTGAAAAGAACGCACAAGGCAAGAAGAAGCCGATCAAACCAGCTGTAACTGCTGTCACCAAGAAGATTACCATACGTGGAACTAAGTTTCCTAGTGCTCCGGTTGAGGATGCAGAAAACAATCTATTCTTAGATGGTGGCTCACCTCTTCTGCGTTCTCCAAAGAAAAAGTATGTGTTGTTTCTCATTCCAACTAGTGATTCTAATGGATTACCAGAGCAAAAATAGCCTGTTCGTCTGAAAGTGATGACGAGACATTGCATGCGGCTGTCAACCGTAAAAAAGGCAGTTCTGATGTTCCTGACACACCGTGAGTTGTAGTATATTGTTGTGTATCAGACTACGTGCTTACATCATATCGACAGTGTATCTAAGATCACTACTCAGTTGTATGTCTTGTTTAAATTGACAGGTAACATATGTTGATTCTTTTGTAGGAATGACAGCGTATTAAACTCTGCAAGAAAGCCTAAGGCTCCTGCTTCAAAGGCAGAGTACGACGCACAGCTCAAGAAGTTTGCAGTTGCTTTGGGACTTGACTCAGTTAAAGCATACTTTTGTGATGCAATGAGAGGTACCTATGCAGACGTTTATCGTTTGTAAGTCAAAACAACATAGTCATTATTTCTCGCTAACTTATTGAAATGCAGACAAGTCCAAGGAGTTTCGTTATGCTTTGGTGACCTTATTTATTGGTACCGGTTGCGCACGATATTACTGGGGGTGGGGATCAAGGAAAACTCAAAGCAAGAGAAGTACGTCTAATTTATTCTTTGTATTTGTTACTCTACTCACTCGTTGCCAGGGAACTCGTTCAGCTCATTACTACCCCTGAGTTGACAAAATTCATCATCAATCCCTCTTGCTGCAACCCTCGAGGCTTTCGCCTCGTTATTCCTCCTAAAGACACTGTAGGAAGTAAACGCCCCTACTTGGTGCGCATTTCCGATGGCCAGAGAGTTATCTGTGTTATCTTTGGTCGTGCGGATGGATCGTCTTTGTTGGATCTGCAACAGATGGGTCAGAGCGGTTACTTCAATCACTCACTCTCTCTTTGCCCTCTTGCAGTCGAGTATGCACTTGCTTTGAATTTCTTTTCAGCTCTCCTCAAGTTTGACCGTGTCAATAACTATGGAGGTCATGCCAACTTCTCGACGTTTGGAACTTGAGAGCGCAGTACGTTGCAAATGTCATTTGAGCTATTTTAACACCAGTGTTAACATGTTTGTTTAGACGACAGAGATATGCTTGGATACAAGCATCAAGATGTTGCTCCTCCACCACGCCCTCGAGCTGCACGTACATCTGTTGCAGTTCATACCGTTGGACTGGATTTTGAGGACTCGTTATTGCGAGTGATGAAGAGAAGTATTGAGACTGGTGGACTGGACTCGTTCTCAGAAGGTAGGTTCTTTGTCAAGTGTGTATGCCGTATTTCTATCTGACATACTATCTTGTTAAGTACCAGTCTTTAACGTGTCATCCTTCTATGGACCTTCATCGACAACCGACGTTTCCCATGACATAGAGCGGTTCATTGCGATGTGTGCTCAGAACGAAAGATATAGAGGTGAACTTCCTCAAGGTTCTTTTGTTGGAGTTCTCTGCTCTCCGAGCACGTATAGTCACGTTGATCATGATGACTTACAGTTTAATCTGCTTGGTGTTATATTGCTAGCCTCACGCTTTGGTCAGGGAGCTGAAACTACTTAAATAGCACCATTATCACGTACCGTTTGTATCTTATGATTTAATCACGTGAATTGTACTTCCCAAAATGGGACAATATCAACAAACACAAACATGGGATTTTTTTTTTCTCGTTTGACGCCGTGATCAACTTTCTTTCTTTAACACCCACCTTCGATTGAAGGTAAGTTCCTGACAACTGTCTAAAGTATGCTGATTCTTTGTCGTTACAAACAGTATCAAGGCATGTGTATTGCTGCAGTGTTTGGATAGACACTGGCGGTGTTACTAGCCTTACCGTTATCATATCACTCTTCGAGTTCAGCTGTGAGTTCATTTCTGAATCATTGGTCTAACGGTTTCGTGGAACATAATCTACAGAATACCTGGTATACCCCTATATCATGTGGTTACATGCCAAATGTTTTCTCAGTGGTGATTGCGAGCACCAACGAAAATGAACTCGTGCCCGATATGGGCTTGGTATTGCCAGGTACCAAAAGCAGAAAACCTGTGCAGTGTGTATATGTTCCATTCGCGTTCATGCTTTCTTCTGTCATGCCACAGTATGATACTGAGGTTCTTGCGTTGTCTTGTCGGTTGTTATCAATACGTAACTTGTTTCGACGACATGACTTTTTACAGAGATATCGAGGCATTGTCCGATATAAGTGGTTTATTGATACTTTGACACGTAAGAGTAGTTCTTTCTTTCCTCGAAATACTGTGCTGTATTTTCAGACGGATCATACTTCATATAAGGGAGGTGGATGTTCAAGTATTACCTGGAGTGCTGAAGATCTCGCTCCCTTCGCATGTTCTCAGGTTAATTTGGTTGCATCTTCATACAGAATGACGGATTATGTACTTGATTCATCAGTTAAACATGAAATAGAATCTGATGATGTTTTGCTATCAGTTCCCTTAACAGTGTTATCTCAGAAGTTATCTATTCGACAACTAGTTGACATTTGTCAGCATCATGGTATAAAATTATCTCGTGGTCATTCTAATCGTGAATATATTCAGCAGTCTGTAACTCGGCATGACTGTCATAACTGTGATGCCTGGTTGTGTATCTTTCGTCCATTCTCAGTTAAATCTGGTAGTGAACGAAATCGAGACTATCTTGCTCACAAGAACCCATCTACTACAGATACTCACCGAAAAAGTTGCAAGAAATGGCGAAAATCTAAGAAATTTCCACCTGTGCCAGCTATAACTGATAAGATACAAGATATCATCACAGGCTTTGTCAAGGATTCAGAATTTAGTTGTCTGGAAGAGAAGGGTTGTGCAGTATGTGGATGTCTAACACTCGCATCAGAATTATCGGACTTGAAAACTTCTGGATTAAATATGAGTCTGTTGTACAGACCAGAAGTCACACGAAAGGCTAGAAAACATTTGAAAGATCCTATTGAATATCTGACTGGGCCAGTATTAGCCTCAGAGTGTGATAGTGTATGTACTACTTGCTTTAATACTTTGAAACGTGGAGTTGTGCCTAAAAACGCACTTGCAAATGGTCTCTGGTTGGGAGATATTCCTGAGGAATTACAGAATCTATCGTGGATGGAACGTAGACTTATTGCTCGTGTTAGCACAAATATGTGTGTTATACGAATACATGCCTCAAAGATGTTCAAGATGAGAACTAATGTTGTATGTCGTGCTATACCAATGAAGAAGATCTATGATGTGCTTCCACCAAGACGTGAAGAGTTTGAGGAGATACTTGCCGTATTATTTATTGGACCTTCAACACCAACACCCAAGGAATATAAGCGAACACCTCTATTGATTCGTCGAGACAGAGTGGCTGCTGCTTTGGAATGGCTAAAGATTAATCATTCTGATTATTTAGATTTAAATATATCATATGACAATTTAAACGAGTATCCTGAGGACCAACCACCAGTATATGTTGAATATCACCAGAGTAATGGAGAAAATTCTGAATCAGAGTCTACAGCTGTAAATGGTGTAGATGGAGAAGATTCGACTACAACAGGACCTGCACCGTTTATTGTTCATGGACTTACAGGTGATCAGATGACAAATCTATGGCATGCAGATGATCGACAAACAATACGACTCAAGGCAATGAGATATTTTAGTCAAGGAGGTAAAGCACTAGGTGTTGGAAAGTCTGATAAGATGGAAAGTTTATGGAATAATCCACAGCTTTACCCTTCAATGTTTCCTTGGCTCTTTCCGTTTGGAATGGGTGGATTGGGAAATGAATGCATTCCTGGTGAGATAAATATAAGTGATGCAGTTCGTAAGAAAAACTGGCTTATGTATTATGACAAGCGATTTCAACATGATGAGATCTTTTCTCTTGTTGCCTTTAATCATCAGCAGATAAAGAATAGCCGAGATGGTGGTTATATGTTAACTTTAAAGCAGAATTTTTCTGATGTAGCAGCACGATTAGGTCGTATACGAGTTAGTACACTGGATGATCTCATATCTCGAGCAGAAAAAGAGCACATAACACCTGAGACAGATGAAGAAAGAGATTGTTTTAAATTACTTAATGATGTCGACTATGTGGCTACTCATGTAGATGGATCAGTTACGAATTGAAGACGAATGAGAAATGAGATATGGTCTATGACATCCTATCTAGGTGCACCGAGCTGGTTCATTACTTTTGCACCTGCCGATATAAAACACCCAATTGCTCTGTACTATGCCGGAGATGACTATACATTCTATCCTGAGATATTAGATGATGACAAGAGAATACGAATGATTGCAAGTAATCCTGTAGCTGGCGCTCGATTCTTCAAATTTATGGTTGACAACTTTATTAAACATGTACTTGGTTATAGTAATAAATCAAGAAACGGTCTATATGGAAAGACATCTGGATATTACGGAACAGTTGAACAGCAAGGTCGTTTGACCCTTCACATGCATATGCTAGTTTGGATAAAACATAGTCTAAATCCTCGTGAGTTGAGAGAACGTATTATGAGTAATGAGTCTAATTTTCAGAAACGAATGGTAGAATATCTGGAGTCTGCTCATATTGGTGAATTTACAAACACGACCATGTTAGAGCTGCGAGAAAGGGTAAACGAGAAAAAGAAAGACCTTAATAATATTCCACCAACTTTACGTTTGCCTAAGCTACCTATCAAACCTTGTTTATTGTTGTGCAATAAATGCGAACAATGTATTAAGGCATTTAACTGGCAAAAGGAATATGTAGATGAAGTTAATGAACTAGCATATCGATCAAATATTCATACTTGTCATAAAGGATGTATAACAAAATCTCACCCTACTTGCAAGTCTAGATTTCCACGAGACGTATATGCTCAAACATTAGTTGATACTGAATCTGGAGCTCTGACAATGAAGAAGGGAGAAGCCTGGATGAACTATTACACTCCAGCGTTGACGTATCTAATGAGATGTAACACAGATGTAACTAGCTTGCAATCAGGAACTGCAGTAACATCAGTAATTCAGTATGTTACAGACTACATTACAAAGTCACCGCTAAAGACACATGTCATGTTTGACGCTGTGAAGACTATATTTACACGTCAAGCAGAGTTGTCTGATACGACTGGCTTAGATCAGACAAAGAATACTCGTCTTGTTATTACTAAGATTGTTAATGCATTGACTGCTCAGAGTGAAATTGGAGCTCCCATGGCTGCAATGTATTTACTAAATCATCCTGATCACTATACAGATCATAAATTTGAGCGATTCTACTGGAAGCGTTATGTAAATGAAGTTCGAGATGCATATATTACAAATAAAGATAATACTAACGATACTCTACCACAATTGGATAGTACGCAGAGGCATGAGACTAAAATTGCATTAGGAAAGAATCTACGAGGTATTGTAGGGTTATCTCCTGTTCATGATTACATCTATTGTCCAGATAAATACAACAACGTCTGTCTCTATGACTGGATCCGCCTTGCACGTAAAAGCAAGCAAGTGAAGCGTCAAAAGAAAAGCAAAGAGATACCTGACAATGAATGGCTAGTTAGCTGTATAACTAATCATAAATGGATACAAGATGCATCTAACGGTAAATCTAGAGTACTTTTTAATGTTTTGTGGGATAGTGGGGAGAGTACCTGGGAACCTTTACAGGGCTGCCAGAGACTCGAAGCATTAGACTTTTATTACATTAAGATGCGTGTTACACATTGGAAACAACTTCCCTTGACTTCCTCCACATCCATCAACACCAATGATTCAGAAGATAACTCTGACTATGAAGACACAGTATTTTGTGATCATGATGACGTGTCTGACTATGAGTCAGACCTTGAATCTGATTGTGAAAGTAACTATGGTTCAGTTCATGATAACTTGTCAAATAACTCTGTAGGTGAAGACTCAGTTAAAGCAAACAACAGAAAGAATATTAATACTGAGTATCACAAGTTTGGCTTCTTTCTAGATGATCATCCACAGTGTGAAACTCATCGTGTTCGAGTGGTTGAGGAGAAAGATGCTAGGGTACCTGACTTTATTGGAGGTGTATTGCCTTGAAAAGATAAAGGAAACAGAGAAGAATATTGTCTGACTATGCTTGCTTTGTTTAAGCCTTGGCGGTCTGGACTAGATTTGAAGAGTTCATCAAATAGCTGGTCAGACTCGTTTGATACTTACAGCTTTTCTCAAAGACAACATGATATAATGAGTAATTTTAACCTGAGATATGAGTGCAGAGATGCTAGAGATGACTTTGCTGCTCAGCGAAAAGCTAAGGGAAAAGGTATTAATAATTGGCCAGCCGATCTCAATGACGATGTATTAGATAACATGACTAGCAGCTCTAGTCAGGCTATTAACATAAATCCTACAGATTTTGGTGAAGAGGATCAATGGGAAGATCATGCGTCTGATGATAAATCCTCAACGAAGCAACTTAATAGAATGATGGAAGCTGAGGATATGCTTGAACGTAATGGACTTATTGATGGTAAAATGCTAGCTACAATAGATATCACATCGCTTCCTGTTGTAAAGGATACAAGTTCTTCTAGTCACTATTGGCATACTTTATTAACTAAAGAAAAGGAAGATATACTTCGTGCGCGACAAAGTCACACAGTCACTGCTAAGTCCAGAAAGAACAATATACATCTTAATGATACCACAATAAATAAGGTTGAGGTAATTGATCAGTCTTATTTTGAGAAGTCATTTAAACCCTCTGATCCAAATGATCAGCAGTTGATTAAGAAAATTATTAAAGATTTTACACTTAATAGAGAACAGGCAAGAGCCTTTAGTATCGTGGCCAACCATGCTACCTTATCATCTCCTCCCCAATTGAAGATGTATCTTGGAGGTATGGCTGGTACAGGAAAATCACAGGTTATAAAAGCATTAATAACTTTCTTCAAAGAAAGAAATGAGGAGTATCGACTCATGTGTATGGCTCCAACTGGTTCGGCGGCATCTTTGATTGGAGGATCAACTTATCACTCAGTTTTGGGAATAAATCCATACCGAGAGAAGAATGATCAGCTAGAGTCTTTGATAGATATTCGATCTACACTTCAGCATGTTGACTATATATTTATGGATGAAATATCTATGATTGACTGTGTGAATTTATACAATATTAGTAAGCAAATGTGTTTATCTATGAACAATGATACTGAGCCATTCGGAGGTAAAAATATGATCATGGCAGGAGACTTTGCACAGCTGCCACCTGTAAACTCTAAGCGATCTTTATATTCTCAAGATATAGTATCAGTTCTTCACACTACCCAGACACATGTGGAGCAAGAAGCTGCTCTGGGCAAAGCTATCTGGCATCAGTTTACGACTTCAGTTATACTTCGAGAAAACATGCGACAAAAATCCCAAAGCAAAGATGATGCAAAGTTTCGACAATTGTTAGAGAATCTACGATACAAGTCATGTACAAAGGATGATATACGACTTTTAAGAAATAGGATTGCAATACAGTCAAGTCCAGATAGAAGCTGGAGTCATGCTAACTTTAGAAACGTATCTGTTGTAACTTCATACAATGCTAGTAGAGACAAACTCAATGAAAAGGGGGCCGAGCGGTTTGCCAAGGAAACTGGTCAGCCTTTAACTTACTTTTATTCTATTGATCGATATAATTCAAGTACAGCTGGAAAAAAAGGATCTCGTCGATCTCAAAAGAATAAGATTGATCCTTTGAGAAATACTGATCGGTTAAGACCAAATGATCAGTTCATGTTCTGGTCACTTCCACCATGCTGTACAGGTAATCATGTTGGTAGGCTAGCAGTTTGTATGGGTATGCCAGTTATGGTAAAAAAGAACAAAGCAACTGAATGTGGTGTTACTAACGGTGCAGAAGGTATTGTTGTAGGTTGGAAGTCACACCCAATCGATGACAAGCGAGAAGCATTAGAGGTACTGTTTATTAAATTGACCTCTCCACCTGTACCAATCAAGCTTGAAGGTCTGGATGAGAATGTAGTACCTATTGTTGCGGAGTCAATTAATGTACTCTGTAAGTTACCAACAGCTGAGAAGCAAACAATTAATCGTACGCAGGTACCTGTGATTTTAAATTTTGCTATGACAGACTATGCCTCTCAAGGTAGAACAAGAAAGTATAATGTTGTAGACATACGTAACTGTCATTCCCATCAGTCAATATATACTTGCTTATCTAGAGGATCTACATATCGAGGGACTTTACTAACTCAGAATTTCTCAGAACGTCATTTAATTGGTGGATTGAATGGATACTTGCGACAAGAGTTTAGAGAGCTAGAACTACTCGATGAAATAACTGTCTTGCGATTTACAAGAAAATTACCTGCTGGTGTAGGTGGTATCACACGTAATCATCTCATATCATCTTATCGAAGAGCAAAGGGTGCTGAGTACATACCTAAATCTATGCCTACATCTCTTCGTTGGTCAAATCTTGAGACCTATGATATTCAGGATCCATTTGATGAGGCAGACTGGCAGATTATAGATTCCAAAAAGAAAGCAAACAATAAAAACAATGTTTCTCAAGATTCTTCAGAAAAAAAAAGTGTAAAAAATACTCAGATAAAGCAGCGTAATTTTGTAGTTGCTAAAGGTACTACTAAGTTAGCAGCTACTAGTACTGTTCAAGGTGAACGAGTGGCTAATAAACGAAAGAAGAATATAGACAATGACTCTTCAACTGTGCTGGATATAAATAAGCGTATTCGAACAAATTTTCCAGTTTTATTAGAAACACCTTCACAGTCTCCCAAGGGATTTATATGGAATAGTAATACATATAGCTGTGCATTTGATAGTCTATTTACTATTCTTATTAACATAATGAACAATGATAATGAAAGCTGGAGAGATATGTTAGTTAACGCAAACAGCAACTTAGAACGGTTTAATGAGTTATTTCAAGATATAGACCTAGATTCTAGTAACATAGAATATATTAGAGATTCAATCCATGAAGAGCTTGCTACTTTGTATCCTACTGTGTTCAATATGACATCTGCTGGCAATGATGTATCAGAATTGTGTCGTTACATGCTTAGTCCTAAGACTAGTAGTATTATGAAATCTCTGTATTGTAATCGGTGTAAGAGAGAGATATCATCTTCAATGCACGAAAGAACAGTAATGTGGCGGTGCTCAATATATGGTTGGAATAATAAAGCATGTAGAGCAGGTACTTGTAATGGACAAAGCTCAACAGCTTGGATGAAAGCATTGCTAAGAACAAAATCGACTCGAAAATGTGCTGCATGTGGAACAAAGGTCGATGCAGTATATCATTTTCAAGAGCCACCATCTTTTATAGCTCTGAGTGTTAGTGAGGGTTTAAACATTAATATGCAAGATACTATGGAGACTGGTGGTTATGAGTATAAGCTGTGTGGACTTATCTATTATGGAGATCATCACTTCTCTTCTCGTATTATTGATAACAACGGTGATATTTGGTTTCATGACGGAATACACACAAAGAGAATATGTGAGCATGAAGGTCATATAAGCAAGATAGACTCTAATATGCTTATGCAGGCACGTCACGGTCGTATATGTGTTTTAGGTATTTATATCAATATATAATATATCATGAAGTACTATTATAATTTATATGTTATTTAATATGTACACTTATGTTTTATGTACATCTACTCAGATTAACGACTTAGACAATGTATATAATATGTATACACTCATGAACAGTTCACTATTAAATGCTCATGCACTGTTCATCTTAAACGCTCATGGACTGTTCATCTTAAACGCTCATGAACAGTTCACTGTTAAATGCTCATGCACTGTTCATTTTTAAACGCTCATGAACTGTTCATATTAAACGCTCATGAACTGTTCATATTAAACACTCATGAACTGTTCATATCAAACGCTCATGAACTGTTCACCTTAAGAGCTCGTGAACTATTCACAGTTAAACGCTCATGAACTATTCATAAATAGACGCTCATGAACAGTTCACTATTAAATACTCATAGACTGTTCACTTTAAACGCTCGTTAACTATTCACTGTTAAATGCTCACTCGAAAGGGCCGCCCAAGGCGGCGGCAGGTCTTGCTCCACGTGCGTGAGGCAAATTCACATTTGTGTGCAGACGTAGTAGATACAATTTGTGGCATAAAAGCCAAGTCATAGAAGAAAAATTGAAGGAATAACAGAATAGCGGTGTAATCATGATCAAAACTCTTTGCCACCGTCGTTGTAAATCTAATCATTCGGTTAGCCTCTTCATGATACATAACAGGGCTGAGAGGAAAGTGTGAAAGGTCATCGATCCCAACACAGACGTCAAACTGGTCAGAGTGGACAGCGACGGGCCCACGAAACGACAGCAAACGTAGTCATGTGATCCGGATTGAGGCAAGCAGTGCAGCTGAGCAGAAGCGACAACCAATGACAAAGCAGAGTCAGAGTAGCGCGCCTAAACTATTACTAAGCTGCCTAAATAGTATTAGTTGCGGGATAGACGCGTATCGTTATTGACGGGAAAGAGCTTGCTCTGAAGAGCAAGAACGAACTGTTCATTATTAAACGCTCATGAACTATTCAATATAGACGCTCATGAACTGTTCAATATAGACGCTCACGAACTGTTCATTATTAAACGCTCATGAACTATTCAATATAGACGCTCATGAACTGTTCATCTTAATGCTCATGGACTGTTCACCTACAATGCTCATGAACTGTTCACTATTAAACGCTCATGAATGGTGTATATAACTTGTTAAATAATATTTCTGTTACCAAGAAACCTCAGGAATCGTATCTGCCGCTTGTCGGCCCTGCTAACACAAGTTACATGATGATCTTACTCACTTCATTCTACATATAGAAGATTAGAGGCTACATTGTATAACTAGGACTCGAAAACCACAATCTCACTACAAACAAGTTCTCAGTGCATGGTCACCTTCAATGCTATTCAAACCATATGTATGTTTAATTTAAAGTCTTTTGATGAATATACAACTGAAATTATTTACTCAAATTAGATCGCTTTATTCATTGACATCGTACAGTTGTTGCAGCAACTTCTTGAAATAAAACCACACTCCAAGTTCGAATTCTCAGGAATCCTCACATTATATTCACACGTGCGTACAGACTGCTTCATAACATCTGGTTCAAAGGTTCTTGAAGATTATGGCCCCTACACATGCTGTTATTGCTATCAACATGAAACTTTAACAGTTACATCATAATGCATGAGTTCCTCGTTTATCTCTTCTCAGTGGGGTGTGAATGGGGTGTAGCTCGGTGCAGAAATACTAAGAATACTTCTTTACAGTCAAAGCTCGATGATATTGCAGAACTGATTGCCAGCTAGGAAGTACTTCAGGTCTAATTCTATTTACAGTACGCTGATGTGTAGTATACTTCTAACTCCATTATGGACATGGACTAACATTACTAGCTCCCATATGATGCTATTCCACATGGTATGCAATTCGACTGAAGTACTGGTATGATCAAGGTTTAGTCTTCACCAGCTTACTTCTTAAGAGAGGCTCGAGATTGTGCCATGCTTTCGAGTAATTTCATTCGCTCCCTGTGCAAAGGTAAGAGAATCTCTGCCATTACATAAGCCTCCTCGCTGCTCTGGCCTATGCCGTTGCTTCTTGTATCAGCGCGTAGTATTCCCTAATCCCTATCTTTCGTCGGAGCTGACTTATCGTCTGCAGGGGTTGATACTTAGATCTTGACTACGCTTGTTGGCAACATTGTCTACTACATATCCTGAATGAATTCTGCTATTGCATCTACATGTCGCCTTATGTTGATAGAAGTTAGAAGGATTATCCAGAGCAAGATCCTGTTACTCTGTTAGTTCCTGTTGAATGCTTGCTGTATGGCTTATGATGACTATATGTCTCAGATTGTCTCTCAAATACACTATGGATTACTGCATGAGATGTCATGTGCATGGCCAGGATTTAAATCATTAGAGAGCTCAAGTTGTGTCATGCTAACTTATTTTCTTTTCAAAGCTCATTGCCAACATTTTTTCAAACTTGTTACTTCCAATGTCTTCTACTGGCAACTACAAAGATAACTCTGATACCAAGATTTATGATGATACTGCTCTGAGAGCTCCTATGCGAGCACTCACTTTAGTAGTACATACCATAGACCGTGACTCCATCATTACTGGCACACATTCATGACAGCTTTAATAGACTTCAACTACTTCGTCGTCTGGCCTGCACTTAGTGATCCCAGTTTGTGCAGATGCAGGTAGTGAGCACTTATTAAATAAACCTGATGTTTCATTTAATGTTGATGTAACTCCTCATGTGAAATAGGCTCTCCGCATCAGCAACTAGAGGTCGAGAAGTAGAAGTTTTGGAATGCGGCACTCTGTGAGCAGCTGGTGAATGCCAATAGTTACAAATGGGTCTCACAACCAGTTGTCATTGCAGCTCCGAATACTACTGAGCTGGAGTTTGCTTCATCTAACAACGATGGACCTCAAGATAACGGTCTTTCTCACTAGAAAAAGACCTGGGAGCTTGGGAAAGTATTCTCTATTCTCTGTTTCTCATGGATCTGCAAGTACCTTGTGCTTAGGATCAATGCTCACTGTTTGAACATTCTTGTTCGTGACTACTACGAGTGATACAACCACAATGAGGATTCTGAAAATTGGGCAATCATCACGGAGGCGTGGGACTTCCTTGAGGCAGCACAAAAGGGTGTTTGTGATGATTTCGGAGCTGATCTAGTTGCGGTTAAACGGGTAAGTGTTTTGTTTATGATACTTCGCAACTCAATTATTAAGATATTGACGTCTTACTTTATCACTCTAGTTTGTAGAAGGAATTAACTACAAAAAAAGCAAGTTTGCATACATTTGCACACAGAACATCGAGACTATCTCAAAGATCTAGGGCTGTCGGGTGCTTTTCTTTACTCTCCCGATGCTTACAGGTCTTGTGAGCAGCTGAGGGCTATTGGGTCTGCAAACACGGAGGACATTTTTGCAAAGGTCCTCTTCCCTCCTGAGATTACTGATGAACTAAGGTACCTGTTTCACACAAAGAAAATCATTAGGATAAGCATCACTCTGTTTAAATTGACTTTTCTCCACTAATAGAAATCAATAGATTCTTCGGTGGTCTATTTGGGCTCAAAGTAGTTTACGAAATGATTAGGCCTGCTGCGAACTGCAAGGCCTCTAAGTGAAGAGTAAAGGCAGTCACTCCTGGTATGACTGCACTCACTGCTACTGTGGTAAGTATTTTTCTACTGTCAGAATTGCATACACTGATTAGAGTTTCACTTTCTAGCCGATCTACCTCACATCAGGTGATACCCTGTTTGCACTAATGACTAGCAAGACAACCTGGGACTATTCATGGATCTTTGAGATGTACTATAGAAAGATCATCGAGGGCCTGCATAAAGGCTGGTCTGGCCTGGTAACTACATACCACTGAATTAACATGGAGGCCTTTGATTACCTTGTTAGCAGCAATTGACAGCAACCTACACTCAGCCTCTGTCAACCCAGAGTGATTGCTATAAATGAATGAATGCCCTGTTTGCTGCTCTTCTTTAAGCTACAGATCGTATTCCAGCTGCTGCAATAGGTCTTGTTCTGACTGCTGTGATAGGTTATCTCAGCAACTTCTCCTCATCTATCTCCTGCATCTACTTCTGCTTCTGCTGTCCCTGCTGTTTCCACTCTTATCACTTCTACTTCCACTGTTCTCACTCCTGCTGCTCCTACTATTTCCACACCTGCTACTTTTGCTACTGCTTATACTGCTGCTGCATCTACTGCCAATTCTCTTGACTTCTCTGACCTCAATGCTTCTCTAGTCATTAATCTTATTGACTTTGATGTTGAAGAGCCTGAAAGTGCAAGCACTGGCAAAGACAAGGGCAAGAGCAAGATAACCAAGAAATCTGCTGCTTTCAAAAAGTCTGTAGGAAGATCTAAGAAGAAGTCTGTAACACCTGCTGTTGCCACCAAATACTCATACAGACAGCTCTTCTGTCATCATTGCTATTCAACTTGTCAACCTTGCTGGTGCAGACTGGAAGCATTTGGTGGCGGACATTTTAGATCATTAGCTCAACTAGATTAAAACCCATCCTGACACTGACTAAAATCTCAATCCCTGGCTTATGGAAAACATGACTGCATGTAGTATCCAGATTCCAGATTTCTTGCATGTTATGCAGTTTGATTTTACTGCTGCATGGCAGATTATCAGCTGTGTCTCTGGACTTCCAGACTTGCTGCTCTTTGAATCTGACTCCACTAGCTCACTGACCAATTTCTTCCTTTGATAGCTGCATTTGCTCATTCTAATTTTCATCTTTTGTCTCTGTGTGAACTAGCTCTCAGCATGTATAAATTTGCTATAGTTTTTTACTGTTACGATTCCTGAGTGAGACAAAGAAAAGAATTGTTCTAGTTCATGATAGTGTACTATTGAGCAAATGTGTAATGCACCTGTCTCTTCTATAGCATCTCTAATGATTCTCACTAAATATTTAAAGTTACTAAAAAGTTAGCATTTTTTAATCTCTAACAAGTTCAGAATTGTTATTTTATTTATTCTAGTAAGTATCTTACTTACTCCTATAATATCTCTAATGATACTCACTAATTATCTAAAGTTACTGAAAAGTTAACATTTTTTAATTTCTACTTGTGGAAAGCAGGTCGACAAGTGGCAAAATATGTTTTCTGAGATTATTGAGAAAATATACTATATTTTATTACACAAAGTAGATGAGAATATAGTATATAATAGAAGTTACGATTCCTGAGTGAAACGAAGAAAAGAATCGTTCCAGTATGTGCTAGCACATTGACCAAGTGCGAGATGTGACGCGAGTGTCCCCGATAACAAAGTTTCAATACAAAAGATAACAAAGAGATAACAATCAAATTTGTATTACTTTGATCCCATCATTTTCATAGTAACACTCTCTGTAATATGGTGCTTTTTTGACTACAAACACAAAATCTTTTTTACAAGAAGAAGTTCTGACTCTGTTGCCATGGTAACTATATCAGATGAAAGCTTAGAGCTAGACCTATCCAATGATCCTATTTTTATGGAGAACGGACAAGAATTGAGGAAGTTATGGGCTGGATGACTTTGGAGGTGACCAGATGACATCTAGACACTTCAAAATATTTAATCTCCGCTTTAAAGTACTTCTGAGTGCTTCAATTGAAGTTATCTGCACTTCCAGCACAGATTTAGAAGCAGGGTAAAGTATGGATATATTAGAAGTACAATAGACTGTATCAGGGAATATTTTCAGATTTTTCCGGATTTTTTTGAGGTCACAATGAGTCAAAAT
>MU274922.1:0-246657 GCA_022160335.1 Irpex rosettiformis | reverse complement strand
AATAAAATTTAATAATATGTTAGTATATTTTGGTCACAAGTATCTGTAAGAAATATTTAAAAAATCATTATTTAGCTTGCTGAGCCTTAATAAGAGTAGTTATTAAAACTTGTGTTAGCAGGGCCGACAAGCAGCAGATACGAAGGAATCGTATCTGTCACTCGTCAGCCTTACTAACATAAGTATTTGATTCTTTTATAAAAACTCAAAAATTGTATTTGTCACTTGTTAGCCTTACTAACACAAGTTATAAGGGTAAGTAGAAATACTTATTCTAGTAAGTAAAGTTACTTACTAGAATAAGTATAGTAATAAATCTGAGCCTGTTAGAAGTCAAAAAATATCAACTTTCTGTAACTTTAAGTATTTAGTAAAGATCATTAAAGATATTATTACAGATAAGTAAGGTTACTTACTAGAGTAAGGAAGATAACAAATCTAAACTTATTAGAAGTCAAAAAATGTTAACTTTTCAGTAGTCTTAGATACTTAGAATAAGTAAGATAATGACTTTAAACTTATTAAAGGCTAAAAATGTTAAATCTCAATCAATCTTGACTAATATTTTTAAAATCTTCTTCTCAAGATTGCAATAGTATTTAATACTAAAAGATTACTAGTTTATAAAGACTTAGGAATCGTTTCCTGCCACTTGATGGCCATACTCCCACAAGTATCCCAAAGGAACTCTGGGTACCAACCTTCTCCTCCTATCTCGATGGAATAGCTTAGTCATGGTATCATAATCTGGTCAGTCGGCACATGATTTCTGAGGATTGGAAAACATTTGAAAAGCTTCTTCAGCAGTGCTTTGATAATCTGATCATTCTAGACTAAGTTTGTATCAAGATGAACAGTCTTGTTTATCAAGGTAACATGACGACCTATGTTCGTGACTTTCAGCTTCTCAATGCTCGTATTCCAGATGAACACATGACTTACTATGACTGTTGCTGGAACTTTATGCCTCCATTCCTCAGGCTGCTCATTTCTATATCACAGAATCGATGCACATCAACATCAATCCAAACATGTTGCACATCTATGACCTCGCTATTGAGTGGACATAGAACCGACAGCTAACTCAACAAGCTCAGAGCCTTCATTCCTCCCATACATGTCAGTATGACCATGGTAATCGTCAGTCTCCTCGCGCTAAGCAGAAGTCTCATCAGGATACTTCTTTCCCAGGCCATAGTGTGGCACCACCCTACTCTCAGGTTACTACTCTCACTAATGGTAAGCCAGTCGGTGATACCAATGAGTCTATCCCAATGGAGTTAGATGCGATGTAACAGCAAAACATCTATTGCTATAACTGCAATGAGCGTGGACACTTTACATGGAACTGTCATCGTCCGCAACACACAATTAACACTGTACCTACGAAGATCAATGGTAACAAATTGCACTCATCAACAACTCAGCACTTGCACACCATGGATCAAGAACCAATAGATGAGGACTTCGAGAATATTCCTGGTCTGAATCATTTGATTGAAGAAAATGCTATAGACAATGGTGATAATGAGGAAGAGAACAAAGAAGATCCATTGGACCTCTACATACTTGACAATAGTGCCAAGAATTCAACCTATAAGGTTCAGCTAGATATATGCCACCATGACCTGCACGACAAATGACTTGTCGAAGTATAGACTCTGCTCGACATCGGAGCTACCTCCAACTATGTGTCTCACAAGGTTGCTTATTGTGCTCGAGTAGAGTTCTTCCCGATAACCCCTCAAGATGTTGTAGGAGCTAGAAAGACAACCACAACTGCAATTGCATGAATGACACTGGTACTCAATGGTCATATTCATGAGGGCCTGATCACCTATGTTCTCAAAGAAAAACTGAAGTTCTGCCATGATCTTCTTCTTGGTCATGATTGAATGCACAATCACTATGCATGGATTGACTGGTTGAGGAACCACTATGTGCTTATCAATCCAGTCTCAGGTTTGCAGTTCATCTTAAAGGCATCAATGGCACCTTCAGAAATTCCTACTCATCGATGGAAGCTATCTTGCGCCATGATTGCTGTTGTAGCAGAAAATGAAGAGGTTCCCCCTGATCAGGTAAGATATCAAGCACTTGGCCAGAAGATCCTATCACTGATGAAACAATGGTACCCCACTTGTTTCCTTTCTAAACTGGAATTTTCTCCTCTTCGACATTGGGTGCATAACATTGACACTGGTGATGAAAACCTGTACGTGCTCATAAACATCCTCTGTCTCCACTGGAACAAAAGACAATCAAGAAGTTTATTGTCGACACTCTCAAAGAGAGCATCATTGTCCTACTCCTCGCCCTTGTTACCTGTTAGAAAAAAGAATAGTGAGTTACAGATCTGTGTGAACTATTGAGCTTTGAACCATACCACAGTTCTGAACACCTATCTACTGTCACGCATTAATGACTGCTATGCTATGTTAGCTGGTGCCTATTTCTTCACATGTCTAGACTTGCACTTGAGATACTGGCAAGTTCAGCTATCAGATGATGTCCGACCAAAGACAGCATTCACCTGTCATTATGGTCACTATCAGTTTCGTGTCATGCTCTTTGGATTAACAAATGCACTGACAACCTTCCAGAATATGATAAATGATATCTTGCATGACTTGCTTGATAGCTGCATCATTGTCTACTTAGACGATATCATTGTATTCTCCAAGACTGCCCGGCAGCACATAATTGATGTCAACAAGGTAGTTGCACGACTGTACAGACATCAGCTTATCTTGAATGAATCCAAGTGTACATGGGCACTGACCAGTGTACTGTACCTAGGGCACATCATATCAGGTGGCAGAATTAAGCCAAATCTGAACAAGGTCAAGATTATTACTGAATGGCTCGAGCCGATGAATATCACTGAGGTTCGTGGATTTTGTAACCTTGCAGGCTACTATTGTTGTTTTGTTAAAGACTTTGCAAAGATCATGAATCTCATTTACGACCTCCTAACTGGATCACCAAAGAAAGGGAGCCCTATCCAATGGAACGACAAATGTAAAAACACTTTCATCTAGATGAAGCATAAACTTACAGTCGCACCTTCCTTAATCCACCCCATACCTTGGCATCTCTTCGTCATAGACACTGATGCATCAGGTAACTGTATTAGTGTAGTACTACAACAAATGTTGGAGCCATTTCAGAATTTCAATGAGGGGAAGGATGACAGTAAGTCACCATTGTGCTTCACATTCAAGGAGAAGAACTTACGTACCATCGCCTTCGAATCCCATTGTATGACTTCCATCGAACAAAGGTACTCAGCTCAGGAACATGAAATGCTTGCTGTCGTCTTGGCATTGCGTAAGTAGTGAGGCTACATTGAGGGATCACCGATTGTGGTATGTATAGATCATGAGTCTTTGAAGTATGCTCGTACTTAAAAAGACTTGAGACGATGTCTATCTCGCTTCATTGATGACCTTGCTCACTTTGATGTAGACATTATCTACTGCCCAAGCTGCTCTCAACTTGCACCAAATGCTTTGTCTTGTTGCAGCAGTCATCAAGAAGCACCAGATGAGGAGACGGTCAAACCTCTCTTTGCCAATCCACACGATGTGTTGCAGCCAGAACCTAATCGCTTGACTATATATACTACACTTGAATGCTATAAGACAGCTCTTTAGTCAGGCAAAAGTTCCGAGGATATAGGAAATGGTACTTACTGCTTGATTAGCAATGAGCTACATCGAGCCATCAAGGATGGCAACAAAGACCTTCATGTCATCATTCTAACCTCTATCGAGAAAGTAGAAGAGTTAATCCATCAAGTCCATAATGACCTTGGTCATCTTGGTACCGCCTCCACTACTGCTGCTCTTTGTTGCCAAGCCTGAATTCTTTTCATCACTAAGGTCATTGAACGTATCGTTTAGTCCTGCGACAACTGCCAATTTACTTGTCATGAGGTCCTGGCCACTCAACTGCTCCATCTGCTATCTCGTGTCAATGCAGGTGATGTCTGGTCCTTTGACTTCATCGGTCCATTGCCACGTACTGAAAACAGAAGTCAATATCTTATTATCAGTATGGATCTCAGAACTGACTTTACTATTGCAAACGCACTGAGTCATTGTTCTGCAGATGCTGTCATCAACCTCCTCTGCTATGTAATTGCCACTTATGGTAAGCCAAAGGCGATACTTACAGATAATGGAGAAGAGTTCATGGCTTACCTGGTTCAAAACTTCCTTCGGCAACTAGATATTGGCTATATTTACACTACACCATACCATCCTCAGACTAATGGTTGCCTCGAGAAATTTAATGACACTCTGGTACAGATGTTAGCAAGGGTATGTGCTTCACAGAATCAGAACAAATGAGACCAGTACTTACCCGACATTCTTCTTGCCCATCATGCACATGTTAATCTGTTACTTTGCGCCTTTCCATTTTACTTAATGTACAGCTGTGAACCTCATCTTTCGAATGACCATGTCTATGATGCTGTTCAACAATCGCCAACAGATCAGGAAATCAAAGCCATTCAAACTCACCACCTCAACCATATTCAAAACTTGGATCATTTCTGTAACAAAGCTAATGAGCATGTCTTTGCCCGACTCCAAAACGAGATTGCAAAGCGAGACGAGACCTTCAACAAGAGAGCTATTGGGGTAGGAGATTTGGTTAGATGTAAGTTTAAGAGCTCTTCAAAGCTTTACCCCCACAGGGATGAACCCTTCGCTGTGAAGGCAATG
This sequence comes from Irpex rosettiformis, assembly GCA_022160335.1. Lineage (NCBI taxonomy): Eukaryota > Fungi > Basidiomycota > Agaricomycetes > Polyporales > Irpicaceae > Irpex > Irpex rosettiformis. The sequence goes on along the minus strand of MU274922.1, from coordinate 241,924 downwards.
ATAAGCAAAAACACTTACCAACTTCAAACTAGGTCTGGTCATGTACTTCATCATTTCTACAACAGAGAACGTCTTCGTTGCTATGTACCAGGATGAGCTAGCAATAGGAGTCTTTGGCATGCTAGTAATGAGTTGTGAAGACAAGACGAATGAGAGTGCTTGAAGACTGTGCGTCGCAACTTATAATTTCTGCATACAGAAATAAAAGTATTTTATTCATATAAAATAATGATAACCTATATATTTTATTTTTCTATTGACTTATCTTAATCTTCTCTGTAGAATAGCTTTCTGAGATGTCAAGCCCTTAACGAGAGGATAGTGTTGTGGTTCCAACAAATAAGACCAAACTGTTACTGCTTCTGCATGCCTGTATAAATAAAAGACAGATATCCTCTATTTATCTAGCGGATATTACATATGATTACCATGTATTATTAATTCTAAATAAGCTATGGCTCCTATATTTCCTTATGACTCCTTTTCTCTCGAATACCTACGAATCCTATACTTATAAATATGTCAAATTCATTCAGTGGAGAACCTCAGAATTCTCTCACTCTTCTCTCTGCAAATGACTGAACTTCACCAGAGTGAGTGAAACCTCAGGGAATTTACACTACATTGTGACATTTACACCCATTTGGTGGATAATACTGCTTACACTATTTAGTTAGCTAATAAACAGCTTTTTTCAAAAATTTCCAGGCACTTTTTTCATTGTTTTGCTTATAACTCGTTAACCAGAGCAGCTATGAGAATTCTGCTTACAGATTCAGAATCCTGGGATTATTTCCATCATAATGGTATATAACATGTTTTTCACATAATGACTAAGCTATATTAGTCAGCAGCTTCCTAATCTGTTCAAAAATGAAAATAAGCGCTCAAATAATTATATAATAATATAAGTAACTATGCTTACTGGTAGGCTATCTGTAAGAAAGCCAACCAAGCATATATAGTTATTAGAAATTATATTTGTAGAGTTTTTTAATAAATATAGTTGATTAAAATAATGTTTGAGCTATTGAAACATCATCCAATGTCATCCAATGCCATTCAGCCCATATCTTATGTCATTTTGATTTGATTACCATGGAAACAATGTCTACTGATAGGTATAGTAATGTACTTGTTACTGTAGTGTAAGCTAATAGAATTCCCACAGTTTAGGAATGACAAAGTTATATGTCACTGGCTTCTTGAGTGCCAGCATGCACTGAAATGATTTTACTTTGTTCCTCAGAAATCATAAATAGGCTCAGATTTGGTATCTTACTTACTCTGATAAGTAACTTTACTTACTTAGATAAGTACTTCTACTTATTTTTATAACATCTCTAATAATGCTCATTAAGTATCTAAAGTTACTAAAAAGCTAACACTTTTTAATCTCTAATAAGTACAGATTTGTTATCTCTCTTACACTAGTAAGTAGCTTTACTTACTCTGATAAGTATCTCTACTTACTCTTATAACATTTTTGATAATCTTCACTAAGTATCTAAAGTCATTAAAAGTTAACATTTTTTTAACCTTTAATAAGTTTAGATTTGTTATCTTACTTATCCTAGTAAGTAACTTTACTTATATACTCTAGTAAGCATCTCTACTTACCTCTATAACATCTCTAATGAGCTTCACTATGTATCTAAAGCTACTGAAAAGTTGACATTTTTTGATCTCTAATAAGTTCAGATTTGTTATCTTACTTACTCCTATAATATCCATAATGACTTTCATTAAGTACTTAGAGTTACTGAAAAGTTGCCATTTTTTGACCTCTAATAAGTATAGATTTGTTACCTTACTTACCCCTATATCACTTCATACAAGTAACTCCTGTTATTGTGTCTGACATCATCAATATTTGCTCATTTTTGCAGAATTGTGATTTGCTTCTGTCAATTTCTCAAAAATTAGCTAATTTCAATGACCATACTGCTCACTGGCCTGGTGGAGCCTGTCTCCAGCCATATGAATGATACATGGGCGCTAAATCACTGTGGTCACGGGTTCCAATCCCATTCATGCCACTTTTGGATTTGACTCATTGTGACCTCAAAAAAATTCGGAAAAATCTGAAAATATTCCCTGATACAGTCTATTGTACTTCTAATATATCCATACTTTACTCTGCTTATAAATCTATGCTGGAAGTGCAGATAACTTCAACTATAGCACTCAGAAGCACTTTAAAGCGGAGATTAAATATTTTGAAGTGTCTAGATGTCATCTGGTCACCTCCAAAGCCATCCAGCCCATAACTTCCTCAATTCTTATCCGTTCTCCATAAAAGTAAGACCATTGGATAGGCCTAGCTCTAAGCTTTCATCTGATGTAGTTACCATGGCAACAGAGTCAGAACTTCTTCTTGTAAAAGAGATCTTGTGTTTGTAGTCAAAAAAGCGCCATACTACAAAGAGTGTTACTATGAAAATGATGAGACCAAAAGAATACAAATTTGACTGTTACTTTTTTATTATCTTTAAATTAAAATTTTGTTATCAGAAACACTTGCATTGCATTTCAGATCAACAATGCGCTACTGCGTACTAGAACGATTCTTTACTTTGTTTCACTCAGGAATTGTAATTTCTCAATACTGCTCAAACTCTCAATCAGTCATTATTCTAGGTTTTTTATACAATAAATGCAATATTTGACTAAACTAGTAATTATAACTACTTAATATATGTATAAACCACACTCTGATAGTCATCTGAAATCTCTAATAAGCAAGAATATAAGAGTTCAGTAGGGATATATTGAACAATACTGTGATCATGCCTTGAGATGCACTTTTAAGCAGAGATTGAAAATTTTGAAGTGTCAGAATGTCATCCGGTCACATTCAAAGCCATCCAGCTCATATCTTCCTCAAATCTTATTCATTCTCCATAAAAGTAGAATCATTGGATAGACCTAGTGCTAAGCTTTCATCTGATATAGTTACCATGCCAACAGAGTAAGAAATTCTCCTTGTAATAATCAAAGAGTGTTTGTAGTCAAAGAAGCACTATATTACAAAGCCTGTTACTATGAAAATGATGGAATCAAAAGAATACAAATCTAACTATTACTTTTTTGTTATCTTTTGAATTGAAAATTTGTTATCGAGAACAGGCATGTTACACATTTGCTCAAAGTGTGCCATTATGAACTGGAACAATTATTTTCTTCGTTTCACTCAGGAATCGTAAATGACCACTCTCTGCACTTGAACTCTTCTTTTCTTTCTCTACCATCATAGACAGTCTTGATATTCTCTTCACCCTCTTCCTCCTTCCTTAATCTACTTGACAGCAGTCATGTAGACTTCTTGAGGATAAGTCAAGTTTTGAATTCATCATGCACTCTAGTACTTACAATTTGATTTAGCTGTGCTCAATGTCTAGGAGTCAAATGTTGTGATGACCTTAAGTCAAAGTAAGTCAACTTATCAACCCTTCTCTCTTGTGTACTTGCACTAAGACTTATTATATGCGTTATATACTATGATTGAGTATATTTAGATCATATATTACTGCATATATGTGCTGCATGTACATCAATCATGGTCAGAAGTCAACAGTCAGTTAATAACTGGTATGTTTAGCTTGTCTGCACATGTGTAAATTGACTCATACCTTTCCAATATTGCCAGTGCAGGCTCAGTATACATAGTGACCACTACAAGCACTTGCTGCTCTTGTCATGCATCATTAGCTTCTGTATTTTAGCAACTATAATTTCTCTTTTCAAGTCATCACTTGAATCTGCCAACTCAGTCATGTACTCCCTGTGAGTTGTTCACTCTAAACTTTGACACTTGCAAATTTAGCTCTTGTGCCAGTTTATATATTTACTGTGTAATATATTGCATTGTGTCATAATATTGTATTTCAATGTTCTATTATATATACCACAGAATATCTCACTAGAAAAAGTAATACAAATATTGCAATATATACTATGACAACACTGATTGCTATGTCATATATTAAGCTGTGCATGTCATTATATCACATGCTGGTTGTTCAAAACTTAAGTGCATTAAGAATCTAATCAATCAACAATGCTAGAGTTTATCTCATTGTAAACTGGTTCAGACTCCGCACACTGAAATCGTTACTCCAAAAGGCGGAATAACTGAGAAGTTACATTCTCAGCCATTGCGGAGTATATATGTACATGCACGCTCGGGTGTCTGTGCTAACCCTGCACCAGGATTACACTCATGTATTTAGCATTATATTCATATATAAATATTTGATTATTTCTCCAATGAAGGTGAGGAGAGACTACAAGTAAATGAACATACACTCAGGATATTGAGATGAGAGTACAAGGGATAAAATCTGAGGACTTCAGAGTGAAGTTTAGCAAGCTTATATGTATAAAAGTGAGAACCCTTGATACTAGATCAGTATTTCTAACACTAGCATGGAAAAGAACTGTATAGTACTACACCATAGTCCTGAAAGATTCTGTAAGTCACATACTACAAGTCATGTGCTAGGTCACATGTCTACTTTTGTAATCAGGTTCTTTATATTAAATGAAGGAAAATGATAAGATAGATACTTGAGTAGAAACAATAGGCATCTATGATAAGATAAGATAAGGAGAAAAAAATAGAAAGAGACATGTTTGTGACAATGTGCTTCAGTAACAGAAAGGGATGTCAACAATGTGATAGTTAAATAACTTAAAATGCTATTCAACAGTTGTTTGGATTGTGTATGCAAAGAGCCATTGATTCACATACAATAGTGGCTAAAGATGACTGACAATGAAGTAGTCTTGCACTGCATAATGGTTTAGGTAGGCATAGTGCAGAAATAATATATGTACTCACCTGAACCCAATCACTCTGGCTGCCACTATCAAAGTTGAGTATTACACCCTCTGTGAAGCTTAGCCCAGTGTGAGATAAGAAACTGTTCTGCATACCTGGCAATCGGAATGGATCTTTCAAATGCAACATCAACATAAAGAGAGGGAACTGGTTGATGAGCATCAACAAGATATCAAGGAAGTCATACACCACCAATGCGCAGAGGTGCAGCTGACAATATCATAAGTCTTTGTCTGGTATGTTATAGCATGAACACATACTAGTGCAAAAAGAGCATAATATGTAATTATGGTAGGAGAGATGAATGCAAGGAGTGTGAACAAGATGGTTCCAAAGAGCAATTGATCAACATCAAAGAGCCAAGAGTCAGTTCTTCTACGAAGTGTGTTTCGTTTCTTGCCTATGTTATAGAGCATCCAGGTGTTCAACAAAATTTCCAGTAGAATATGCACTGACTCGCCTCTGAACAACTTCCACAATGCACTAGCTGCATCAAGTTGCTTTGAAAACACAGTAAGAGACAGCACATAGCATAAGTGCATGTGAGCTATAAATAGAGATAGAATGTCAGTTAGAAGAGCAATTGTCATTGTTACTCCGCAATATCCTATAGTTCCAGAGACATAGACCAGACTCCCTATACATGGTAGCATGAAGGCTGTCAGAGCATCTGTGGGCAATGTGAGACACACAATATCGAAATCACAATGCACTCACGATTCCATATGATCATGACACTTAGCAACAAATGACAGTACAGGTTGCTGAGTTCTGTGTTGAGCTTCAAGCCTGCAGGCCAATTATTGAGCCACAGCAGCGTTCTTTGAATGTCCTTGATCAAAAATCGCTGAAAGACCATTCATGTAAAGGACAGTCCAAACCAATCACGGCTACGCACTTGTATACACCCCTTCAAGAAACAAGACAATAAGTCGGCATTTCCGTGGAATAATGATCCGATAGCAATGCCAATTATGATATCATTTGCGATGAGCCAGAGACAGTTGTAGAAACTAGCACGTAGGAGTATGGAAACACATCAGTATATAGATATACGACAGGTACAGGTCTACATACCCGATATAGCTTGAGATAATGTCCGTTGATATAGAATTCCGCCGATATGAGGGGGGAGGAAACTTGCTCCACAAGTATTGCAGGTGGCCAAAGCGAATATTGACTTGCAGGGCTGTGTACCAGCCGTATTAAGAATTCTTGCAAGACAGTCTCGTATCGGTGCGTACCGAGTGCTGATCCTCTTAAAACAAATGTCTCGGGCGGAGTAGAGGGTCTCGACATCCATCTCAGGTTATCCGAGAACACCTCTGGACCTTGCACAAAATCGTGTGCACGCGTTTTACGACTTAAATGCAACTCCGGCACTGTTTGAGTTATGGCTTTAAACCCAAAGTTCATCTTTGGAACTACTAAGTATCCACATAAATCGCTTGTGAGCCTGAAATATGCTTACCTGATTGACCACCCGCTGATCAAACCGAAAAGATCCTTGAGTAGATGGCTGTGTAAAATCATGAAGACATAAACGAGGGTCCTTGAGGACAGGGGTCCGCAATCCGGTAAAGAGGGCCGCATTCAGTGTGTACATTTCCAGATAATGAAGCCGTGGTCTCGTGTATCGCATCATGTAAATCTTGTTATCTGAACTTTCAAGAAGATTCCCGTCAGATTGAAGCAATTGTAGGTGGAAGGAAGACAATGCAGCCTTCGTGGACCCGTAAGCCAATCCTGTGACCCTCCCAAAGACAGTCGGAAATGAGCCGCACTGCTCAATAAAAGGTGTCCATTCATTAGAGTCTTGCAGTTGCTGTAGCTCTTCTTTTGCACTTGCAAGCTATACAAAGGGTCGTTACTGGCCTTGTATACCCACACCCCGAGTTATTAACTTACAGTTTCTACGTGAAAGATTCCTGCAATATGGACCAGAGGAGAAAGCCATCCATAGACAAAGCCACTACCAAAGATGTCGTCTGGGCAGAGCACCGGCTTTTGTTCGCGCATGTCGAGTGGTGGTCGTGAGTCTCCAGCGTCGATAAGGGCTACTACCCGAACATAGTCCACGTGACCTGCTGAGCGGATAGTGGCCCGGGCGCCTCGCCGTTCAACTTGCCACTACCTTACCATCATCCCCACATAACTCGTTGAACCATGGAGTATTCCCAGCCTCCGCGTAGACCAGACGTGAAGAAGAAGCTAGTTGTTGTAGGAGACGGTGCGTTGTGTGTATACTGCTATGAGGCTTCTCATGATTGATGTTTCGCGTGTTGCAACTTAAGGCGGGTGTGGCAAGACATGTTTACTTATCGTATACGCGGAGAACCGCTTTCCAGAGGTACGCCATCAATCGCTATATATCTGTATCCGTTTCAGAACTCATTGTAACGCGCGAGCAGGCATATATCCCCACCGTCTTTGAGAACTATGTTACAATGGTCACTTTCGAGGGGAAGCTCGTCGAACTTGCGCTATGGGACACGGCTGGTCAAGAAGAATACGACCGACTACGACCGCTCAGTTATCCCGAAAGCGACGTTATCCTAATCATATTCTCAGTCGATTTCCCCGTGAGTTTAGGGAATGTAACAGACAAGGTGTGCTCTTCTCCCTGGACGTGTATGTTCGCTCCAATGTTCAATGATTACCTCGCAGTGGTATCCTGAGGTTGCGCACTTTTGCGAAGGGACACCTCTAATACTAGTTGCCACTAAGATAGACTTGCGGCGAGACGAGCAGACGAAACGAATGCTAAATGCTCAAGGCCAAACACCAGTAACTCCGGAACAAGGGGCCGCCGTCGCGCGAGAAATAGGTTCAAAATATATCGAGTGCTCTGCCAAGACAGGGACAGGTATACAGGAGGTGTTCACGTTGGCATTGAAGGAAAGCATGAAAGGGAAGTGGGGGAAGATGGTGAAGCAACGCCGGTGTGTGGTCACATAAACGAACACTCTAGCCCTGGAGGCTCTCCTTTGACGGACATTCATTTTATGCTGATCTGTCCTTGTGTGGTAGATTATTATTTGCTAGGATTGTACTGACAGTTTGGTATCCTTTCTTCCTTGTTCCTTATTTGCCTGCACGTAATACAGCAGCCGGACATAATAACAGCAATAAACACTGGAACGCGTTAGTGATATTTAGCCATAGCATGATTGTCCAATGTTGAAGGCTTCGGGTGGTTTGAAAGGTGTGTTATTCGCTTTTGGTTTTACGATCCAGGGAGGAGATACGACGAGAAGTTGCCACGAACACCCATAGCAAATACACGAATATAAAAGTGATGACTGTTACGGTTCCAAGTTCAACGAAATCGGTATCGTGGGATACACCGACAGGTACGAGCACAGTTATATCAGGAGTTGTCGCGTTCAGCCAGAAATGCTCATTATAAGAGGTGCCATCTGCCCATGTCCGTCAGTATTAATCAGGCTAGGATAAGATGGGAACGCACCAGGATATGTGCATTGCCAGAAAGCATTCGGTTGTGGAAAGCGAAGAATCTCGTATGCTTCATCAGGATCCAACAAGGGCGACGGTCTCCCGTAGCGAGCATGAAAAGGCAGGGCGAGGTCGAATGAGTCCTGTCTAGCGTTGAACACTTGCGGCGAAACAGAGAGTTTCAGGGTGGCAGGGACAGATGACACCGCAAAGACAGGGAGCTCGAGGTCCGGTCGTGAGTGCAGCTCGTAGCTAAACGTGCTTTCGTGGAGGTCCAGCTCATACGGGTCGATAACAAAGTCTGAGGAGAATGTGTATTGTACGCGCAGCATAGTGCATTGCGGCGGCCGGTCGATGCGTAGATGCGACATCGCAAAGAAATGGTAGCCGACATGGTGGTCGACGCGTGTTGCAATTGTCGAGACCGCATCGTCGTCGACAGACATGACGGCCGTCCTCGTCGTCCTCGTTGGCGGCGAGAGCGAGACACAGAGCCGTGTGACGTAGTGATGCGTGATCACCTGTGTGACACCCGCGTGGGCGTGACCGCGATAGCGCACTAGATCCGGAAAGGGTAATCAGCTTCATCAAGTTAAAACGGTCTCGACTCGTCCAAGTCATTCTCCTGGCACTCACTCCCTCCTCTCCTGCATCGCAGCCCACAGCAAGAGACTTCATAGAAACAATACTATTGACCTATTTTGCATTTCACTTATAGATATGTCTAGCGTAGACACTCCCACTTTCTTACAAGATGGCAAAGCTCTAAGCCCGGAGGATCTCGCTCGGGTAGAAAACGCTCTCGAAGACATTCATCTCAAGGAGCTCAAGTCAGACGTCCCCACTCCGCCTGCAGTCTTTGGTGCGGGTGGCCCCATGTCAGCTATTTCCCGTCGGACAGAGTTGCCCTTTACTCACGCTCTTAGCCAGGCTCAAGCGATTTGATCAATCTACTGCCGTGAGCCGAATCACCTCACAAGCTGTTACACCGCCTAGATCGGTCGTCGGTATCGGAAACAAAGGTAAGTTGACTTTAACTCGTGATAACCTACCTTATCAACCCCACGTTCCCCGCACAGTTGCGAAGCCCGACTATTCCGAAGCAAAAATTGTTGTGGCAATGGTATGCTCCTAGCTGTAAGTTCTCCGCCCATTTATCAACGCAACGTAGGTCGGACTGCCTGCAAGAGGGAAATCCTATCTCAGTAACAAGCTCATGCGCTATCTCAAGGTTCGATTTTATCTATTCCCAGTGTTTCAACTCAACTCAGTAGACTCAAAGTGGTTGGAGTACGATGTCAAGGTATTTAATGTTGGTCAACTTCGACGATCGAGAGCAAGGCAGAAAGCGCAACAGTATGTCAGACATTGAATATAGCCCTTGCTTTCCCTCATGCCTTGATTAGGAGTGGCAAGAAGGAGGATCACACCGCATCGTATTTTAGCCATGCGAACGCCGAGGCCACCAAACTGCGCGATCAACTAGCGGAGGACAGCTTAGAAATGCTTATCCAGTGGCTGAAGGAAGGCGGAAACGTCGGAATTCACGGTTCGGTCTTTTGTTAACAACCCTCGATAATTGTCCTAACCAAGCCCTGTCGCAGATGCCACAAACAGCACACGAAGTCGCAGGTATATCTGACCAGACATCGGTCGTGTATTAGACACATTCTGACATACACCCACACCAGAGCCAAAATCGAACAGCGAGTGGCCAAGGAGAAAGGGATCGTGGTCATCTTTCTAGAGTCGGTCTGTGATGATCCGGCCGTAATAGCCGCCAATGTCGCGTTGAAGGTCAGCTCGGGGGATCCCGACTACAAGGACATGTCCCGGGAGACGGCCGAGAAGGACTTCCTTCGACGAATAAAAGAGTACGAAGCAGTTTATGAAACGATCACTGAACCTTCCCTCTCCTATTTACGAATTCGAAACGTCGGCGATCAGGTTACCCTCTGCCATATTCACGGTTATCTGCAAAGCCGGATTGCCTTTTATCTTATGAACCTCCACCTTAAACCGCGAAGCATCTTCTTCTCGAGGGTACGCTATCTCATTGTATGAACTATAACTCGACCTGATGCTTGAGCTAAAGCATGGCGAGAGCCAATATAACGTAGAGGGGAAGATCGGTGGCGATTCGCCCCTCTCTGAGCGAGGTATGCGGTACGCAAGAGCCCTTCCAGATCTTATCAAGGATAACATCGGAGATGCACCATTGACCGTAAGTGCAACCTGTATCGTATACTGTATCAATATTAAGTATCCTCACAGGTCTGGACATCGACACTCCAGCGAACAATACAAACAGCGCAATTTCTTCCTTATAACAAACTGACATGGAAGTCACTGGATGAATTAGATGCTGGAGTGTGCGATGGCATGACATATGAAGAAATTGAGGTGAGTAGGGACGTGACAGATTGGCTACTCAATCTGACTGTAGTTCAGCAAGCATACCCTGAAGACTTCGCCAACCGAGATGAGGATAAATTCAACTATCGTTATCGAGGTAGATCATTTACACTATTGCTCTTTCTTGTGGTCATAACGCATGACTTAGGTGGTGAATCGTATCGAGACGTTGTCGTCCGTCTAGAGCCAGTCATCATGGAACTTGAGCGTCAAGAGAACATCCTTATCGTCGGACATCAGGTTTGTGCTTGTGTTTGTCCTCTATGAAGTTTTTCTCACAGTTGAATTAACCAGGCTATCCTTCGTTGCTTGTTAGCTTCTTCCCTGCTTCCTTTCGGGTTGTTTTATATCTCTTTTTCAGATACGCATATTTCCACAATTTACCCCAAGCCGACCTGCCATACATCAAGATTCCATTACACACCGTGATCAAGCTTACCCCTAAAGCTTATGGCTGCGATGAAGAAAGGTTTGGGTCAAACTTTTACTATTTGAGGCACAATAATCATCCTTTCCCGCAGATACACACTACCAATCGGAGCCGTAGATACTCATCGTCCCAAACCTGGCGCTAAATCTTTCGATTCGAGCTCGATTGGTAACACGGCCAGGGAGTATTATGGAGCTAATTAGATATCCAGATGAGGTCTGACATTCTGTAAGATGCGAATGATCCGACAACATCATAGTATTTGTCAAGTAATCCGGATTCTCATGCATGCACTCTGATTTTTGCATACTATGCTTGGATATCCTGCATGTGCGTCGAAGAAGCACTTGCACCGGTACGTTTGTCTTTGAAACTATGGCCATATTCAAGAAGCCTGTAAATGTTGGCCTCATTCAATGTCAGAGAGAAAACAAGTTTTACGAACATACCAGTCAGGTTCAATCTCGGTTAGAATGCGAATCCTGGGACATTTTTCAGTTAAGCCACGCAATATGCCGAACACATGCGTACTGTGTCTTTTTAGTCTCTTCCATTTCGTGGAATACTACCCATCCGGATCTTGGTTTGCGCGTGAAAAGGACAGAGTTGGGATGTACGTGAAGCGTCTACAAAGCCCAGTATTTAATAATCATCCTGACATGTGACGTACACTACGTACCACGTTGCCTCTGATAGATCGATAAGTACCATCTGCGACCCATCTCGCCCCATTCCTCCAGTAACCACTAACGAGACATTGGCGTAGACGTCTCGCATCTCCCTGGCAGCTTTCTACAGGGAGACCAAATCGTTGCATATATTTCTTCAGTTGAGCACGAATGGAGACGGCGCGGGACATTGCTCTGAACGAAAGAGCATGTGATTTGCACCATGATGAAGAACGACCATATCGCGTGAAAGCGTTGTAAGCTATAATTGAATGAGAGTGAAACATGGAACATGAACAACCCGGTCTCGTTAAGAACAGGTACGAGTTACCGTTGAGTAGAGTAAGATGATCCTATCATGCGCGTTAACCAAGGTTGAAGTTACTTGAGAGATAAAAACACACGCACTCCTTCCTCGGCAGTAAATTTACGCCTCTCAAGCTCTGCCAAGGCACCTGTAGCACCATCAGGGATTATGAACACGTCCTGGAGGGTAGCAGATGAGAACAAAAATCAAATTTTTCAATAGTACATACTTGAATTGTCGTCATTGCAGCTATCGTAAGCATTTCTTCTCCGCATTGATATTCTTTAGATTGGAACAGCTGATACCCATGTCAGTTTATTTTCTAGTCAATTCAATAATTATACGTACCATTCGAGCAATATTGACCTCAACAGGACACTCTGACACTTTCTCCCCGATGACAGTCAGGCGTCCGTCCTCCCCCACCATTCCCGCTGCAAACAAGTTCTCTAGGGCTCTCAAGACTGATTCGGCAGGTGGGCTAGTCACCCACTCAAACTTCATCAAGTCATCTATACCAAGGGACTTGAGTTGTAATATCGGAGTAGTAAGGTCTGTACGCGTGAGCTCCGGGGGCGTCGTACGAGGTAGCGTATTGAGTGCTGATTGAGGATATAGGCGATAGCAGATTCCTGAGGATGTGCGCCCTGCACGACCTGCTCGCTGAGTTGCAGATGCGATAGAAACTGGGACGGTGGCTAGAGATGAAAGAGCGGACGTTGGGTTGTAGATGCGTATCTATATTAAGATAAACAGTTATCGCTGCACTCCGTGGTACAAGCTCGAAAATAAAATAAAAATACCTTCACGAACCCTGAATCTACCACAAACTTGATGCCATCGATTGTAACACTAGCCTTCATTGTGGCGAGAATCAGGCAATATTCATGGGCTAGTTGTAAAACAGTTTACCTCTGCTATATTGGTTGACACGATGACCTTCCTCGTTCCGCGTTCCGCAGGTTCGAACACTGCAAGCTGTTCATCTGTCGACAAGCCGGCATGTAGGGCAAGAATCTTCAGTCTAGGGGCTGTGCGCGGTAGCCTGGTAACACCGGTCAATGTGAGCTCTCCGGATCCTTGCGTTAAATACTGACGTTGGAATGTATTCTGAAAGGTCTTCTAGACATCGTTCTATCTCATCGCGACCGGTTAGAAATACCAATATATCCCCAGGGGTTTGCTTCAACCTCCATTAGTTGTGGCTATTTTTGTTACATCAGGATTCATACCTGCATATGAATATTCCACACCGTTTCCGCGGCCTTTTTGACATAATCCGGCGTTGATTCCTGTAGATATCCCACTTCGACGGGGTACATGCGGCCTTCGAGACTGATGATAGTAGCTTCATCTGGAGAGTTCCCTGCGTTGAAATAATCCAGGAACGAAGTAGCGTCCAAAGTGGCAGAGGATACGATAATGCGCAGAGAAGGTCGCTTGCGTCGGATTCTACCAAGCGCGCAGCAGTCACTACACGGACGTTGGGTTAAGGCAGTCTACAGACTTACTTCTTCAATAATCCGAGTATGAGATCTGTGTATACGCTTCTTTCATGCGCTTCATCAATCTTCAGATATCTAAGTCAGGATTAAGATCTTGTTCGCCGAGTCTATATGGACACAGACCATAATAACACTATATCGGCTGAGAAGTGGGTCGATCAAAGTTTCGCGGAAAAGCATGCCATCTGTGAGGTAGAGGATGCGTGTCCGTTCTTTGTCGCTCACGTCTTCAAATCTAATGGTATATCCAACCTGTAGATTAAATGTCAGATGACATTGCGACATTCACAAGAGAACATACTTCATCTCCTAATAGGGATCCAGCCTCGGTCGCAACGCGCTGAGCCACTGAGGTTGCTGCAACTCTCCGTGGCTGAGTGCATGCAATCACGTTACCATCTACTGCCCACCCTGCTTCGTACAGGTACTGAGGCAGCTCTGTGTGAGAAAACGCTTCAAACTTGAGTGAACTTGATTACCTTACAAACTTACGTGTTGTCTTTCCACAGCCCGTCTGACCAACAACAATGGTCACGCCATGTTTTTCAATGCAGTACAGAAGTTTATCTCCTAAGAACAAGAATAAAGATATTAGACTTGAGGAAGTTGTTCAGACACTCACTATGCTTGTAAATTGGCAATCGTTCTCTGGCACTCTGCACCGAAATTGCCGCAGATAGTGGTGCAGAAGAGAGCACATTTTGCTCTGTCTCAGTGGCTCTGTCGAGCGAGCTCCCTGGAGCAGCTGTACCCGGTTTCCAGAACTGCATCTTGGGTGGAAGTTGGTTCCAACTTTGTGGTCTCAAAATGGAAAGCGCGCTCGCTTTGATGCGCTCCACGTGGATTACCGGCAAAATGCGATATAAAGCGCTTGTTTGTGTCAGCTTGGGAGTTTCGACCGCACTCGACTTTAGACCTCAACGTCTACGTCGACTCTACGACCCTCATCTTCTTGTTGTCTTATTCGTTCTTATCGTCATGTCCGAACGTAAAGGTATGTACTACTTTCTGTGACGTATATGAGCGATAGGTTGACAATACTGCCAGTATTGAACAAGTACTTCCCCCCGGATTTCGACCCGTCCCTCATACCAAGGAGGAAGGTACCCAAGAACTCGCAGCAGGTCGTCCGTTTAATGGCTCCATTCTCCATGTATGTCTATATCTACAACTAAATAGATCAATGCTAATACCCTAACTTGGTAGGCGATGTAACACGTGTGGTGAATACATTTACAAGGGCAAGAAATTCAACGCCCGTAAGGAGACTGTCGAGGGAGAGGACTATTATGGCATTAAAATCTTCCGCTTTTACATTAAATGGTGCGTTCCCCCAACGCGCGTCTCGCGTGTTTGTATGACTAATTGTCTATACAGTACACTTTGCTCCGCAGAAATTACCTTCAAAACCGACCCCAAGAACACTGATTACGCTGCAGAGCACGGTGCATCACGGAACTTTGAACCATGGAGAGAAGAGAAGGCGGTAGAGGAAGAGGATCGACTGGCTAAGCTAGAAGAAGAAGAGAACAATCCGATGAAGGCTCTGGAGAATAGAACGGTAGATTCAAAACGAGAGATGGATATTTTGGATGCGTTACAGGACATTCGGGCACGGAACGCACGGAACGAACGGGTAGGACAGTCAGTTGATTTGTTGGAGAGAATAGGGATGCAGGAGATCGAGACGGAGGACGACCGCCAGAAGAAACTGGAGGAAGAAGAGGATGAAAAGCTTGTGCGAGAGGTGTTCTCCAAGGTATCGATGCCAGTAGCGGGGCCATCTGGATCTGGGCTGACTTCGGGCTCATCACCCACGTCAGGGCAAGAGAAGGTTGTCACTGTGAAGCGGAAGGCAGAAGGTGACGAGCCAGATCTACACAGTCTGCTGCCAGAGTCAACACGAGTGCTTATCGCTTCGAAGATGGCTTCCGTGCCCTTCGTAAAGAAGAGAAAGACCGATACCAAGAACTCACTTGGGATCAAGATCAAGAAAGCTCCTGCGAAGACCGCAGCTACTGTTTGAATGTCTGCCCCTCTTCTGTCCCCTGTTGTATTTTTTTATTGTTGTAGCATTAGGATCATGATACTCATCATTATTATTTCGTGCGCAGGCGGGAATGTCAAGCCGATCATCGGCTGAAGGAGAGAAAATACAATCCCTATGTTCGGCTAGAACGCACGTCAAATCTTTTTCATCACAAGCGGTTACTATATTAATCTTTGCATGGACCTAGACGCAGACTATCAACTTTTCGTCCTGTATACCGTTCAGCTTCACTTAGCGATACAGCCACACAAAAGAAATCGCTTCCTTGTTTCAATGAACTATGCAGTACGTGCTATTTAACTCTTGTCCTCTTATACGTCGAATTGTCTAGGGGTGCAGCTGTCTCGTCTTAGACAACAAAGTCCGATTCTCCCTTCCGAATGAACGTATCCAACCCATCCTCAAGTGGTTCCTCCCCACCGACAAGGTCGATACCCAGACCATGGGCGCCCTCCCTCTCGAGGAGAAGAAAAAGCACCTTCGCGACGTCGTCCCTCTACGCGGTGCCACACTATCAGCGCTCGTCGTCCTCCTCCTGTATGCCAAACATGGCATATTTTGACGGAGAGACGGACTCACCGAGATATTTCTGCTCAAGTGTCCTTTTCCAATTTGTCCCTTACCAACACCCGACTCTTCCATGTACCAATTTGGCCGTAGAATTGTCCACTTGAAACTAGAACGGGCAGAAAGGTTCTTATCGGCGTTATATTTGGCAATCAAGTACGGGCCTATGGCCTGGTGGAAAGCGGCTGAATGCTTGATGTCCTCAGGAGTCTACAATCATGTGTGTGGATGTGTATCATTGAGATGAGAACTATACAACAGAAAGGGAGAGAAAGCGTACATAATGCTCCGGGTGCGGCTTACTGGTGTCTCGCACGTCCAAGGAAGACAGCAATATCAGCCTAGGACTCTCCAAGTCCTTGGTCAGGGAACTGCCCGACAAACTCTCGATGGCATCGAAAACTTTGATCGCACCATCCTCATCGACCGCCTTCAACCTCTCGGGTCCGCCAATCCCGCCTGAACCAGCACAGAAGTAGATGACGGACGGTTTAATGTCCTTGAGCGTGCTCGACAAGTCGAAGACTGAATTGTCCTCGAGGGAGAGGATCAGCGGAGTTGCACCGGCTGCTTGGATTCCTACGGCATGGTCCGGGTTGCGGATAATAGAGGTTACGGCCGTATTTGGGCGAGATGTGAGGAGGCGGGTGAGTCTGAGAGAGACCTGGGAGACATATGTCAAACAGAATTAGTGGCAAGATACGGTGAGTACGACATAAGTACTTTGCCGTGTCCACCAAATATAACGACATTGAATGCTTTCAATGACATTCTTAGATATCTGTAACGATTGATACTAGAGAATTGAACGGTGCTGGTCTAGTGGGGATGTGCACTGGCAGCACCGGCAGACTGACCGCCGTTAAATAGTGGTCATAGCCTTAGGGACGGGTAGATCCAAATCTATAACAGAAACTAATCTCATGTGAGAGCCCCTTGCTATTTTCCGTCGTATGAGGCCGCGTATGCTCTCCTTCACCCACACGATGACTCGTCGTAGTGATGTTCTGGGTCCCGAGCTAAGCTAACGTAAGTCTTCAAGATTCCATGGGCTTACGCGGATGATGACCAATTTTTATAAAGTTCTACACTTCTGTTGATCTTCGTATTGATTGGCGAGACATGGTAGTGGGGCACAAACGCAGCACTTACTCAGCTTCAGGAGCCTTTCAATGTAACGCGAACCATTCGTGCTATTGCCTAATTTGGAATCGTGTGAAGCAGAACTTATTCCCACGGTCTCCCAATTTAGTAACTTAATTTTGCTGACTCACGCCTTGTATGTAGAGTAATCGTTTAGCGCGTACTGTAGTTGTGTATTCGACAAAACCATATACTGTAATATTATTGTATTATTTTGATATCATACTCATAGTGCCAGTCACGAATCTAAGCGGATTAAAAGCTCGAGGATAATGATCAGCGCGTGGTTATTGGAATAAGAGTGACATCAGTGGCTGAAATGCGGCGACCGTCGTCAAAGCCGCCCCCTCAGCCTCGTTGTTTGGCCTCTCACCACCATCGCCATCGTTGCCGAACACGTCTTGAAAGCCATTCAATATAGCGGCGACACCTCTGGAGATGGCGGTCTTAGCCTATGCAAGTGCAGTCATCTCTACTCTCTTTCGGTTGCTTGCCTACATCTTCTTGCGCGTGGTCAGTGTGTCTTCATATGTGTATGCCAGAATTTGATACTCACAGCTCCATTCAGATTCCAGCTAGGCTTGGGCCAAAGGCATTGCCCGCACTCTACGTTCTTCATCTTTCGTCTTTAGCATTACTTCCAGCAGATGAAAGTGCGCCGCCGCGGCCCGCGACCCACAAGAATGGCAACGGAATATCGTCGAAAGACGAGATAAATGAGACAAAGCCTCTACCAGCTATACCGGCACAGGTGATTCGTACTTTCGTTTCTTCACTTGGAAATATACTCAGCCTTGTCTCCAAGCGATCTCACATTGACACAGTCAAGACATTGCTTCTCTCTATCCCATCCCCTATCAAAGCACTCACCGCCGCCAACATCCTCATCAACACTATACTCCTTCTCCTTGTAGTTGATCTCGTGCTAGAACCGTACCTGGATGACGCCAAAGATGTCATCTTTACACGAGTTGGTGCAGTCTATCCAGATTCCGCTCGCATTGTCATTCGTTATCCTCACGAGAACTCCACCGATGGCGCCTTGGTCATTGTCTTGTGGCGCCAAATAACTCTGTATGGTGATCCTGTTTGGACCTCAGGACCGACTGTAAACTTGACTCAAGAGAACGATTGGGTCTCCACCGCTGTTCTTGACAGCCTATGGCCCAGCACGGACTATGAATGTCAGTGTATCTTGAGGAACCTCAACGTTGCATGATGTTGAAATTTTTTTTTCAGATGCACTTGGTGATGCTGAGGGCAATAAGCTACCTTACCCCCCAAACCCTATCCACTTCCATACATTCCCCGATCCTAGACTATCGACGGGCTCTCACTTCCGGTTCCTCGCCACGTCCTGTGTTACCACAAACTTTCCGTACAAACCCTTCAACGGTCGACGGATCAAGGGATTTGACCTTCTCGCAGACTATTTGTGGCCCTCTCGAACTGTAACACAAGCAGGTGTCAACTCTGTCTCGGATGCACTAAACGAGACAGACTCATCCGCTAATTCTCGATCGGCTCTCGACAAGTTTCTTCCGGACAACCTTGCACCTCCTGCTGAATTCTTGATGTTCTTGGGAGACTTCATCTACGCCGATGTGCCTTTCTATTTTGGAGATAATGCGGAGCACTATAGACGTCTCTACCGCCGTAACTACCAGAGCGAGAGCTTCCGTAAGGTCTATGAAAATCTACGTATGTGCATTTCCGTACCTAACTTATTGACGTTGGCCCTAACCTATCGACGCAGCTATATTTCACGCATATGATGACCATGAAGTACTTTTTTATTCATTTCCTCCACTGCCCTAGTATTAACAATCATATCCAGATCATAAATAACTACATGGGTGCAGGAAACGATTCGAAGCTGCCCTTCGCAAGCGCAGACGATGCGTTCAAATTGTATAACGCCAACTCAAATTACAACCCCGCAGAGCCCGGCCAACACTACTACCATTTCCGTTTTTCTGATACAGCGTTCTTCGTCTTGGATACCCGGCGTTATCGTTCGGATGTGACTGAACAAGACGATGCTGCTTCCCGAACTATGCTTGGTGATAAGCAGCTTGCCGCATTATACGAGTGGCTTGGCAAGGTCATTCCATAACATCCGATTCCAAACATAGCAAACTAACAATCGGCTGCACAGGTGAACAACACGGCGACATTCAAATTCATCGTCTCTTCTGTCCCATTCACCTCCCTCTGGCAACACGACGCTCAAGTCGACTCGTGGGCAGCATACCCATCTGAGAAGCTTTCTCTCCTCAACGCACTGCACTCCGTTCCGAATGTCATCATTATATCGGGCGACCGTCACGAGTTCGCTGCTATCAAGTTCAATGGCGAGGGTCAGGGGCATACCATTCTGGAAGTGTCTACAAGCCCTTTGAGCATGTTCTATATTCCGTTCTTTAGAACATTGAAGTCTACGAGTGATGGTACAGTGAATACTATCAAGGAAGCGAAGACTGTTGTGGGTGGAGAGGAAGTCACGAGTTTGGTTGAAGATGAATTACCTCAAGAAGAGGTGGTGAAGTACATTGCTGAGGGCAACTACAAATGGTCGGTATCTCCGGCTCTTGCTATTAAGTGGATAGGATCTGACGTTGGTACGTAGGTCTTCCTTCGAGGTCGACACACGAGACCCAGAACATCCTGTGGTAAAGCTAGAGGTAGTGATTGATGGTTTTCCCGCCTATAGGTACGTATGTCACACAATCAGCTATACTGCGTCGCTGACTTATACAAACAGCCTGGAGATCATTGGCAGGCCTGTAGAGCTGAAAGTGTCTTCGGCTTTGGGCTCAGTAGTCCCTAACGGATTCCTTAATATATTGGACAAAATCGGTTTGAACCCAATAAGCTGGTTCTAGAGTCATACCATCTACATCTACATGGTTTTCTCTCTCCGCAAATGTGCATCTATTCTGCCATTCTTCATGTGCAACTACGATGTAATAACACCCTTGTAATAACCGCTGGATACTTGACACGACTTCTTGTTTAGCTCTTTGATACTGATAATTCAATCTTCCGCTTCATCTATGCTATTAATTGTTTCTCGAGAGAACTGTTGTTGCACACGAGCGTAGTGGTCCATCTCTGCTTGGCTTACACTAGGAATAAGGTCACGGAGGGCTGCTTCAAAGTCTCCTTGGTTTACAAGGACGTCAATATCTTCAGGAGATGCCATCTCTGCGAGGTAGTATTGAGGCGTAAGGGGGTGCGGGTGAACGGGGTTGGGCGGTTCAGTGTTAAGTATGGCTATGCGCAACGTTAGAACCAAATCCTCGACTTAGGACTCAATAACATACCTATCTTTGCCTCCACCTCTTCAGCTTTCCTCGACATCGCCTTCAATAATGCATCTGAACACAATGCGTAGAAATCCGCGCCGGTGTAATGGAACGGACATGACTGGGCTACGTTCCGTAGGTCAAGGTCTGGGTGAAGCTTGAAATTTCTTGTAAGAGCCTGAAGGATGTTCAGCTGTGCTTCGTGTGTCTGCGAAACACCGAGGTACAACATGCGGTCGAATCTATCTAACAGTCAATTCAATGTTTTAGATGCTACATTTCTCGGTTGCTCACCTTCCAGGTCGAAGCAATGCAGAATCAAGCAAGTCAGGCCTATTCGTCGCTCCAATCACGAAAACATCTGCCCCCGATTCACCACCAGCGACGCCATCTAACTCTGCTAAAAGTTGACTGACGATACGGTCCATGACACCACCTGAGTCCCCGTGGTTGCCACGTTTAGGGGCCACAGAGTCCAACTCATCAAAGAAGATGACACATGGTTTAGCATCCCTTGCACGTTGGAACACCCTCCTGACGTTAGCTTCGGACTCTCCGATATACATATTCAGCAGCTCTGGACCCTTGACTGAGAAGAAGTTCAGGTTGCACGAAGTGGCGACGGCTTTGGCAAGGAGTGTCTTTCCAGTTCCAGGCGGTCCATAAAGCAAAATACCTGAAGATCCATTACATAATGAATAATGTAGAAGGGTTGTGAATGAATATACCTGAACGCTTCTTCAGGCCAACTGAGAACAACTCTGGGTGCTCTAGAGGCAACTGGACGGTATCCAAAATATCCTTCTTCACAGTGGCAAGACCTCCTACGTCGTCCCAAGAGACTGTTGGGATTTTGGGAGCACCAATGCTTTCGGAGTATGATGTACGAGCATTATTTAAGGCCACTTCGAGATCAGAAGCAGTCAGGAGACTTCCTGCGTGCGCGAGGATGTCGCCATTCTGCTCATTGAGTGCTGCGGCTTTTTTCGCGTGCGTATGCGCTCCCCGTGACACTAGGTCGACAAGATCAGAAGCCACAAGAGCAGCCGTTTGAGTTGCCAGGTCGTCGATAGAGACATCCGGTGCAATTTGAACGTCCCTAAGCAGTGCACGCAAAACTGACGATCTCTCTTCTTCATCCGGAGCCTATACACAACGATGATGAAGTCACAGTCGATTACAGAGCTCCGGCTCTCACCTCAAAGGAGATTTCGTGTTTGAAGCAAGCATGAAGTGCCGATGCAGTCTGCTCAGGGTAATTAGTGGTAGAGAGAACTAGTACAGGGTAATCTGACAAGCGCCATGCTTGCGGCAATTCTTCGATGCATGCGGAGATAGCATCTGCAAGTACGTTGGCTACAGGAATCATGAGCGCTCTGTCCGGCCAAGTGGTGCACAAAACTTACATTTGCCAGGTTCTGAACCTTGTGTTGTCTGACTGAGAGCGTCTACATGCCTCAAAACAAGCACGCATGGTGAGCAAGAGGCCGCTTTGTCAAACTGTGCTCGCAATGCCCCTTCAGTCTGGTTATCATTTTCGCCAATAAGGCTGTAGCAATTAACCTAGATGAATGATTTAAATTGTATTTTGGAGACCCGATTTCGTATTTCATACCTCCAATACATGTAGACCAAGTTCCCTTGCGACATGGGTAACGGCAGTCATCTTGCCCGTCCCTCGTGCTCCTTTTAGTATGACGGATACCTGCAGTCCCAAATCTACAGCATTGCGCGCCAGAGCGGCTGAGGCAAGTGCAAGTAGCTTAGTGTAACCACTCGCCAAAAGTGGGTTCGAGCTCTTCGCTGCAACAGCTTAGGTAAGTACCTCCACAACTCCTATGCATAATAGCAGCCTCACTGAGTGACAAGCCGGACCTGGCATCCGGAACTCGTGAATGTTCCACGCCTACTTGCGCCATGCGAGTCACTGATGTATCAACCCAGCAGCCGTATTCACCCATAATACAGCCAACAAACACATCATCGATATTGCATGTATCTGTATCAGCAGTCACAACGTCATGCTCGAGATTTGTCACCATGAAGTATATTACTTCATTCGCTGAGGATGATGAGCTATTGTACCATCAGCATACAGTTAAATGGTGCTTTGCAGAAAGCATTCACTCATCGGAGTCAAATCCAACTTTGACCGGGTCCGCATCAGGTTTATCATCTTGTTTCCACGAATATCGCGATGCATCTGTATCGAGAGGGAGCGCAATTACGTCGCCCTTCCGAACTATCCTTGAGTGTCCTTGAAAGTAATGCTGAAGAGCCTGAAGAAAATATGGCTCGTAGGTACGGCTCGTGGAAATTGGAGATCCGATGCGAGCAATAGCCACGGATTTTGCTGTTGGTATGGCTGGTCTTCGAGAGCCAAACGGGGTAGGATGTAGAGTGACTTCTTGGACACACTGATTAGAGTTGTCTTTTGATAGATTGAATACCATCGCTGGAGGGGCATAGACTGTTTGCCTGGATTCATCGTAACGCTTTGGAGTCAGTACCAGACGTAAGACGATCGTCCATACTGGCTTACGAAGTGGATTCTGGCGAGTCTTTGACAAAAACACGGACCAGACGGGAGCTTTGGTCATTTGATTTGGCAACTACCTAGAAGTGATCGGTTAATGTTGAAGGGCAAGGTAAATTATCATAGCACCTACCCAATCGCCGTCAAGGACGCCAATGGTACTAAGATCGGCTGTGCGAACACGAATGGAGGCATCCTGAATAGCCCCGCGCTGCGCTTCCGCAACTAACTGAAACTTTAAGCGCTAGTATACGAAAGTTTAGTTCAAAGTAATCGCATGATAAATAGATGACCAACTTCAGTTCTCGTGTTAACCCTCGAGTCTACCATATTGCTCAGAAAACGTTCGTCAATATCGTACAGAGAGTCCATATCCTCGTCGGGCGATGCTTGAGGATCACTGTGGATTCCGTTGGCGTGCACCTGTAGCTGACTACAAGGATGCACAAGCACTACTCGAGTAGTGGCCTTGTCAATGTATCCAATAGTCGCAGGTTCCATCATCTTAACTTGAAATTTGGGCCACGAGGAGCTGCCTTGGACTAAGTTATGGGACGAATGTACAGACAGTGCGCTACCGAGGTGCACAATTGTCTTCGTCGAAGACAACCAGTCCACGAGACGGGTACCGTCCTCTCTGGATACACCGAGGGCAAGTGGTTGAAGGACAATATTGCGGAGACAGACGGGTTGTGCAATGGACATGATATGGGTACCCTTGAGGTGAGCATCCTCGATGCGGAATATGTGCGGATATTGGTCCACCCATGCTTTAGGTACAGACACGGCAGAGGTATCCTACTAAATAGTGAGACCAGCTAAACAAGAGTACTCCAATAAGCGTACTGAGATTATGCACCACACAGTGAAGTTGTCACTCCATCTTTGTTGCTTTGTGTCGCCTGTTTTCCTGGAGAGCGTGACGGCCAGCCGACCTTCAAGTGGCTCCCCATAAGACAGTAATGTATCCCACAAGTCTTCTGGCAATTGCAGAGCATCTTGTGCTGAGTCGCTGTATGCAACGGACACTGGGACCTCCAAACGTCGCTGAAAGAGGTATGGCATGAAGGTGACAGTCAAGAGCAAGCAGCAACTTGGTCCTTTGGCACAAGCACGAGCCGTGTCCCGGCCCGGAGATAATCATGTGCGTGACGCTTTCTAATGTGTGACGGCTCCGTGTGACTCGACGTGTTTTCAGAGCGTTTGATTGCCGTACTGTACTGTACTCTCCCACGCCACAAAGTTTGCTGTGGCCACATACTAAACTAGGAAGTACTGTGCGGCGTTAAATTCAGCCTGCCAGAAACTTAATCTCGTAGTATACATAGCTTAGAGGCCGGTAGTTAACATAGTTCGGCTTGAACAAGAGCGAATTAGATTGTCAAGATTAAGCGACGGACTATGGAAAGGTAAATGATATCCTGTGTCGCGGCATTTATGTCGTCGCCGTACGGTTTTGTACCATCTGTACTATGAGTCCATGTCTATGTCTACTCAGTAAGCACGGGTAGTTAACAGACTCACTGTCACAAATTCGGTAAACCAGTGATATTTGATCGTTAAGAGGAGTGGACTAAGCATTTGGCATCAGGGAATTTCTATGATGACCGCAGAAATCTTGTATGAATCATGTGAGTATAATGTGAGTACAAAGAAACCACGCTTAGTTCGTAACTACAAACTGCAATCAGCGAGGTCACCCGTAAATATCGACGTTGAGGAGATTAGCATCAAAACACCCACTACAAGATATGAATTGAGCATAGAGTAAATGAGCCCATATACGTATTACACCTCCAAAAACTCTGATTCACGAACCGACAGCATCAAGAAACGCGGAAATACTGGAATTGCTAAGAAAAAAGAGTCAATATGAGCAATTAACGCTAGAACTTTGCTGAGACTCGCCATATAACACAGCAAGCAATCTCGAGTTCGTACCATGGCTTTTCTTCACATCCAATCGGCTTGGATTGCATCTCAGGTATTCACGCAGAGGTCTATTCACGCAGAGGCCCCTGCAGCAGTTAGAGTAGCTTCAGGGGCGTCAGGGGCAGGGGCAGCAGCGGGAATTGTGGCGGTGGTCGGATTCTCGTCAGTGGGGGATACGACTGGAGACTTGGCGGACGCGTCGCGAGGTGGACCTCCACCTCTCCCACGTCCTCTCCCACGCCCACCACCACCACCGCGCACACCGCCACGGATTCCGATCCTGGCACTTTGAGCTGGAGGCTGATTGGCAGGGTTTGACGGCGGCTCGCGCTCGGCGGTATTGGACCGTCCAACACCTGGTTTACCAGTGTCCCATTCGCGATTCTGAATCTGTGCGGAGTATGAGGACAATTATTAGCTTGTGATGATCTTTTCGTATACAGACCTTGTCTAGCTTGCGACGAGCGTTTTGCTCCCTGGCTTGATTTACGCTCTCCTGCACTCTCTTATTTCGCATCTGCTTCTGGCGCTCCTCTTCCTGGGTCTTTCTGAACTCCTGCTTGTCTGCTTCAACATCCTGTGCACGGCCGTATGAGTACAGAATGGAGCCGGAAGAGAATAAAATGAAGTGATATACCGCTCTGCGTTGCTTGATCTTTTCGTTCTGTTCCCTTATCCGCGCCATTCGCTGAGCGAGTTGATCATCAGACAATTTCTCCTATGGCCCAATGTCAAACTAGAACGTTAGAGCTGTGGTGCATGCGTACGACTCACTCGCTGAGTACCGCCGGTCTTGACGCGTTCGGGATTGTTATATGGTTTCTTCTTCTCTCGTGGGGGAGGTTTTTTCTCCTCGCTCGTTGCTGCTACAGGATCTACGGACGTATCTGTCCCTTCAGCTGGCTCTGTTTGTTCATCATCGCACTGTCCATCCGACGGTACTGCAGATTGTGGTTCAGGGTGCTCTGGGGCTTCGTTCTTGTCGGTACTCGTCTTCTCGGGGGGCGTCGCCTTGACCTGGACGTCGCCAATCTTGAGGCTGTCGAGGTCGAGGCCGAGAGAGTCCTTCGATGGTTCTTCAGCGTGTTCAACCATGGTTTGCGACGATGAGCGAGGCCTGTTGAGACGAAGGTCGAGAGGGCCGAGAGCAACTCAGACCAATCACAGGCTACCAACCCTGGCTTGACGCCAATCCCGGCATCTCTCCGCAACAGATATAAATCTAACATAAATCCAAATCGATTGCACCTCCTCCTCCTTTCCTTTAAACCACCACCACCACCGACTCAGACACGCAAGCTAGCAGCTCTTGCTCACTCGGAAATGTCTCTGTCCAATAAACTCGCCATCACCGACCTTGATCTCAAGGACAAGCGCGTCCTTATCCGAGTCGATTTCAACGTCCCTCAACAAGACGGAAAGATCACAAATCCTGCTGTACGTGCTACGCCCAGCTACGAGCGCGGTTAAACCTCTGACCATTTAACTACAGCGTATCGTCGCCGCCCTCCCGACGATCAAATATGCCCTTGACAATGGTGAGCCCTGATCTCCTCATCTTCCTTTCGTGACGGGTGCTTAAGCCAGATGGTCAAAATAGGCGCAAAGACCGTCATCTTGATGTCCCACCTCGGACGACCCGACGGCAAGTTTGTTGCCAAGTACTCCCTTGCACCCGTTGCAAAGGAGGTCGAAGCACAGCTCGGCAGACCTGTCACCTTCCTCAGCGACTGTGTCGGCCCAGAGGTCGAGAAGGCTGTTAGCGAGGCTGCCCCAGGCTCCATTGTTCTCCTTGAGAACCTCCGTTTCCACATTGAAGAGGAGGGCTCTGTCAAGGACAAGCAGGGGAACAAGACCAAGGCAGATCCTGCCAAAGTTCAGGAGTTCCGCGCAGGTCTCACCAGACTTGGTGACGTTTACATCAACGACGCCTTCGGTACTGCTCACCGTGCTCACTCAAGCATGGTTGGTGTGCAGCTTCCTCAGCGAGCTGCTGGTTTCCTCATGAAGAAAGAGCTCGAGTACTTTGCCAAGGCTCTTGAGCACCCTGAACGCCCCTTCC
Organism: Irpex rosettiformis; assembly: GCA_022160335.1. Taxonomy (NCBI): domain Eukaryota; kingdom Fungi; phylum Basidiomycota; class Agaricomycetes; order Polyporales; family Irpicaceae; genus Irpex; species Irpex rosettiformis. The sequence continues at coordinate 214,702 of MU274922.1, read as the reverse complement.
TTGCCATCCTCGGTGGTGCCAAGGTCTCCGACAAGATCCAACTGATTGAAAATATGCTCGACAAGGTCAATTCGTTGATCATTTGCGGTGGAATGGCCTTTACCTTTAAGAAGATCCTTGAAGGTGTCAAGGTATACATCATCCTTGCGTGGATCTCTAGCCATAACTAAACGTACTCAAATCGTAGATTGGCAATTCGCTCTTTGACGAAGCCGGTGCACAGAAAGTACAAACTCTCATTAAGAAAGCCAAGGCCAACAACATCAAAATTGTCTTCCCCGTCGACTTTGTCACTGCTGACAAGTTCGACAAGGACGCTAAGGTGCGCAACGTTGGCCTTTGAATTATCATTGTTTATTGAATGACGTCTTGTCACAGACCGGTACTGCCACAGACGCCGAAGGCATTCCCGACGGCTGGATGGGCCTGGATGTTGGCCCGAAGAGTCGCGAGCTCTTCAAGCAAACTGTACTCGAGTCTAAGACTATTCTTTGGAACGGGTAGGTCCCTAAATGCTCGTCTCAGGTTTGCGGCTGTGTGTTAATCATGCACTATAGTCCCCCTGGCGTCTTCGAGTTCCCCGCATTTGCTGAGGGCTCAACGTCTCTCCTTAATGCCACCATCGAGGCAGCCCAGAAGGGTGCCACCGTTATCGTCGGCGGAGGAGACACTGCAACCGTCGTTGCTCTCCACAAGTCCGAGGACAAGCTTAGCCACGTCTCTACTGGAGGCGGAGCTTCTCTCGAACTTCTGGAAGGCAAGACACTCCCTGGTGTCGCTGAGCTTAGCGAGAAGCAATAGACATAAACTACCAAACGTTGTAATAATGTATAACAGTCGAAACAAAGTAGAATTGTAAAGAAAGTTGTTTCAATAGTGGAATACTCGTAGAAATGCCGATTACTCGAGCTCCGTTTCGGTCTGATACCTCGATATGATCACACCAGATCACCAGTGTGACATCAGCCCAACCTTGGGCGCCTCCTACACGAATTCTGGTCATTGGCAACCTTTCTTGCAACTCTCATCTTCCGTTCACCGACTCAAGCTCCTCGCCCCCAAAACCCTCGTTCATTATTGTTAAGGTATTGGTCATGGCACGCACAAAGCGACGGTCAACGCGGAATGCAACCAAAGGTTCGCCCGAACCTGAACCTACTACGCATGGCGAAGAACAACCCTCAGTAACTCCTCCTGACTCACAGGCAAGTTCCGAGTCGCATACTGTAGGGCAGCACAAAGATAGGGATAGATGTCCTTCGTGCAAGGAAGGAGAGGAGACAACAGGGTGGAACGAGACGGATAAGGAGAGTTGGGTGAGGTGTGACGCGTGTAAGAAATGGTTTCATTGGAGGTGTGTTGGAGAGGGTGAATTGGAAGTTATAGACAAGTGGTACGCCCAGATGCCCTTGCGATACAAGAGCAGTGAGTCTTACTTGTTAGAATTTTCTTGTAGGTTCTGTACGCCCTGTAGAGAGCTAGACCCTAAAAGGGTTGTAACCCAAAAGCCTCCGGCGAGGAAATCTTCCAGGAAGCGAGCTCAGCGTGACTACGCCGGTTTAAACGGAGGAAACGAACAAGATTCGTCCAAGTAAGTGGTTATTTTCTTGCTTCCTTGTTTCTTTGGCGAATCAATACGCCGTGGACACAGGTGGCTGCGCATGATGCAAGGAAAGCCAATCAAGCTAGACCCGTTCAAGCGCATGGCCGGTAGCGATGTTACCGTTGAGTGGATAGACAATGATCTATCTGCGTTAACGGAGCCGATAGTAATCGAAACTTCCGAAGGTTTAGGGATGAAAATGCCTGAAGGTTTCACTGTTGGTGATGTCGCTCATAGCCTAGGAGAAGAGACGCCTGTGGAAGTAATAGGTAGGCACATACATTCGTGTGTCAATAATGGTATTTACTTCAACCCCAGATGTTTCCACACAATCCAATCTTCCCGGGTGGAATCTTGGCAAGTGGGCGGAGTACTATGCCACAGAGCCGGGAAAGCGTGACAAAATCCGGAATGTCATCTCATTGGAGATATCTGATACCCCATTAGCGGATAAAGTCCTGCCTCCCCGGATAGTGCGAGATCTTGACTGGGTCGATAAGTTCTGGCCAAACAAGAGGAAAGGACGGGGACACCTCTACCCAAAGGTTCAGCTATATTGTTTGATGGGTGTAGCCAATGCATGGACTGTACGTAGTTGGACATATCTGATTACCCTATTTTGTTCATGCTCTTCTTATTAGGACTGGCATATCGACTTCGCTGGCTCCTCTGTATACTACCACATCCTACATGGATCGAAGGTTAGCCAACCAGATCACGTTCCGTAAAAACTGTGCCTCATTTGAGTGATAGGTCTTCTACTTCATTCGCCCTACCGCTGCGAACCTTGCTGCTTACGAACGATGGTCAGGCTCAGAGGTGCAAAGTCATGCTTGGCTAGGAGATATGTGCGACGAAGTATTCAAGATCGAGTTACATACAGGGAATACGATGATCATACCGACAGGATGGATCCATGCTGTGGTATGTACTCTTGAGACGTATGATTGATCTTAAAGACTCATTGATGTGGAATTATAGTACACTCCAATAGACACTCTCGTTTTTGGAGGCAACTTCCTGCATTCATATAATGTAGCAACACGTAAGAAGCCCACAGATCATTTTACCACTGTCTAGGCTTACTTTTACTTGGCTTCTAGAACTTCGTGTTCGCGAAATTGAGGTTGCAACACACGTTCCCAAAAAATTTCGCTTCCCATATTTTATCAAGTAGGTCACATTCACTCTTTGACAGCCATGGCTGTACTAATATATAGCACACTCTGTTCAGACTATGCTGGTACGCTGCTGAAAAGTATTTGCGAGACCTCCGAGCAAAAGAGGAGTTCTCTTCTCGTGTGCTGGAGTCCGTGGAGGCTCTCGCCGAATTCTTAGTTGGTGAAGTTCGTACAATGGAACGTGGCTCTGAGAGTGCCAAAAGAGAAGCAAAAGACCAGGTTCCAAGTGACTGTGTCAAAGATGCACCATCACTAGCGAGGGAGTTACGATGGCGGGTTCGACTCACTAATGGGTATGCCAGTGACGACGACTCCAAGCATCGGCGAAAGGGCAATGTGGCTGCTCCATCAAGTGCTGCGCATCACTCTGCGGTGACGAAAAAGCGAAAAAGAGGGGAAGCGGACACGGAAGTAGACCCCGACGGAAGTTATACTCCATTCTTGCATTTTAAGCCGAGGTCGTGGGATGCGATGGCGGCGTATCCAACTGAGAAAGATAGTCGGGCTGTGAAGTCTCGCAGACCTATTTTCGAGCAGGCTGAATGGGCAAAGGAGCTATTGGACTGGAAAGACGGGGGCGAGGATGCCGAGGACGCACCCGAAGCAGCGATTGAGCGGCGACGCGACGTGATTGTGAAAGTTCGCCGAACGGAGAAGGGGATTGAACGACAGCGCGTCGAGAGGGTTCTGGAGGAATGGAGTTGGACTGATGACGGTACACGACACTCAGCAAACATAAATCTACTACCGGATTCTGTCTCGGTGAAGGCTGAATCGAATGGCGCGGCAGATGTGGTCATGGACGGTAATGAAGACAAGACTCATGATCAATAATAGTCCTATGGTTGGATAATGACATCCCCTCTGTATTTCTTCTCTCGTTCATGTATCCTTAGAGCCGTCGTTTGAGCAAATATTGAACGTCATCATCATGATCAGTCTTGTTGACTTTCCAGTGTTAATAATGTTAGCACGGTGACCGCGCTTTTACAGTACTACTAATACCACTGCTAACAACAGGACTTCTGCTACTAGCAGGTCCCTCATGTGCAACTTGCCATTTCCCCTTTATTGAGCTCTCTTGCTGGCAAAGAACCTTTTCGTCCGACTGTTTACATGACCCGGGAGCCTATCAACTTCATATGAAGCAGTGATTGGCGAGGGTATCCGCTGCCACCTCACTGGTTGTGGCGGCTCTGCCAGTGACTCGAACTACTCATGCGATAGCCTAACTGGGAACCGCGTGAAAGTTCACAAAAGGCCACCGAGAGCAGTATATAAGTAGCAGGTAAAGCCTGAGGCCGTGTTGGTAGTAGTTACTAACTTCCACGACAAGTCGTTTGTATAAGAGTAAGGTATCTCTATTAATCTAGAGGCTAGAGATCGCTTGACTATAAAGCTTATGAAGCCCCACAGAAGCCATGGCAAACATTTCGACCCCTCGCCCCTTTCGCGTGGCCATTTCCCAGGACGATGTTGACCGGTTGAACCGTCTTGTCCAAGACACACGTCTCCCTGAACGTCCGTTCGCCGACGACGTATCCTGGAGCTATGGGGTCGACCTGGACTGGTTGAAGAACCTGCGCAAGGAATGGGTCGAGAACTTTGATTGGAAGGCAGTCGAGGCAGAAATGAACAAGTTTTCCCAGTTCAAAGTCACCATTGAATCCGTCGACGTGCACTACATCCACCAGCGTTCAGACAGGGCGGATGCGATTCCCCTGATCTTGTTGCATGGCTGGCCTGGTTCGTCTTTTGTTCCTTGCAGCTCGAGAGCGTTGAACATGACTAGTGTCTTTGCCTAGGGTCCTTCTGGGAATTTCACAAAGTTGTCACTCCGCTGACGAATCCCCCAGCGGGTTTGCCTGCTTTCCACGTTGTCGTTCCGTCTCTTCCTGGGTTTGGATTCTCTTCCCCGCCTCCAAAGCAGGAGTGGGGCATGGATGATAATGCCCGGATTCTCGACCACCTCATGACAGGCGTCTTAGGCTATCAGTCCTACATGGCCGAAGCAGGGGACTTTGGTGCACTAGTGGGCATGTACTTTGGTAGCAAAGAGTACCCCGCATGCAAGCTGCTCGACATCTGTGCCATTCCCGCAAACCCTACCTTTGGCGCACTGCTGACACTCCCATTCTGGCTGTTACCCGTGTCATGGCGACAATGGCTGTATTCCAAGATATATACGGAAGATGAGCGTAAAGGCCTGAGTCGCGTCGGACAATACCTCAAGAACGGCTTGGGTTACTTTGTTGCACAGACCACCCGTCCCCTCACCGTTGGTTACGCGCTGCACGACTCGCCAATCGGTCTCTTAGCGTGGATAGGCGAGAAGTATCAAGAACTCGTGGACCCGGATATCCTTCCCGAGGCTTCGCACTTCATTCTGACCACAGTATCTCTCTACTACCTGACTGGCACTTTTGTTACTTCAACGCTGCCGTATCACGAAAACACGAGATCGTTTAGCAAAACGTTGAGAGTCGTGAAGCCGCTTGGTGTTTCCCATTTCCCATACGATTGCCTCAACATGCCCATTGGATGGATCAAGTCACAGCATCCCAACGTAGTCTTCCACCGCTATCATACTCGCGGTGGCCACTTCCCTGCGTTTGAAGTGCCAGAGCTGCTTGTGTCTGATATACGCGAACTATTGGTCTCCCAGAGATCGGTCTTTGACTACTAGTAAGACAGGCTTGCGTCTCTCTTGTCGTAGCCAAATAGTACCAACATCGCATGTAAAACATACGCTTATTTGTGGATATTTTATTCAGAATTTTTGAATGGATTATCAGTTTGATTTGTCGCAGCCCACTGGGTTGATGGCAGTGTCACCGCTCTTTCGGGAAGCTGCTCATCTGTTACTACTCTACAACAGCCGCAACGACCATCCTCTCTTTGTTTCTCCCCTTCATCCACTGCCATCTCTACATGTCGCTGGCTGCAGCCTCACTGTTGCGCTGAACGTCCTGAATCACTCCTCCGTCGCACGACAAGAACGCCAGCGATCTCGAGTCTATGGCGCAACAAGGAGACCATGGTGGCACACCGCACCACAGCAGACAACCATCTGCAGGTGATGAGCTGGACACTCTCGCATACTATGCGCAGGACGACTCAGAAGTATTGCAACCACCAAACACCTGTGAGTTCTGCACACCTACTTCAGTTCTGTCTAGTGTGCTAGACGAGTGCGTTGCTTCTCATAGCGGCCTTGTACTCTCAACAAAATCACTCAGTTCCCAATCTCCAGGCCAACCAGAGGTACTCGCATCAGGATGATCTCTCGGATCCCAACGCTGCGCCCCCTCCGCCTTACGATGCCACCGCTGCGCTTGACCAGTTCAGTGCACTGCACATCAGCGACCCAATAATACGCGGTGGTAGTGCCATGGCATTCCGTCCGGCACCAGCAGACCCTGTGCCCCGTACTGGCACTTCAATGTCGATGCGTCCGCTCCAATCCCAGTATCGTGCAGGGCTTCCCCAAGGTCCTGCCTCCAACCTTGCACGGCTGCCTCATGGCCATGCCCCAGAGCCCCGTTTCAGTGACACCGCATCAGTGCGATCCGGTCATAGTGGGCACAGCGGAAATAGTGCATATTATGCTGCACGACCGGAGAGAACAGCTTCTCTTCAGGACTCCGATCGCGTGAGTAGCTACTCTTTCCAAGGTGGTCATCCTCAGAACGGATACGGTGCACCTACATCCCCTGCTCAACAATACCCTCCCCCACAACAATGGCAAGGCTCCCCTCAAAGTTATGCCCCTCCACCTCAGACTTATAATCCGCTGTACTCTGCTGCTTCAGATGTCTTGGGGATGGGACCACCGCCTGGTGCGGCACCCCCAATGCAGCCTGGAGCGTATCCGATATCCCAGCAGCCGGGAGTATATCCTCCAAGCAGAGCAGCATCATTAGCACCAAGTCAGTCATCGCAGTACATGGCCGCATATTCTCCCAATGTCCCTGGAGCATACCCTAATGGAGCGTCCTTGATGCGTGGACCCTCTGTGTCATCTGTTAGTTCAGGTTCTTCATCCGGTCCCGGTCCTTCTATAGTGGCTTCGTCTGCATCTACGCCTTCCATACCTGAAGAAGTTGAGATTGTCCCACGCCCCCCGTTAGACCGAGCCGGTACTTCCTCTTTCACGTCTATGCGCACGGACAAGTCCAGAGCAATAGACCTCTCCGCCCCACCATACACGAAGCAGTATATCGATCAGTACCGTCAACGAATCAAAGACGACCCGGACCCCGAAGCACACTTCCAGTATGCGAAATATCTCATCGATGCCGCACGGAAAGTTGGAGCTGATGCTAAAGATCAACGGGCAGTAAAGAAATATAGAGATTCTCTCGTTCAAGAGTCGCTCAAGGTCATTCGAAAGCTCGCCACTCAGGGAGAGGCGTACTCTGAGGCGCAATTCTTCTTGGCAAACTGTCACGGCACCGGGATGCTTGGACTACAAGTCGATCACGAACGCGCGTATCACCTCTACCTTCAGGCAGCGAAGCAGAGCCATGCTGCAGCGTGCTACCGCGTTGCGGTCTGCAACGAGATCGGTGCTGGTACACGGAGGGAGCCTCAGCGTGCCGCTGCGTTCTATAGTCGAGCAGCTTCCCTCGGTGATACCGCTGCTATGTATAAGCTTGGCGTCATATTGCTTCGCGGGACGCTCGGTCAGCAACCCAATCCACGAGATGCCGTAGGATGGCTCAAGCGAGCCGCGGAACAAGCTGATGAAGATAACCCTCATGCACTACACGAGCTCGCGCTTCTCTACGAAAGCCAGACCTCTGGAGTCGTCCCGTACGATCCCCAATACGCGAAAGAGCTATATACCAAGGCTGGACAACTCGGGTATACGCATTCGCAATTCAAGCTGGGACAGTGCTACGAGTATGGCGCGTTGACGTGTCTTGTAGACCCCAAGCGGTCTATCGCGTGGTATACCAAAGCTGCCGAGAAGGGGCACTCGGAGGCTGAACTTGCCTTGAGCGGTTGGTACCTCACTGGTAGTGACAACGTGTTGAAGCAAAGCGACTCAGAGGCTTACTTGTGGGCGAGGCGAGCTGCAAACAAGGGGTTGAGCAAGGCAGAATACGCTGTTGGCTACTATGCCGAGGTTGGTATCGGTGTCAAGCAGGACATTGAGTTTGCCAAGCGATGGTACATGCGTGCAGCGGGTGAGTCGCGCTCTTACACGTTTCTCTGATATGCAGGCTCATGATCGTCACTAGCTCAAGGGAACAAACGTGCCATGAATCGTTTAACGGAAATGAAGCGTGCCGGTAACAAGCGACAACAGATGGCGCGCCCGACTCGTCAGGATGCAAAGGAGGAATGTATTATAGCTTAGTTTGAAGCACGCTAATTCGCTGCTATTCTCGTGTTCTTTTGTCCTTTGATGTCTTTTCAGACGACCTAATTCACGTCCAACAAGTCTCAGTATTCAAAGCTTTCATTTCCCTCTTGAGCGTCTCGTGTTATTTATTACCGCTAGTACTTGCGTATACCAACTCGTTCTGCACTTGACCTTCATCTTGACATACCCACTCACCAGCCACCCACCAAACCCTTCTCTTCATTCCCTTCCCCAATCATTTCTAGTTCATAACTAAGGACAATGTCGGATGACGAAGTAAGCTGGAACTCACGTTTATTGCACGGGGGATTAACACGAACCTACGTTTGTGTGCCACAGCAGTCTTTACTCGAATCGCTGGACTTGAACCAGCTCAACTGCCTTAATGAAACCGCAGAACACAATGTCAAGAGCATATTTATATCAAGGAAACAGAACACGAGCAGTTCAGCTTACTTGTTGAGTGATGCAGACGAGCAACTCTTGATCAACATTCCCGTACGTGCAACAGCGACCTGATCTACTATCCTCTCTGAGCTTATAATCGCTTTCGCTGTTTCTATACATGCATAGTTTGTCCGAGGCGTGCGAGTCAAGTCTCTCCTTATCAAGAGCTCTGGAGAGCCTGGCCAACAGCCCCGTAAGATCAAGCTTTTTATCAACCACTCCTCGCTCGGGTTTGAGGACGTACAAGACGCGGAGGAACCAGAGGCGTCACAAGTTATAGAGTTGACGGATGAGCAAGTTACCCGGGGAAGGAGGATCCCATTGCGATTTGTGAGGTTCCAAAACGTTAGCAGTTTACATGTACGCCGTCTCTGCTTCAATCAAGTCCGGACCTCTGTGAAATATGTCTAACGAAGGGGTATCAATATCCACATAGATTTTCGTCGCAGGAAACGAAGGGGACGACCAAACACGGATAGACGGTATAGATATCTTTGGCTTAGTGACTGGGTACGTTGATGTTATAGATGATGCGTTCTGACTTCACTGACTGACATACTCGCATTCTCAGAGGAAACAAGGACCTCAGCGGCCTAAGAAATGTCGAAGAAGTGTAGAGTCCGTGTTCTATCACCAACAATAAAATGTACAAGTAATGCTCGCCGCGCACACACAAAATTCGCCGTTATTTTCCTTCGATTTGCAGCCACATACTCCATCTTCGTCGTTCCTCTTCACTGCCCTCAAAGATAAAGTTTACTTGCTTTATCTCTGATAAACCCTCATCTAGAGTTGGTGCTTGATACGCGTTCCTGAAACTTGTGAACGCCATATACCCTAGAAGCTCCCGCTTCGGCTATATGCACGCATAAGTATCGACAAGATGGGGTAGAGAAAGTAAGCTTTGCACCGTCTTAGAGGCAACATCGTCTGGTAAGTTGAACGCTCTGTAAAGGTTGTTGTGCCACGCGAGGTCTATCGATCCATTAAAATGTATGCATCTAAGAAGGGGGGTGTCAAATAATCGTACGCGCATTCGATGCGCTATACCATGCTCACCGAACTGGAACATTGAACTTCCTAGCCAACTGTATATACAGTTTTCGGGTTGCTTTATCACGATTGGTGTTATCTAAAAAAGATCGATTCGTGCAATTAACACCACATACGTATCTCACTCACCAACCACACAACTCTTCCCATCTTCAAGAGCTTCTTCGACTGCCTTGACACATTTCTCTTTGGTGCGCAGGGCATCTTGATTAACATGAACATATCCAGCCGACTGAAAATTTCTGGTATAAAACGTGCTCTTTCCCATGGCAGGATAACCGACGAACAATACGACTTCTGTTGTAGGTGGCTCAGGTATTAGCGGTGTCGAAGTTGGCATTATAGGTGGCACTGATAGACATAGTTGCATCAGTATAGAATGTAATAGGAGGGTACGCAACGTTGGCTGAACATACCGTTTTGAGCAAGAGAGGTAACATCGAATCCTGGCAGCGTGTACTCGGCAGACTTGAGACCCAAGAAGTATTCCTGAAAGTAGTTTGAGTAAAGATTATAGTGTATGCGTGATAGCGCACCTCTGGTGTCGAGAATGGGATCCCAACATTGAGAGCCCACTTCCTGTCAGAAGAAGAGTGGTCCCCTTTGCGACCTGCGGCGTCTCCAACGAAGAAAGATCTGTCCAAGTCTGAACAAAATACTGTGAGTTTCAGGTTGATTGATCGGTCTGTTGAACATGCGTACCTATAGACACCCCTTGTTCCTCAAACAAGCGTTGGATCTCGTACCACATGCCAGGCATCGGTTTTCTGTATCCGTCTTTCTCTATGGCAGCATATATATGAAACGGAACATTTGGAATCTACGCATTTAGTTGCTGCGATGCCTAACAATATTGTGGAACGGTGTTAGCATACTGAGGCGGCTATAGCAGGTATCTTCTTCTTCCAATTGCTTGTGGCATTTTTGCCTCGCAAATTCTGGTTCGTCACAATGATGATGGAATATCTGGGAACAAGGGGTGGTCAGAGTAGATATTATTGCGAATAACTGTTTGCACCAACCCTTCCCCATATATCTGTTTCAATTTCTTGGGCACACCAGGTCGCCACCACGTGAACGATGGCGCCTTATCTTTGTCGCATTTGACATTCCTTCCCTTTACGAACGATGATTCTACCAGACATCCATCCAAGTCAAAGGCAGCGATCCTGTTAGTAGCTTTAGGTTCGAGGTGAACCCCATGAAGACATGATTTGTTAGGACCAATGGCAGGGGTAATCCAACAAAATGCGGTCTTTTCAACTTCTTGTGCAGCGGGTTGCTTGGTAAATATGGGAAACACTAGTCAACGAACACTTGTCTGTTACTTTTCAAACTCTCGGTGTTCAAGTGATGATGGAGGCATACGTTTGGCAGACTTTGCAGCTTTGTTTGGTACAGATTGATCCAAGTGGGCTGCTGTCCTCTTGTTAGAGCTCATGATTGAGAGGGTATTGAACGCTGTGCGTGATAGCGTCAACCTCTTCAACCCAAGATGGCTACGGTGACGTGTAGCAAGAGGCCAGTAATACTGTGTAAGCATTCAAAAGTCAGATGTTACTCGGTGCGCTTGCGCGTGTCTTACGGTAATTTTGCTCCCTGAGAGGCCTGCTTGGACACAGATCCTTGCTGAGCCTAGATGAAGGGGCGAGTCAGTGACCGAGTTCGGCTGACACTAAGTTGCGTGCCGCCTTGTCAACTTCTTGTTTTGTACACGTTTCTCACGCCACAAAGCTTCACAACAAGAAGACATCCGATTGGTTGCAAGCCGTGATTACTTAATCACTATAAGTGACTCTGCGGCGAACTTCGATATGGCACAAAACAAATCTGCAAAGACCGTCAGTAAGTACATTTATTAATAGTCAATCATAGGCTATTATAAGTAACGTTGATAGCTTATAACAACAGCCGCCTAGCAACGGGCGAGATATCAAAATTATTCGATCTGTTTCATCTGGGGTCACGATTTCGTCACCACATGCGAATTTTTTAGATACCGGCTGAGATGAGGATGGCAACATAATATTCTGCTTTATTTCTTGTTCGACGTGAATGGTCGACCTTCATATTTTCTGAATTCTCTGCTATTTCTCTTTTTTTGTCCCCTGGCAGAACACGACGGTCATTACAGTTGTTTCTCTGATGCCAAGTTCCACAGATTATGGAGACACGGCTTATCGCAGTGGGTCTCAGAACCTGCCTCGCTGGCGGTCGCATGCAAAAGACTTTTCACGACGCCCGCTGCTGGTCAAACAAGTTACCTACCTCGCCATTGTCCTCGCCTTCATCCTACCGCTATGGTACTTTCATCACCTACGTAGGGATGGGTCTGTTGCGCAAATAATTGCAGAGCAACCACCAGAAGATCTCGTGGCACTCGACGTGCACAATATCATTCCTCATTATGGGCACAACTCTCCGGGACACCATGCGAACAAACCCGCTGTTTCTGCCCTTCCATCCATCCAGGAGGATGCTCAGACGTCTCCTGCACCGCCACTAACCTCCAGTCAAGTCACTTCTGATCCTATAACCTTCGCATTCGTAATATGGGAACCGTCCTCGGCAATAGAAGGTGCACTGCTCATCAAGGTACGTTCTCAGGTTTAAGCTTGAATTGAAAATTTCCAACATGCAAACCACCTCCTTCTCAGTCTATTCTGATGTACGCATCGGAGCCAGTACATATACACATCATTTGCGACGAATCCGCCCGACTCGAAGCTGAGGCACGTCTTGAGCTATTGAATCACCCGTTCTATGATGTTGCGGTGTTCTTCTATCAACTCCCGTGGCAGTCTATACAAGACCGATTAGATCGAGAGGGCAGCATATGGACTTCTCACTCTGCAGGCGCAGGTATGCCAATTGATTGAGACTTTTCTCGCGAGTTGCGGGTATTGATATCTCCTACTATCAAATAGCTGGACTGCTTAAGCTGCTTGTACACGAGATACTCCCGGAAACGGTGAAGAAAGCTATCTACGTCGACACCGATGCTTTCTTTATCAGCAACCCGCTCCTGCTCTGGAAACAGTTTGACACACTCAAGCCAGAAACAGCCATCGTCATGCCCTCACATCCCAACCTCGGTGCAGCAGAATGGCACAACGCGGACCGTATCTGCTCCTGCGTCATCCTTTTTGACTTGGAGAAGCTCCGTAACATTCGGCTCATCGACTCGCAGATTTATCGTGAAGCAAATGATGGTGTCAACTCCATGTCACCTCCCGCCTTCCGCGCGATGTTTGGCGAACCCGACTCTCAAACAGGCCACTACGAGAACATCATGTTGGGAGACCAGAGCTACTGGTGGGCAATCATAAGCTACCAGCCCGATCTCTACGAGCATCTCAGCTATGACTGGGAAATTTCGAGCTGCCTTGTCAACACGTACAACATCACTCTGGGCGACGACATGACGACCGAGGAAGACGAGTTAAAGTCGCTTCAGCATACACCAGGCACCCCACACGAAGGCAAGCTTGTGATACCCAAACTTTTGCATTTGTGAGTTCTTAGTAGCCTGCTATTGACATGTCATTATGCTGACTTGGACTCTCGAAAAGCAATTGTATACCCACCGACCTCTACTTTGAATGGCCTGGCTGGTCCGATCCCTCCGAACCCCTGAATCAACACTGGGGTCCCGCTGTGAAATACCACCAACACTACAAGTGGATCTGGTTGAACCGAGCCACCGACCGCGACAACAATTCTCAAGCCAATCTCACCATTCACCGGGTTGAACCCGCGTTGTTTGCTGACGAGATTTACCGCAACAAACATCGTGTCCAGTAAACTTTCCATTATGCATAATATATAGAGTCCATCTACCCGTACATAGATACCCTCCATTGATTGTAAATTCTTAACGTTATGTCAATATTAGTTCTCACCCGGTCGCTGTGTATTCTCTTGTCTGAAGTCACCCAACAATGGAATCGAATATAATCAGTCCATGATATTTCGTCCAATAGGCGCCATTCGGGTTGCCCGTCCTCGCGCGTGAATGCAACTTTGTAGCCACCACTCAACTCGTCCGACCCCCCTTCCCCCTCTTCCATCATCCACCCGAAGGTACAATGGGTGCCGGGCAGTCCAAGGCAGACTCTGACGAAAAGGTTTTCTACTCAGAGACCCCTATCCAGGTGTGTACCTCTTGTCTTCCGAAAATCTCTCGTCACCCGGTTCAACCAGCATCTCAATAATTATTGATTCTGTCGTTCCATATTCAAAATATTCTATAGTTTGACGAAGACGTCGTCAACCACCTCACAGATAGCTCTGCCTCACCCTCACCTTCGCCCGAACGTCAGTCCACTATAGATGCTCAAATTCGCACACGGATACACGCGGAGCTCGAGCACCTCCGCCAGCAAGAAGAGGATGTAAAGCATCAGATTGAGTTGGCCCTAGAAAAAGAGAACCTTGACAGGGAGAGGTCGTTGGCTGGCGAAGAGAGTGAAAGCGAAGGCTCTGAGGCAGGAAGTGTGCGGAACAGCACGGCTTTGGCAGGCGACTTGGAGGAGTTGAGGACAAAGGTTGAGAGATTCCAGTCGAGACAGGCGTTGAGTGAGTTCCCAGCAGTTCAGGCTGCCAGCGAGGCAGTTGTATCCTGTTACAAGTGAGTGTTCATCTTTCAGGTTTGTTTCTGGGCAAGCTCAAAAAGTGTTGGTATAGGTCTCATCCCACTACGACTCTTGACTGTTGGAAAGAAGTCGCCCGTTTCAAGGATGCGGTCAGCAGTGTAGAACAGGTAAAGTTCACTCCATCCTTCACCTTGAACCTTTTGGTTTAACTATTTGATAGCATTACATAGATTCGCTACGCTCTTAAGGTCCTTGTCTACACGCTATTTACATCGTAATCCTTATTCAGGTATCTTGACAGCAAAAAAGAGCTGGAACTAGTAGAAAAGTGCAAGGTAAGTGTCCCAAGGCAAGGGGCTAGGAGAAAAAGAAATAGTTTCGGGATAGTATACAAAAAGCAGATCATCAGCAAGCATTAGTGCCGTTACATCATGACGATATAGTCCGTAAAGTCCATTTCGAGATTCTCAGCATAACTTACATGTGTTCATTTCTTTCTATCCTTCGGGCTATCGCGCGACATATGCGTCTGTGGGTGAGTCCGACTCATCTCCCTGTTGCAGGTACTCTGAGCCAGAGCTGATGTTTGACAAACGGTTCCGTTCTGAGAAGGATTCATCGAAGCTGAAGGCACTGGGAGCAGAGGAATGTCTCATGCTATCGACGAGCGGTCGTCGCGGGTCTGGACGTCGAAAGGCAGCCATGATTAAGCTGGGTGGCACTAACTGCTGGTGCTCTTCGCCGCTTTGGGTGGAATACATGGACAGACTGCTAGCTTTCGACGTCTTATGAGCCAACTGGGGTACACGAAGTCCACCCGTCTGCGTTGGCAGGTCGGTAGGTTGGTCTGTTTCGGAATATTCTGGAGAGGGGGTCCGAGGTGTTGCAGCGGAAACATCGGTGACAACCTTGGGTTCTTCTGGCAGTGGTGGCGAAGAATCTCGTCGTGCGAGGGGACTCGACTTCACAGGAGCATGCAGTAGAGGTCCACGGAAGCTATTTTGCTTTGCTGCCGGAGGAGAGTCTAGGGCGAGGCCTAATGACATGTGAGACAAAACCGACATTTTTGTTAGAGGGGCGCATTACATGCAATTATCGACTTCACATACCATAAACTTCTTTCTCGGCTTCCTTCTCCTTCAAATTCTCAGACATGTAAGACTTGACAGTAGACTGATTTGACTCTGACGAGCTCGATGAGAACTTGACTGTCCTCCCAGCCGGGAGTGAGGGTTTGGTGTAGGTCGTGTACGAGTCGATCCCCTTTTCCAACGCAGCCGATGCATTCTTCCTTGTGTTGTCCCTCAGGTTCAGAAATGCCATCTGCAATGTTGGAGCTGTTAGGTTGCCAACGTCTGCATATTCAGGGTAATATAATGGTCGCCCACGGCTCGCTACAGCCTGGACTCGCTTACCGTTTCTCTCTTCTTCTCGTCCTCTTTACGTTTGATGGATCTTCCCCACAAGTGCCATGCAACCACCGCTACGATTGCTAAAGCAACTCCTCCTAACACTCCTCCGACGATTGGCCCAATGAGCGTTGCGCTGTTACTGGACGAATGCGAGTTGGAGTCCGCAGCCGAATTGGCGATGCCGGTGGGATTGTTGAAAATGGTGGTGGTCGAGACTGACTCTGCTGAGCTCTGTGCTGTGGATGAATGAGTAGAAGTCGAAGACGACGACCTCGAGGGTGCCATGGGTAGCGATGGCGACGAGATATGGGATTGTCGGGGCAGACGGAAGAGACAGGGAGTTAAAAGACCGGAGGAGGTAGTTCAAGTTGATATCAACCACTGCCCGCCTCGTGTTGGTCGTTTTCGCCACTACTTTGGAATCGTTGCTCCCTTAACCCGCAGTGGTCAATTGTTTGCGGGCTGGTCAAGGCTTCCGTGAGCTTGCTTATCCTTGTTCTTGCGGTGAAGATCAAGCCCGGCTGTTGGGCACTATTCAGAAAACAAAGGCACGCTCATCCTCGAGCATAGCACTCTCACGAACTCCCTTCGGAGGCAATCCGTTCAGGAACAAAGGTATAGCACAATACAGAGTGGAATAATATACCCTACGATATCAACCTGACTACATACACATTTACGACTTCAAGCAGCCTCTCCCTCCATCTCTGCCAGGGCTGCCTCGTTCAAAGCCTCTGCCTCCGCCATAAGCTTGTCCTCGAGGGCAGCGACACGGGCCTCTGCTTCCTGACGCTCATTCTCTAGCTCCGCATAACGGGATTGCAGCATCTGCTCCCGACGTTCCAGCTTCTCTGCTTCTTCCTTCAGAGCGGCCACGCGCACTGGACCGGTCGCGACCTCGTTTGCCCGCAAGTGTGAGAAGCTCTCATACTCGATCTGAGTCCTCTGTAGCTCCTCGAACCCGCCATCAATTTGCTTGCTCAAGGTCCGT
This sequence comes from Irpex rosettiformis, assembly GCA_022160335.1. NCBI lineage: Eukaryota > Fungi > Basidiomycota > Agaricomycetes > Polyporales > Irpicaceae > Irpex > Irpex rosettiformis. The sequence continues at coordinate 198,049 of MU274922.1, read as the reverse complement.
GACCGTGCTTGGTAGCCTCCGAGCGTAACACCCAGCTTCTTCTCTGTCTTAGCGGCTTTTTGGGCCTCTTTTGCCATGGCTTGGCGGGCGTCGTTGAGTTGTGCGGACAGACCTTCGATGCGAGCCTCAGAAGAGAGTATCTGCGGGCGAACCCATCTTCTGCTACTCGCGTCATACGCGAGAGACGGTCGGATGCTGGCCCATGATACAGACTCGTCAAGCTCCTCCTGCTGAGCATAAGTGACAAGGCCCTCTTTCAGCTGTTCCACACTGGCTTCGGGGTACCCAATGGCTGTAGCCAATTCCCGTTGGATCTCTGCCTTTGCAAGTGAGACATCTTCATCGGGGGGAATTATATAAACAGACTTCGTGCTTCCAGGAAGCGCCGTCCCAGGAACTGGGTAGGCGATAGAGTCATGTCGAAGAAGGTTGGCAAGCTCTTTATGTATCATTTCGGTGGCGTCGTCTTTGGGAATTTCGTCCTCGATGCTAAGTTGTTCAAGAAGCTGGTCGATATCAACATTCGGTGGCCGCGGAAGTCCTCGCTGAACAGAAAGCGTCCGTCTGGCGAGAGCTTTGCGCTCCTCCTCTTCCCGTCTGCGCTTTATCCGGGCGTCCCGTTCAGCAGTATCCTCTTCAAACACAACATTGCCTTCCGCTTCCACTTCCTCTTCATCCTCCGGAACAAGGAGCTCAAAATTATTCTCTGGCTTTGGCAAGCTATTAAAACCAGCTCTTAGTGCATTCTTCACAGACGACATGCGCATTCGCTGTTCGCGCGGTGTATCTCCGACCATCGAGAAGCTATCTTCGGGGTTGATGTTGAGGCTATCACGCATCGGTGTGCGCAGAGGGGTGCTGCCGATCACAGACTGATCATCCCTAGGGGTGGCTGAGACGTCCAGTCCACCTGCTCGCAGAGGCGTAGCGAGCGGATTGGGTGTGAATGCAACCTGATGACGAGGAGTCGCCCCCTCAAAGCCAGTTCCACCGGCAGGGCCTGTATGCAGCGGCGTGTTTTCCTCACCCAACAAAGGAGTCTGCGCGATCGTCATATTTCTAAGGTTTCGGGCCTCGGACAACACATTGTCGTCTAAGCGGAAATGAAGTCACGTCATTAAGCCTCAAATGGTCTTTAGAAAAGGGATATGCACTTACGTTGTGGGGCGGTCCTAGGCGTACGAGCCATTCGTGCCTTCTCCAACCCCTCATAGTCACTCAGCAACCGATCTGTTGCCTCAGTGCCACCCGTGACCAAAGACTTCGCCTCTTCCCCTGCTCTCCCTATCTTCACAATTTCTTCCAATTCAGACTCCCCTACCTGCGCTGACGGGAGGACTAATTTTCGTCTTCTCCCAATGGACTCTGCTTCCTTAAGCTTCTGTATCTGAGCTTCTCGTGCGGGGACGAATTTGGTTTGCTGAGGAGTATTCTCACCCTCCTTACCCCTCCGCTGACGCTTTTTACGCTCCGCCTCCTCCTCTTCCGGCTTCCTCTTGTTCTCCAATCTTCTAAGAGTTTGACCGACAGGGGCCGTGGTGGCACGCGCTTGCTCCTCCGATGTATCGTAGAAGCCAGGCGCAGGCTTCTTCTCGAATGGGATATCTGCATTGTACTAACAGCAATATCAGTTTCATGATCTGACGCAATTAAATTATGGGATACTCACATCCATTCCCTTCTTCTTGGTCTTGTGACGCATACTATACGAACGTAAGTAAGAAAAATGATAACCAGATTTGTACTCACATGATACCGGCCGCTTTCAATTCGCGCTTTTTCTGTAGAACAGCGAGACGTCTTGCCTCCTCTAATTGACGCTCTCGAGCCTTCCGCTTTGCCTTTTTACCCTGGGTATTCGCTAGACGTGCACGAGCCTCCGATAACATTTCCTTCTCTGTTAAGGGGTCAACACAGTCCACTGCAACATAGACAATAGGTTTACTCACCATCCTCGTCCATGTCAATAGGATCAGGTCGTGCAGGCTTCGTCTCAGGGTCGGGGTCGATCTCTCCCGGCCTCAACTTCCTCACATCATCCGCGCTGGGACCTGCCTCACCACCAGGACCCGCTAGTCCCAGCTCCTCGTGCTCTTTCGCCTCTGCCTCATCCAGCAACTTCTGATATCTTTCCAGACACTGCGTTGCTGTTCGCCCGACTATTGGAGCAATAGTACGCCATTGTGTTGGCATAAGCTTGGCAAGATGAAGCAGTTTCTCGTCTTCCTCCTGTACAGCCACTGCATGAGGGATTTGAACGACATGAACTTTGTTTGAATGCTGACCTTTGACCATTCGGTCTTCTTGATGGAGGGGTCTAGCCATTCGTACCAACGGGCTTTGCACTGCTTTGGTGTCTTGCGCACCAGCAGCGATGATATGCGAGCCCTACAATATGCAGGGATGGGAGTAGGTCAACTACGTATTGAGTACTAAGAGTGTGGACGTACCATTGGTTCTTCCCATACTTTGCAATAGCAGCCTTCAACACTTCATCTTCCGTGTTCTGTTCGCCCTAGTTAACACCAAGATTGTCCTTCAGCCACCTAGGGAATAACGTACCTTCCAAACACCTAAAGACACGTCATTAGGTTCAATTCTACAGCCAAATTAATGATGATACATACCTCCTTTGATGATGATGCGCACCATGGCTAGTGTGCGAGCTGAGTAGGTTGTGGCAGACTTGGTCGACGACGAACAACTGCAGGAGTCCTTTCGGTCACAGCGACATTGGCGCTACGTCTGGGGAGAATGCTTAGTCATCCATCACGCACACTGCCGAATAGGCGCTTAAGCGTGCATTTCACGACAGGCAAGTGTAGTGGATGGCTAACGCTGATACGTTCAAGTTCATAAGGCCTCATGATTTGTGTAAAAATGCACCGGACTGTATTTCCTGGCCAAATAAATGTTGAGGTAAATATTCTGCTTCAAAGCACCGCGTATCATTCTGACACGTCGATTTTGCTAGCTAGGCTGACTCGGGGACCTAGATTAAGTCACTGTACCGTAATTGCAGTCGAGGTCCACCTGGCTAAACACCTCGTTGATGGCGCAACGATAATGCTCTCCCTTTGAAGCTGTCACGAATAAACCCAGACTATGTCACTTGATAGCTTTTTGGCACCGATCACTTATCGGGGACAATGCGTATCTAGGGCTTGTGACTGGCGGCGCATATTGTTTCTTTGTATGGACGTCTTCATGTCCACTCTGTTGCCTACATTTGGAATAACACAAAGTAAGCTTGTTTTCACATCCTTCAACCCTATCTGATACAGTACCAATGGGTTCTTTTATAACTCTATCTTCGTAGGTACTGTCTACTGGTAGTAGCAGACGATGACGACGACAAGCGTACGGCCTGTTTACCAGGGATTTCTCGGAAGTCTGCGTATCAAAACAACACTTTCCTAGAAGCTTGAAATGATTGATTTTTGCACCAAGCAATCACTCTGAAGACTTGCGGGGCGGAAAGAGCATCATATTCTATTAACGGACCCTGCGTGTACTACTGCGTAAGTGCCAAGTATACTATGGCCCACACCCTTCTCCGGCACTATACTTACTGATTTGTATTTAATAGACAATACCTTCCCACCAATGACGGGTCGCTTACCTCAAGTCAAACTTTACTGTGTTCCTTCACCAGTGTCTGGTCACAGGATTCCGTAAGGGGGTAATAGACCAGTCACGCCGTGTCCCGAAACACGGATACCGCCCGGCAGTGCTCTGACGAGGGTGGTTTCCACAAGTAAGAATCCCACCAAGTTCTAGTACTTACATCCACCGTTTGACGATACGTATGCTTAGCATCCTGCAGGAAGATCACAAAAGCTGGAAAAGCCCTGGGATTTACATATCCATACTTATCATTCGCTCTATGCTTCACCTACTCAGGTCCGCTGGACATAGTTGCACTGGAACACCGTATCCACCAAATCACTCTGAAGAATACCTGTTCTAACGGCACACCTCAAGCTGTAACAGCGCGGGCGCTTCACTATACCCACATCGCAACAACACGTCTTTCTGATGTCTATAAACTCAAGAAATCCGCTTTTCAGTCCATCTGCAACACGTATTTGCCAGCGAAGGGCGTGTTGGAAGCGTGACTACGTAGGACGCTGACGAGGGCAAGGCGAAGACACCGGAGCACGGCTGAACACTGTGCGTAGATGGCCGAAGAGAGAAGAGTTGGAAGACGCAGATGAACATGGTCACGCTGGTAGGTTTGATCATCGATATTAGTTGTTTGAGGAGGTTGACAGATGTCCATCTCGTATCCTCTGGTTCCCTCCGGCACAGCGGCACGTCCAAATCGCCCTAGCATTCAAGCAGAGAAAGGTTTCTTCGTGAAGGAAGAGTTGCTCGGTGTTCAGCACGGTATAGCGGAACAGATGCGGATGTGCATTTTTGTTGGTGCTGAATAGCGATGGGTTGGATGGCCGGGGTATGTTTAGCCAGCATGCTGTCCCGGAAAGTCGAGAAGACCGGCGGTAGAGAAGAAAAGGGCGAAGGGCTAATCCACGGCGTGTGCATACCTGTGAAATGTGAGCACTATTCCCAACATGCCTTGGGAGCTTCTCTACTGACAATATTACGCTTGACGACTATCAAAGGTCCGTTCAGTGGGATTAGGATCCGATCCAAACACCAAGGCGAACGATATATGTGGCGATAGAGTATAGGCATCTCGGACTCATCGCAGTTAGTCTGTACAAAGTACAAGACTCCGGGCAATGTTCCGCTGGTCCCTTGCCACGCCACATTTGCGACTCTAGCGGACCGCTGATCGACTAACCTGGTCGGAGGTGGCTTTGATCTGCGTGGCCTGGGGTACTACCGTCAGGGTATCTAGCCGGAGGGACAATGGGGTTAGAGGAATTTGACAATCTGTGAAACTGATGACGGCGGACTTTTTTTCGGTATGTCTAGGGTTTATTCTTCTTGTTTGCAATGTATTGTCGAGACTTTTCTTTCTTTGGAATATTAGTGCCGCGTTGTTTCCAGGTCTACTTATCAGGGCTTGGTATTTGCACAAATGGGTCGATGTTCTGTCTCTTGTGATATTTTCGGTCACAGACGACTCGACCGTGTTCGGAGTCTGGATGGTGTGGCGGTAGGGTGCATTCGCGTTGGATTTAGCGGTGCTTGCAACCGCCAAACAGGTGGCAAAATGTGGTGCTACTTGCGCCTCGCTTTAGAGGTCACCGTTACGGTGGTGTTACGGCTGCATTCCAACGTGTTGATTGAGTAAGAAGAGGTGCTACAACAGGCACGGCGTGGATCATCGGCCAGAAGAGCTGGGGTTGAAGCTGGTAGGCCGATGGCACGAGTCTTATGGTGGAGACTTGCATCTATTCAGCGGAGATAGCAGAGATACAGAGCTTGTTATGTTTTATGTAACTTGCTTTCTTTGTGGTGGTGAACAGACCTCTGATTCAAAGTTCCGGGTCTTGGTAGCCGGTAGGGATCAGCGAGCGACACCGACAAATTCCTGGCATGGTCCAATGACAAAGAGCATAAAGCCACAAGCCACCGACTCACGACGAGCTCGTCGTCGTCGTCGTCATCCAGCTTTGATCCTGAGCTTCATCTCCTGAAATACGGTTGGACTCGACAGAGAGACCGGGGTTGGGAGGCAGCCGGACACCATCAGGACGCCGAGCCAAAGCCAAAATGCCGAGAACAAGCGCTCGCTGCCGGGTCGTCGGTAACTATTGCCTGAGGCGCTGAAATGTTGTCACATCAGTCACGGTTACTGTCCCCGGCGTGCGGCATCGGGCCCGGCGAAGTGTGATGGGGCGTGACAAGAAAGGTGGAAATGACCGGAGGCCGTGACCCTGACCGGCTAATTGCCGTATGAGTGCAAGTCTATCGCCGCTTTTCTCGCCTCCCCCTTCCCTCAACTCGTCCCTCTTCCTCTTACACCACCACCTCCTCCCTCGCGCCCAACAACGACACATCCGTCCTCGACACCGGCTTTCGCGTTGTTTGACACGGCTACGGCAAGCTCTCTTCATCTTCAGGCACCTTGTCGCGATCCCGGCGGCCTTATTAGCTCCCGTTGTCCTCGTTGATTACCGTTGTATCATATCCCACAAACCTTAGCCAGCCAACATAATTATGGAGCCCTTGCAGGTCGCTGGTCAGTCCAGCGTCGACGCAAAACTGTCGACAGACTTGGGGAAAGCTGGGTATGCTGCCGCTTCCTTGCCTGTCAGTCCGCGTTTCTCACCACGTGAAACAGCAAGGCACCCGTTGTGAGAGGTGCCAGAGCGTGCACAGTCTGCCGTGCAGCAAAGGTTTGTGAAACATTTACCTCTTTCCTTTCGCGTTCTTATTGCGACTCTCTGTTCTAGATGAAGTGCGTTGGAGCATCGGAAGGACAGCCTTGCCAAAGGTGCAAACGCTCGGGCTCAGAGTACGCGCTCATTGACCCCAAAGCTTCCGTTTATTGAACGTTTCTCTTAGTTGCATCTTTGAAAAGCATCGTCGTGGACGCAAACCAGGATCAAAGTGAGTTGCACTCATCATTTCGGACCCTAGTCAATCCTCAGCATTATCAACAGGTTGTCTGAAGCATCAAAGATGCTGCGTCGCTTAGAGAAAGGACTCAACAGCGCCAAACTAAAATCCCAGGCCAATGATACACCATTCGCTTCCGAATCGCGAGCCGGCGATCGATTCCCTAACAATGAGCTGCCCCCGCTAAACCTTCCGCCAGACTACGATCAGCCTGGTTTCGCCGGTTCCGCTTCAAGGTCTAACCAGGATGACGAAGAGGATGACATTGACACCGAAAAAGGCGACGATGGTCTATTCCCCGCAAAGCTCATACAAAAAGAGCGTAACTCGACATTCTTCAAGACAATCCTCAACCCAGAGCCTTACGAGCCAACAGGATCGCGCCCCACATCTGAACGTAGCTACTCGCTAGATGCACCTCCTCCGAAGACACCTTCCGTTCCCACTCCTAACTCTCCTCGTCCAGCCAGTATCGTGGTAGTGCAAGGCCTCAACGACCCCATAACGGCGGGTATCATAGCCGAATCGCACGCAGGCGTGCTTATGGATCTATTCTTCTTGCGCCTCAATCCCTTCATCAACCTCTTTGACCCATCACTTCACAATTTAAATTATATCCGCTCCCGCTGCCCCTTCCTTTTCACGACAATCATGATGGCTTGTTGCAAGTTTTTCGACCCCGAACACTACGACCAGGTCCAGCAACTTGCTCAAAGCTTTGCGGTCCGTGCTTTCTCAGAAAACTGGCGGCGTGTCGAGGTTTGCCAGGCTTTCGCATGTCTTGTATACTGGAAGGAACCAGAAGATCAGCGCACCTGGACCTACATCGGCTACGCGTGCCGAATGGCAGTAGAACTGGGGTTGAACCGATACGTAGGCAAGCGCACGCCAGAGGAAACTGATATCCAGTTCCTGGAACGGCGTAACCGTGAGCGGACATATCTTGTTCTGTTCGTTCACGATCGAAGCCTCAGTACTCAAACGGGTCGCCAGTGGATGCTGCCGGAGTGCCAGCTGGTTAAACATTCAACAACATGGCACGATGACGGTGGATCGCCCCCTCGTCCGGAAGATGTGATCGTCGCTGCCTTTGTGCAGCTCCGTCGTATTGCCTCCGAGACTACTGATCTATTGCAACCTCGGAGGGGCAATATGGACCATCATGCTGACATGAGCACCGATGTTATTCTGCGCACTTGTAATGGACGGTTGACACAATGGTCTGAAACATGGGAGCATGAGATGCGTAAAGGTAAGCCCGCTCCTGACAGTGTCTGATATGATAGAAGTCGTTGAGTATTATGAACTAATCACATTCTGCTAAATCATCTCCCAGCTAACGGCGAGAAATTCCATTTTGCCTTCTTGAACTTCTTCCGGTTATATGTCCGGCTGTTTTTGAATAGCTTCGGCATTCAGGCGTCCATGTCGTCAGTAAGTACCTCTCCGTTCTAACACAACTTGTGCGTCTGCGGATTATATTGAACAATATCCCATTATTAGACGACTCGTGCGTCGCCTAGTCTGCAAGCGCTATCGGCGTGTTACACGAGTGCACTGGAGAACCTTCAGATAGTCACTAGGGAGTTCGCGTCTATTTCTATGCTTGTAAGTACCTAACATCGGCGACTACAGTTCAATTTTTCTGATCCCCGTCTTAGCGTTATAGCCAGGACTCGATCACTGTGATGACCGCCTACTCTGCTGTGTTCCTCCTGCGTGTAAGTCATTGTTGGGCTCTGTACAATTCCGGTATTGATCTCCATCATGTAGCTGCTTCGGAGTACCAATACACTGTCTCAGCTGAGCGAAGGCGCTATGGATGAGATTTACGGTACTATCTCGAAGACAGCAGAAGCGTACCAAGAGGCTTCGCTTCTCTCGCCAACATCCAGCACTTCTGTCGCAGCTCACGCACGTTTCCTCCGGGGCCTCGTTGCGCAGGACATTCTCCGTGCTAGGCAGCACGACAAGGAGCGTCACCAGCAGACACAGAATGTGCGGACGCAGGATTCGCGCTCTCAGGGTAGGTCACTGTTATTCTTCTAAATCAACTGCTTTTTCACTTTTAATTTATCAAGGTCAATATGGTGGACCCTCTCAGCCTACCCAGTACCATCAGCCAATGCAGGATCTAACAGATACACGCCTCAATTACTCCTACCCGTCGTCTACTTCCTCGATTGCGCCGCAATCTGTTGCGAACCATCCTCATATGCGCCAACCAGAGTATTCTTCCTCTGAACAGTCTCGCGGTACTGTCATTCCAGGATACAATGCATACGCTGGTTCATCTGCCCAGGCTCCGGTCACTCCTCAGATGGCTGCTCAAGTTCCTTCCCAAACAATGCAACACGCTGCTCAATTCTCACCTTCCGCACATCAGTATCCTACGAACGAGTCCGACGCCAACTACTGGCGTATCATGTTCCGTGAGCTCGGTTTCGGCGAAGAGGGTGGCGCGTTTCCCAGCATCAATAGCATCCATGGGTATTCCACCACAATGCCAGATATAGGGGCGAGCCCTCCTGGCACGATGAGCGCAAACGCTGCGTATCAACAACAGCAGGTTCAAGACGCACAGATATCACCAATAGTCTCCCATCAGACAAATGGTCATACCTCACATGGAGGTTACTCTCAGCAAGCACAAAGGCACTATCAGTCGTACCCGCAGCAGCAGTCGTATACTGGCCACACAACACAACATTCTGGTTACGGAGGGTACATTGGGCGGTGAGAACGTACTCGATGCCCATCCGGTCTCTTAATCGCTCTGATCAACACGCTTCGTATTTTCTCGGACCATGCCATTATGTTATTGTCTTTACATGTTACCATCATTTCGGGGTAGGTATCACCCCCTGTTGCTGCACAATGCTTCATACCTAGTGTCTCATCTCTAAGCACTTCATCCTCTTGCTTTAGTCTCGTGGATTCGTAACACACTCTGGATAGCCTTCTTCATGGCAATCTGATGGTCTCTTCATTTCTTCACTCTCGCTCTTCATTTTCATTTTAGATGCTGATTTGCTTGCCCTTGCTGATCGTCGTCGTCACATTCATCTCTGCTGTCTTTCTTTCATCTGCTGCCTCCCCGTAATGTGTAATATTCTTTCTTCCGTCCTTCTCTTGTGCATCTAATACATTAGTCGGTTAGCGGGATCTGGTTCGCATGTCATGCCGTTGTACAATATCGTTGATGGGCTGTTCGTATACTATGCTTATGATCATAATTGGGGTAAATGGTGTTCAACCTATTCACTCGTTATTACCTGCGCATGAATCCACCATTGAGAATATTAAAAAGCATATCAAAGTAAACTAGTAGCACTACGACTCGACACCAATGTTAAATATAATCACCTCTCTCCCCACTGCAGCAGCGATTCGTGGTATACCCTTCTGTGGGATAAAGTCAAAGTCGCGTACGTACAATGGTCGCGGTGCGATCGTGAGAGTCGTCGGGTGGGCGTGGATATGGTTGGTGTTGTAGAGATTGACAACAGCGCCTGCTAGGGGAGAGTTGGTGCTAATAGCAAAGTAATCGTGATGACTCGGACACCATCTATTTCAACCAGTCATATCAACCTCAAATGAGTCGAGGTAATGCCTATGGCACGACAAGACGTACCGGAACTTGGTCCCTCCTTCCGGGAAGGACGCGCTTGTGACGGTGGGTTTGCCTCCTGAAAGTTTGCAGATGTCCCACAAGGCGAACCTATTGCCGTACACTGCCCCAATGCTGAGCATATTCGACTGAGTGTGTGCCCATAAAATATCACAACTGATGAACTGTACTTACAGATCGACCGAATCTCTCTTCCAAGCCGCGCTACCACTCCAACGTGATGTCGTACCAGAGATTGAATCTGCCAAGGCTCTGGGCTCTACCAGCTCAATCACACTCGAATTCCTCCAGCTCACTTGTTCATTTTCGTCAGGGTCAGCACGCCAGTCTGTCAAGAAGATGGAGCCACGAGAGTCTGCTACGACGAATTCCTTGCTCGTAGTTGGGTGTGAACAGACTGTGGTCAGGGGATGAGGAAAGGCGATCACATATGCTGTTGGTTGCGCACGATGAGAACCGAGGTCTTCGAACATGTCGCTACCAGCGCTCTCTGCTCGAGTACGAAGACTAGGAAGGGTTGGGAAGAGATCCCATACCATGAGCGTTTTGTCATCTACGTGTGTATGAATAAACAATGTTATGTTTTGTTATATGTAATGTTACTAACCTGACACGGTTGCGACGTATCTCCAGCTATCCTCCGACTGGCCTCCACAGTACGCCATATCATTGACTTTGCCATGGTGGCCACTGAGTCCCCCACCGAACGAAAATACGTTCTCAGAGGAGCTGAATGATTTGGTGAGATGGAAGAGACTGTAGTGTTCCCCCGCAGCAGCTAGTCTAATGAAAGAAAAAAAAAATCGTAGAAGTGAAAAACACGTATTAAACGCGAGTCTAGAAGAGACTTACTCGATCGTCCATTCATCGGTAGAGGTTGGTGAGGTGCACCGTGTCGACCATGCAATTGCGGTTACTCTGCATCCAAGGTGAAAGTTTGCGATCACCTTGGTTGATGTAGGGGTCTACCTGACAGAAACAAGTTCCAAATACTTGAGAAATAAAGCAAATAATATGAATTGGTGGCGCGACATACGGTGAGCAAGACTTGCACTGTGTGCATACCGCCTACAGCGACGAGATCCGACGCGTCGTCCTGGTTTGCACGTACGACCTGCACTTCTGAGCCATGGTCGTGCCTCAAGTCCATCGTTGTCGTCGTTGTCGTTGTCGAGGATGGCGGTCACGAACAAAAGCCACGAACGCCGCGCGCGGTGAAAGAGGTAGGCGCACGTTGTCTGGTTCGGCCTTTTCCTGATCAGAGCCCTTTGATTGAGCTCAACTCGCTGTGCTATGCCTCCTCGTCCCAAACCCAGCAAGTACTTCCTCCCAGCATCCTTCGTTGGCATCTCTTTGCTCTCCTACGGCGCATTTTTCTTGCTTTTGAAACATAGGCAGGAAACATACCCCGCCTCGACACAGCCTAGACAGCGCGACAGCCCCTTCATCCCGCCAGTTCACCAGGAAGACCTCCCAAAGAGCCTCCAACGCAAGTTGTAGAGCAAGTTATGCCTGCAATTATTGACAAAATTGCGGACGCGCTTCACCTCCACGCGCACAAGAAGGAGGAGCATCCTACGGGCGAGTCTTCGTCAGTGCAGCCGACCACCGAGGTCGCAAACGAGTCCAAGGGCCCAGTATTTGACAACACTAAGATCACTGTCCTGTTCGTGCTCGGCGGTCCTGGGGCAGGTAAGTTCAAGAAATATGCTCATAGATGACCGTCATTGACGTTTGTCTAATGACAAGGCAAGGGTACTCAATGTGCAAACCTCGTAAATGACTTTGGATTCTGTCACCTGTCTGGTACGTCCCTACTCGGCCTCCCTCACCATGTTAAAAACTTACTAATGTGTCTGGACAGCCGGTGATCTTCTTCGCGCTGAGCAAAACCGTCCTGGCTCTGAGCACGGAGAAATGATCCGTACATACATCAAGGAGGGTCAAGTCGTACCCATGGAAGTTACTATCAAGCTCCTCGAGAACGCCATGCGCGCCGCTCTGCAGGAAGGCCGCGAGGGAGAAGGGTGGCAGGGTGGCAAAGGCCGTTTCCTGGTCGATGGTTTCCCCAGGAAGATGGACCAGGCCGTCAAGTTCGATGAGGACGTGCGTTTAATACTTGTTTTCGCACAATATCGTGCAGCCTATATTGAGAGTTTTCCAGGTCTGCGAAGCACGTGCAGTACTTTTCTTTGCGACGACAGAAGAAGAGATGCAGAAACGTTTATTGAAGCGGGCGGAGACGAGTGGACGGGAGGATGACAACATTGAGAGCATCAAGAAGCGTTTCAAGGTCTACCAGGATCAGACCATGCCTGTCATTGAGTACTACAACAAGCAAACCAAGGTAATTTCTGTGAGTTACTTTTCACTACTTGTTCTCGGTATGCACAGTCTATTGACTCATTGTGTACAGATCGACGCAACTGCCTCGATTGAAGAGGTTCACGTGAATGCGAAGGATCTTGTTGCAAAGCTTTTCTCTGGAGAAGTTACGCGTAACGTCACAGCATGATCTTAACTAGGCGGGCACTATTAGAGGTTCAAGGCGGATATCACTAAATTCATACATGGGTAGAGACAAGCATTCTAGCGAGCGCCATATATACCATCGAACTAATCAAACATTGACATATACATGGCAATAAGAGATATCGTTAGCTTTGACTCCAGGGATCCGGTGCATAAGTATAATCCAGGGTAAGCATACAATAGAACTGGGACTGGCTGTCCATCACGCGACACTGTATCTTAAGTGTAGACTGCCAGCTTGTACCCATCTAGACTTCCAAGAGCATCGCAACGTGCCTTGCCGTGACGGTCAATCTGCAGGATCTCCCCGTCAGCGCAAACAAGGTGAGCAGCGTCGTCTATCTCGTCCTGGAGAGTGCCGACTCATCAGTCGTTCTATCTTCAGCATGAATATCAGAACTACTCACAGGTACCCACTCCCACCCTCCGACCCTCAAGTACTCCACCACTACATCTCCATCTTCGACATCATCCACCACCTCCCCATCCTTGTATCTCAACTTCACATGCTTCCCATCCTGATAAGCCGCCCCAAGCACTGCCATACTCTTCTTCGCAAACAGTTCCCTATCGTAGTCCGAATCCTCTCTAATGGACTTATCTCTCAGTGGACGAATGATGACAACGTCTAATGTGTTCGTATCTGGATCGGGAGGTAAAGAGTGGAACAGGGACGTAATCCTAAATGCTGGTTCGAGGCGGTCAACATTCACCGTGGAGAGAAAGTACGCGAAAGGGCCTTGAAGCGTCGCCCTACCGCCTTGCTGAGGGTTCTGATACGGCACAAACTTGTTCTGCGAAGGGTCAAAGATTTGCACAGACGAGTCCTTGGGAGGGAGGAGATTGACCGAGGCGTGGTACCAGCGCGTGAGGTTCTGCTGCGCCGCAATCTTGAACCGCTCAATTCCAGGGTGGGACGCTCTCAGAGCCTCCGAGTCGTGCAAGATCGATGCGTGCAGCGCCGTTGAAGTGACTACAGCGGATATTGAGGTCTTCTCCTTCTTTTTCCCGTCCTTGCTTAACAACGTCGTCTTGGCCAAAGTGAGGTGACGGACAGGGGAATATCTGCTCTTCTTTGGGTCAAAGACATCTTTGGGGAGGAAATCATCGTCCTTGAGAAGACGACCGTCTTGGATGAAGTCCTCTTTGGTGGGGAATGCGGTCTTGGGGAGGAAGTCCTCTTTGGTGAGGAACGCTGTCTTTGGGAGAAAGTCGTCCTTTGTGAGACGCCGATCGTCTTGGATGAAGTCTTTTTCAGTCAGAAATGCATCTTTGGTGAGAGGCTCGCTAGTGATCTCGAAAGCCTCATCTTTGAGTAGATCATCTTTGGTGAGAAAGGCCTCTTTAGGAAGAAAGTCCTTCTCGGAGAGACGTTGGTCGTCCTGGATGAAGTCTTTCTCAGTGAGGAAATCGGCTTTCTTGATGAATGCGTTTGCAGGGAGGAAATCGTCCTTTGTGAGGAAATCCTTGGGTTGAAGGAAAGCGCTTTGTGGAAGAAAGTCGGGGTCGGTGAGGAATCCGTGGAGAGACTTTAGCTTTACTTCGTCTGTTTCGAGATCGGCGGCTGTCTCGGGGAAGATCGATGCGTAAAGGGCATTCGCTGTCCCGAGTGGTACCAGGGCAAAGTTGATTTCTTGCCCTTGGGTATCTGGCGCGTAGTCATGAAGCGCACATACGATCTCATGGAGGGTTCCGTCGCCCGAACCCAGGACGATATTCAGGGGGCCATGAGCTTTCTTGAGGTGATCGACGATGATCTCTCCCGCATGACCTGGATGCCGTGTCTCATACAGGGTGTCTGGGTCATAGCCGCTACCCTGTAGCATAGGGACGACATGATCGTTGAAGAAGACTTTTGCCTTGCTCTGGCCACATACAGGGTTATACACAACCAACAGGTCCTCTTTACGCGGCATGTTCTATCTAGCAAATGTCAGCAAACTCATCAGTGAGGAAGATATAATTGCCATACCTTGAAGAAGAGGGGCGAGACGATCGTTGGAAGATCGGTGCTAGCTACGGTATAAGCTTTTGAGTAGGCGCAAGTTTGGAACGCCGTGAGTCACCGAAAACTAACCGAATTGTCCGTATAAATAATGAACGAATTTCGGCAACTAAAATCGATGAACCGTTGTATGGGTAATACACTTGGACCGCTGTCACGTATGCAGTGCTGCTATATGTTCGAATGAAGTGATGCAGTAGCACATGTCAGTTTTGATGCTCGTCTCCACAAAATTAATCCAGGCATACCAGGAAAACTATTTCTCTACAAGCCGTACAACTTTTGTACTTTGCGAGAGAAGATGAGAGAGACGAGAGAGAGATGGGGCCATGCCATGAACAGACGCGGTGGACACTGCGGTGGAGTTGAAGCACGCCAACGTTCGGCAATTCACCAGCGCAAATCGTTATCTCAAACTGGCGCCCACTAGAGCGAACGCTGATGTACACGTGACTTGGACCAGTGGGATACTCATGTTAACTCTTCCACTCGCCAGGAGTCCGCTGAGAGCAGGAGTCTTGCCACGGACTGTCACGACGAGGTTGTTCGCCATGTCCGCACAACCACCGACATTCAAGCCGTTCAACCTTGCTCTTGTACAGCTCGGTCAGATTGGTGCGGATAAAGCTGGTATGTCTCCTTGAAGATCTTATCGCCCGTTCAATGACTTTTACAAGTGTCTTTCTAAAAGCAAACCTCGAGCATGCAAAGGAAATGATCCTCAAAGCTTCACAGGGCAGTTCAACAGGACAGAAACCAGATCTGATTGTTCTCCCAGTATGTCGTTTCAACCGATAGTAGATACGTATTGCCGTGCTCTCTCTCACAGGACATGAGTCAACTTTAGGAATGTTTTAATTCTCCGTATGGCCATGTCCACTTTCCAGTCTATGCAGAAACAATAGGCTTTGAACACGGCAAAGAATTTGATGTCGAGAAAACAGAAAGCGACTCTGTCAAGGTGCTGTCTTCGACTGCAAAGGAGATTGGTACATGGCTGCTCGGTGGTACGTGAGAAACATGTCTTCATCAGTCTTGTTAATTTTTATTCATATCTTGGTAGGAACTATCCCTGAAAAGGCGTCCGACGGAAAGATATATAACACTGCCATTGTGTTCTCTCCGAAAGGTTATTATCTCGCATCCTGTTCAGATCTGATGTTGACTTCCAATGTTTACAACTCAGGTGAACTAGTCACGACACACCGCAAGGTACATCTTTTCGATATTGATATCCCCGGAAAGATCACTTTCAAGGTATATCTCAGGGCTAAGTCTATCCTTTGGTTTTATAAGCATGACTCCGCATACAGGAAAGCGAGACTCTAACGGGTGGCTCTAGCCACAACTGGTTCGACACACGTACGTTCCCTGCCTATTACCATCTTACAGTCATTTGTCTCGAGCTAAACACCGTGAATAATTCCAGCATTTGCTCGTATTGGTCTTGGAATATGCTACGATGTCCGCTTCCCCGAGTTAGCTGCGGTCTCTGCCAGGAAGGGTGCACAAGTCTGCATCTACCCCGGAGCGTTCAATACAACAACAGGCCCACTTCACTGGGAGCTTCTACAACGCGCGAGGTAAGCTCTATCTCGAGTCGTCAGAAAAGTAGGATTATTCATGGAGGTTTATAGGGCTGTAGATAACCAGATCTACTTTGCCATGTGCAGTCCTGCCAGGGACTTGACCGCGGGATACCATGCAGTACGTCTCCGCCGTATTTTTCGCTGCCTAACCCTTGCTTATCTCTTTACTATAATATAGTGGGGACACTCGTTAGTTGTTGACCCAATGTGAGTCTCTGGTTCGGATGAATTAGCAACATACTGACGGCGCATACCATGTAGGGGCGCTGTCGTCGCTAAAACAGAGCATGAAGAAGACATCTTGTATGCCCACATTGGTAAGTCCTTCGGTAACATGAGCGATTGGTTCTTTTATTGATGCCTGAAACAGACCCAGAGATCTTCACCCAAGCTCGTGCAGGCATACCTGTTACAACCCAGCGGAGATTCGATGTATACCCGGATGTTAGCAAGGATGTTTAGATTAAAGAATTTATGAGAATAAGCATTGATATGTATACACAACCTAAGGATCTTTTCAAAGGATCTGAGAAAGCCCGATATTTTAAACGATATCCAGCAGAGAGCAATGGTGCTAATCTCGAACAAACGCCGGTAAGCACTACTTCTCTCGTTTTACGCGTACCACCACCACCACCTTGTTTCGCCGCTGGGTCCCTCGTCCTATCATGCTTTATACCCAAATCAACTAGGCAACAAGACAATGGCGATTGAAATCCTGGAATCCATCACCCGGCCAGATCTACGTTCGTTAACCACTCTCCCTGATATCCTCGCCTCACTTGCCTCCCTCGAGCAAGAAGAGACTGGAGTTTCAACATCTCTCTCTGAGCTCCTTGCAAACACACAACCAATCGTAGACACGCTCACCCGACTACAAGGCCTTTCACCTCGACTAAACGAATTGTACGATGAAGCGACCGCATTGTCAGGGACTGTTTCCACAACAGCAAAGACAGCTGATCGCGTCGGTGGGAGGGTTCGTCTGTTGGATGAGGAGATGAAGAGGGTACGTGAAGCTGGAGACAGAGTTGGACAAGTTATGGAGCTCAAGGTATGTTTGCAATTTTGCATCTCGTTTCTATCGCAAAACTGAAGTGCCGTTCCACAGTCTTCCCTAGCTGCCCTCCAGTCCTCCATGGAGTCTCAGGACTGGGAATCTGCCACACGCCACTGTGCACGAGCGATGGCCACACCTCTGGACGTAACCTCAGGTCACTTCGCTGAAACAGCCGTTGTCAGTCTCCTCCCTCTCCCTTCGCTTTCATATATCTCATTTAATCACTGAAGCTTCCACATTCCATATCTACGCATATATATAATTTTAGCCTACATCAGAAAGCCCGTTACCCCCTGCACAAACGTTACAAACCTCAAGGGAGGCGCTTCTACAGATATTTCGAGACCAATTTGAGAAGGCGTCGACATCTAGGGATGCTGCTGCTACGAGTCGGTTCTTTAAACTCTTCCCTGCGATTGGGTGGGAAGAGGAGGGACTTCAGGCGTACGCGGCATTTGTAGTGGATTTAGTTAAGGTTAGAGCACCGGCTTCTGCGAAGAGTACGTGTTCTCGCCTCATTCGATGGGTAAGGCGAACACTGACACATCAACCGTAGTGTCATCGCCGCTTTACTTCATCACTTCGCTCACAGCGTTATTCGAGAGTATAGCAATGATTGTGGACCAACACCAACCTGTCGTGGAAAAATACTACGGGGCAGGGAAGATGGCCAGCGTCCTGGAACGTTTGCTCCAGGAATCTGACCGGGTCAGCAAGGGTCTGATTGACAACTGGATAGAGGAACGGTCTATGAAGCGCAAGGTATATCTTTCTTGTGCCATTCAATACCGACACAATGCGGTTAATAATGGTGTTCTAGCTCTCCGATATAGCTAACTCGGCCTTCCAAACACTCTCATCGCCTTCGGCGTCTCAGATACGACGGGCGACGTCAACCATGAACGTCGCTGAGGAAGATACCGTCGATGCAAGGGAGATAGACAAAGTTATCACAGAGGTGGCTGGTATGGGTGGCCGATGGGGTATGTTTCGGAAATTCCTGTACGAACGACTAGAGGTAATTCCCTACCGTTTGATGTGCATATGGATATTGATAGCGAATTCCATCATAGGAAGACGAAGACGACGAAGACGACTCTGAGGGTAGACCGACAGAAGAGCCCCAAGCTCCTCAGACTGCTAAGTCTATAAACACTACCTTTGCGTCGGAGCAAGACGCCCCGGGGAGTGAAGCTGCTGCTGTTGAGGAAATTCAAGCGGTAGAAACCTGTGCTACTCGCCGGATCATGCTTAACACATTGGAGACATACTATGTTCCTCTTGAAGTGTGGTATACACGTTCAAGTATTGATAAAGTAAGTGCCGTTACATAATCAAGGTGCTTAGTTGCTCAACATCCCAATGCAGGCACACACCTTGTCCAAACCCGACCTTACGCAGTTTCCTATCATTACGACTACTCCAGACGACGCATTCTATATCTTGAAGATTGTCATGAATAGGCTACTCTCTTCGGGAAATCCAAGAATTGTCGAAAAGACTTCAGAACTGCTCCGCGAAGTTATGGACCGTGACTACGCGGGAGTCCTCAAGAAGAAGCTCGATGACGTGTATCGAACAGGTGGACCAGGTTCCACAGGTCGTGGAGAGAAGGAGAGCCGTCAATCGTTTATTGTGGGTGGTCCTTGATTTGTATGGTCCGATGAAACTGACTTACCTATGATACAGATATTACTCAACGATTTGGACATTTCCTCATCGCATATGGAGCGTCTGATCAAGGATCTATTAACCTCTGATTTGATTTCCCAAAACTTCCTTGATTCCGAGATTGAAGGGGTGAAAACCAGCGTGTTGTCACTCACAAACCTTGTTCCAAGATTTCGGTCAACATTACGGGTAAGTGAAAGTTGTAGCCCTTTCGTTGCGCCATCTGCTCAAGGAAGAGTCAAACAGGCTGGAATTGAACAACTGTTTAACCAATTGCTTCGGCCCAAACTGCGTATGTTTATCCCAGATGTGTATAAAGACGTCTCGTATGTGCTAGATGACGACTCTTATGCCGCTGCGGAATATAACGATATTGTGCGAAAACGGTTTATCAAGGCTTGGGAAGGACTTGTCGAGGGCTACAAGGTAATTTTAGCTGTATAATTATTGTACGACGATTGATTCAAACACCGCTTCCAGGATACTTTCACCGAGAGCAACTACCGGCTGTTCTTTGGGCTAACAATTGATGTGCTTGTTCGACCTTGGGAGAAGTTCGTGGCTGCTCTCAAATATACAGAAGTAACATATCCCTTCCATTCAGCGCTGAGGTGATGATGCTAATACGACGTCCAGCTTGGCGCAATCCGATTCGATAGGGATTTGAGAGCCGTTACCACCTATCTATCCTCACAAACCGCATTTGGTGATATTCGGGAGAAGTTTTTGCGATTACAGCAAATCTCTACGCTTTTGAATCTTGACTCGGTACGTCCGCTTCCGGCTGGTAAGGATGTGATGATACTCACTCGACCGATACCCTGCAGGAAGAAGATGTAGATGACTTCTATAATAGTTCTGGAATCACTTGGAAGTTGAACGAGCAGGAGGCTCGTATGGTTGGGGGGCTGCGAGTGTAGACCTTTTGCGAGATATTTGCTGCTCCCCATTCACGTATCCCAAACTAACTTACTATGGATGACATGTATCATGATATTCGTCTTGGGAGTGTGAATAAGAGTACAATTCAAGTGTTGCGTAGCAAGGGTATCATAAATTGGGAACACATGCGTGAATATCTATCCTTTTCGCAAGGCGTCCAAACGAGCTTGAAGAGCATCCTCGTCTGACATTCCACCACCGCCACCGCCACTAGCACTGCCTCCACCCCCTCCGCTATGATCTCCTGAGGGCCCGCCTTCTCCGAGGGCGACGGCTTGCCGAGGTTCAGTAAGGGATGAATGTATGGCGAGACCGGTTGGTGCATCTGTGAGCTGATAATGGTATCTTCAGCATGACGGATAATACAAGATGATAAGGACGGCGTACCTGTTGAGAAAGGTCAACGCCAATTTCGTCCAACACTTGCTTGAGGATCTTGTCACCCTCCTCCTCCTCATCTTCCAAGCCTTCGTCCATCACATCGTCAATAGAATCTGACATCATCTCTTCTTTCATGTCCATTGTTGCACTCTCCTTCTCAAACTCGTGCATGATGCGCTGAATTTGAGGAAGGTTGAGACCTCGGTTCATAGCTCCCATTGCCTGCGATAAATCAATATGTATCCGCATGAGAGGTGCTCTACAGAAGAGATCCGAGGAACTTACCCGTGTGGCACCACGCATCGCGTCTGCCATTTGCTGATTACTCCTCAAAGTCTGTATCCGTAGTCCAACAGCTTGCAGCTGCGTACGCATCTGATAGAACTTTTGTACGTATCGTCTGGTGCGCACAAGATCTTTGGCCATGACCTTGCATGCATTCTGTATGACCATAAAGCGGATCCAGTAAGACAACGACAGTCTGTAGAAGGGGAGCTTGTACATACCAATTGACCTGCCTTTGCACTGCGTTTGATGTCCCCTACCAGCTTCTTCTCCTGTTGCTCGAGCTTTGTCCGTTCCCGGTCCAGTTCGCGCTGCGCCTTTGCGAGAGCTCGCTGGTGTTGGCGAAGTCGCTCCGCGGGGGTGACTGTCCGCCCAAACAACGTGTCCTAGAGTTCTACATGAGAGGTCAACACAAGCAACATTGAGGCAGCACTGACTATGATGTTCATGGTGGCTGCGGTGCAAGGTGTAACTGCTCCTCCAATTGCGGACTCGGGCTGGGTGAGGCAGACGCCCATAACGCCTGTTTACCCTGAACGTCGACCATGGATTTACCAACGATAGGTGCACACTGCGCTCTCGATGCCTGCAATATCAACGATTTCCTTCCTATTCGATGCCGATGCGACAAACTGTTCTGCAAGGACCATATTTCCCCAGAGACACACGCCTGTCCGACTCTAATACAGACCAAAGACAAACCCACCATTTCTACACCACAACAGAAACTCCAGCGGTGTGCAGCAGACAAATGTAATAAGCCGAGTCTGGAAGCATTTGTAGCGGACAGCTCTGATACAAACGGTAGAACTCCTGCGGTATGTGAGAGATGCAAGCAATCGTTCTGCGCATCGTACGTACTGAAGCCGACTACAATATTGTATGTTTGAGTCTAACGTAAAGGTCGATAGACATCGGTCACCAGCTTCGCATTCTTGTACTGCGCCAGACCCTCATCTTCCACCACCTCGTAATGAAGCCGCAAAAGCTATCTTAGCTCAAATATTTCCCACTAGGTCGTCAAGCTCTTCTAGCAACACCTCGTCGGCTGTTCCAGTTAAGAGGAAAGCAGCCGTGCCTGCTAACCCCAGGAAAGCTGCTCAGTTACGACAAGTAGAACTCATGAAGATGAGACATCGTGCACAGCCCGCAGATCCCAGAGACCAGAATCGAAATGTCCCTATCGGTGAAAGGTTGCACGTGAAAATATCTGCCGAAAACAAA
The DNA here is from genome assembly GCA_022160335.1 of Irpex rosettiformis. Lineage (NCBI taxonomy): Eukaryota > Fungi > Basidiomycota > Agaricomycetes > Polyporales > Irpicaceae > Irpex > Irpex rosettiformis. The sequence goes on along the minus strand of MU274922.1, from coordinate 176,195 downwards.
GACGAAGAGAAATTGTTTTGGTTTCAGAAGGTATAGCAAGGAAACGGCAGTGCTTGAAACAGCTGAGTTTATTCGTTGTGACTAGACCATGGCCACTGGGAAAGCTCTGGATATCCTCGCCGCTCACCTCGAGATGTCTTCTAACAAAGCGGTATGTGGAAACCATTTTCTTGTTATGTCGGAAAAGCTAATTCTATTCTAGCCGTTATACCTTTGTAGAGATAATGGCTCTGAGCAAGAAGGCGACTCGGTGTTACAGAACGATAAACTACTTGCAGATCAAATCGAAGACGGGTCCTCTCTAATCCTTCGCCACTAGCTAACCGGCTCTCCGTTTCATTGTGCTCGGACTGAGTCCGAGGGCGGATTTGCAGAAGTGTAGGAATAATCGCATTAATTCTCGAATTTCCTGAACTCAAGATTTTTTCGTAGCTTGTAACTTTTCTCAGATAAATGTAACAATATCATGAAGCAAAGCTTTCGTCCATGATATCTCGCCTGCTGTGTCAATATACTACAATGGCTTGTCCCGTGTATTACGGAACTCATCGTTTCTGGAATTCCCCTAACTATCTTCCCTCCATCGTCAGTCGTCTATGCACCAAACAGTATCAACAGGGCGTACCAGTTTGATGATTACTGGCAGTTCATTCCAATCAGGTTCATCACTACCTTGCGAGATTTTGTCCTTCGCGACGAATCCCAACAAATATGACATCGACATTGCTGGAAATAATCCACGAGGCACAGCCATACACAAGGACTTGGAAAGTTCGTCAGCTCGGGGATACTCACCTGGAGATTTGTGGCGCTCACCTGCTCTGTAAAGAATCTAATCAAAGCAGACCTATAACTTTGCCTCATGTTCAATAGGTCCTACGGTCCACATGCTCGGTCGCCCTAACGAACCTTCTGTACGATGCCAGGCCCATCGAGTTCAAAAGTACCCCTAAGGTCAATGCTTCCTATGACATAGCCGCTCTCAAGCAAATACACTTTTACAGTATTAAAATGATAATGTTGCAGACCATCTGCTCGACTTCGTGCATCCAATCCAGAGGTCAGTTTTCTTCTACACCAAGGTTTCCTTCTCCGAGACATCTCTAATCATCTAGCATCCTTTTTGTTAGATCAAATATTCGACCAACAGACCTTACAAGACATACCAAGCTGTTCACGACTGGCGGTCCATGCCAATCAGGATCACTGTCTCCCAATGGAATTTCGGCTTTCGTGATAAATCCCAAAGAATTGTAGAACGCGGTATTCTCGATATTACTCGACATAAGCCACGATAAACCGCCATGTTTATCAACCTAGCAATGGTCAGCACCTTGGCTTTATTTCAGATCAGGAGTCAACGATACTCACCCGTTCAGTGAAAGATCTGACAAGAGCGGATCCAAAACCATGCCCTTGATGATCTGGGTGAGTCGCCAGCTCAGCGAGATACCACATCGACCGCTTCCTGCCTCCTAATGTTACTCGGATAGCTTCCTCTGACTTGACCTTCCATTCTGCTCCCCTCTGCTTGCAAATAAGTGTACGATGGGATGGAAATCGTGGCAGCGCTTACCCTCTTTTGTTGCCGGCTATACAACTGTGGAGCCACGGTGCGGTTGAAGATCCTCAGCATTCCATAGACGAGTTTGTCGAGTATGTCTTCCGTTTGATCTGCGGGCTCACTTCATGCAACAGGCTTGTCAATTGCCTCCAACTAAGCAATTATACAATCAAGTTCTTACAATACTAAGCATGCATAAACGTCGCCCACTGTCCATGCTTCATCTTTCCGAATGGCGTTGGCAAGTATAATAGCCATGTTATATTTCCATTTCTTTTGCCAGTAATCCGCTTTCGCGTCCTACAGAAGAGCCAGAGCGTCAGTGTGTTTCATGCGGAAACCATAACTGGAAAATACTAACTGACGTATCACGAAAATAGTGTATAGTAGGGTCATTCTCCATCGCAGCTACGATCATGCGAACGGCTTTGGGGATATCGACTGTGTGACAGGATGAATGGGGCAGCTACAGTACGTTGGACTCAAATTACCGACATACCGAAACGAAGTTTGCGTATAACGGGTGAGTGATCCATAGTTGTTTCTTTTCGATCCAAGTCGGGGCTCATGGTAGCTGGTTTCCAGGAATATCGAGCGCAAGGGACAAAATGACTTTATTAACCTCACATTATATTTACTGTGCAGTGTCCAGCGGTTCCACTTCCCTCTACGCGCAGCATCTAGCTGAATCTACATTGCAGAACTTGCGCAGTAAATGTCACGGTGCGCCTTATGGCCCAGCAGCGTCCAACAATGCAGCTAGGTCACGGTGATGGTCGCTGTAAATGATAAGACGGTGGTTGCTGCGGACTACGTGTCCCTCGTGAAAAATGGTATGATCTCATATCAGGTTCGTATTTCTCTTTTAACGATTTGACTGCGCAGCCTACGGGATCGACCTGTGACCCATTCGCAGCGATGACAAGCGGATATAGTTAGCGCGGAGACAAGCATTCGCTACACCAAGATTTTCGAGAGCCGAAGGCATCTACTCGCGCAAGGAAGCATTCGACCGTCATACCTGTTTCAGTCTCGACGTTCGAGGGCATATTGATCGTGTCCTCACTCTCCATACTTCCCTACTACGGGGTGTGAATCAGAGAGTAGGGCATTACTTATCGGTCGCTGAGTATACGGCACGTGCGAGACGACGACTTGTCGCTAACCGCGTAATTCACTAGGTTTACTACCCTACTTGCAGTTACTGTAACATTGGGTATACAGATGATGAACGGTACCAACTGCCGCCCTCGATACAAAAAGATGGGTTCACATAAATATGGCAGTCGACTGTTCAATCGGAAATCCAAATTCCATCGTCGACAAGGAAAACGCTAGTGATATCCGTGGACGTCACTTTGGTGAGTTGAGTAGACATACGACAGCGTCTAGATAACTTGCCTTCCTCGAGGCCACCACGAATTATCAGGAAGCTCAGGCGGCCCGCCGAAAGGGTTGTCTTTTCCTCGAGAGAGTCTTCGAGACAACTCTTCTGACAAGTGAGCCCCCGGTCTTAATACAGGGTAAGCTGCCGCCGGCAAAAGCTTGTACTGCAGCAGAACAGAGAGGAAGACGATGATTCGGGAGCTGTACAGCATACTAATGTGTCTAGGGAGGAAGTTATGGTGAGAGAAACTGTGTACAAAGGAAGTGATGGTTTACTTGTGCTAGAAACTTGGGAAAGGTGGAGAACTGGCTCTGCCCTACCCTCTTTGCTCAGTCCTGGTCTTTATACTTGTAATTGACCGCCCTGCTGTGACCATTGAAGCTTGGAGGAAGAGCCGCATGCGGCTACAGATCATTGAATCACTTCTTCACCATAGTTAGAACAAGATAGTGCCTTCCGTCACATCCCTCTGTGTTCATTGATACTTCTCTCAAGCGACCAACTGCCCGCTTTTAAATTTGCTCACTGAGGAAATAGGCTTTTGGGACCAAGGTGCGCTGGTGGATGTTTGTGACCTAACACTCTAACCTCAGCCACTGCATTGACCGCATATGTTGCCCAAACAGTTTCCCGAAGAACAGCGCGTTGGTATCACTATCATTGAGATCGCAATGGTCTCGCGAAGCCCAGTGCCCTGGTCAGCATGAGCGGATAGATTAGATCGATCTGACGGCATCCAGCCTTACTCAAGACTGTATGGTTATCCTCCTCAATTGAGCATTCTATCCATGGTATCCCCCCATTTAAAGCAATTGTCGACTGGCGTGGTGATTCATGCCCAGCCGGAGCGCGTATTCTACTATGGCGTAGTTTCATAGAATATAACGTACCGAAGCTGTTCGAGCTCGATATACATTGGATAAGTAGCAAAGTTGAAACCTTTGGTATTCCGAACGACTATACCGTATCAGAGTCTAGATGTGAATTTGGTGCTAAATGGGATCAGACGCAAGATATACTCACCGTATAAAAACCGTGCCAGCATTATTTCGGTGTACCTTCAGGAGGAATAATTTGCGTTGACCCCAATTGCGCTTTACTCTCCGGAATCTCTCTAATCATCTGAAGACCCGAGTTCAGTCAACACTCGCCACAGTCGGATATGGATTAAACCTACTAAACTGACTACCACCGGAGGGCCCGTCCAGTCTGGATCTTGGTCGCCGACAGCGACTTGCGCCTTGGTAATAAATCCCAATGAATTATAAAAAGCTGTGTTCTTGATATTGCTCGACAAAAGCCATGACTCTCGACCATGCGTGTCTGCCTAGATAGATTGTTAATAACGTTGTGAGAAATAGGTGATGTGTAAGTGGTACCGACAAACGCTGTCATCAACTTCACCAAGGCAGACCCATACCCACGACCTTGCTGTTCAGGGCGTGTCATCAACAAGGCGAGATAGTACATGGACTTCTTCTTCTCTCCTAATGTCTCTTCTACCATCTTTTCGAATTTACTTAAGCATTCGCGACGCCTCTGGTAGTAGTGCGAAGCCGGGTCAGAGAAAGAGAGATCCGTAAGAAGAGGAGATAGACACCAACCCTTCGCTGGATCTCACTTATGACTTGAGGTGTAAAATAGCTTCCGTATAGAGACAAGATGCGGCCAACTAGTTTGCCTACGATACCCTTGGCTTCGTCCGCTGGTTCACTACTCAACATCAGTCACGTATAACATCGATAATGACTAACATACGAACTAGATCATGACCGCGAAACTGTCTCCAACCGTCCACGCTAGCCCTTTGTGTATTGCGAGGGAAAACTCGGCAGCCGAGTAAGTGCTCCATGCTTGGTGAAAATAACTCGTGTCTGCGTCCTGGTGCAAATATGTCTAATAGTCTGTTTAGACACGAATAAAGTACGTACAGGTGTATTACGAAGATAAAGCTGTAAAGGATCGTTGGTCATTGCAGCTTGTTTTGTGCGGACAGCTTTCAGAGTCTCCCCTATTAGAGAATATTATAAGCAAATTAAATGTAGTCATCGTTGTTGCGGACATACCAATACGAAGCTGACGGATTGGTTGTCCAACAGAAGTCATGTTTAATTTTGTCAGAAGAGAGAGTACGCGTTTCACGGCTCGGGGGAGGTTGAGAACTTATGGTATCTCTTAGTTTTCAGACTTTTTATTGCTTCTGGTCAGATACACAGTATTGTAGAGGGTCTGTCAAGGCTTACATTCAATGAAGTGTCGCAGCAACTGGAGTTGTTCTAGTCCGACGACGACTAAGCCCGTAACTCATGTGGTAGCATGCTTCGCTTGCACGGTCACATAATTCTTCATACAAGTACGTACTGTACTGTCCATCAGATACTGCGCCATTGACCTTTAGCTTCGTATGGGCAGCTTGGTATCAGCTGGAGGTCTCGTTGAGAGTATCTGGATTCTGCGCCGCAGCCAGGTATATTTCAGCGTAACGATAGGCCATTGCGTGTTAAAAGCTGCGCACACTCACCACCATCGACCGTCTACTGTTATCTTGGAACTTTCTATAGTCGATATAGACATTGGCCATGGCCAGTGCCACATGGTGAAAGTCGGAAGCAGGCTGCTGCTAGTGGCAGTCCGGACTCGGAGCCTGCCAGCGCTCATTATTACCAGACGTTTAAAGGTTCTCCTGTCCATTTCTTTACTCTTTAAAAAGCCGATTGTTTAGATGAAAGAATTACTCGAATACAGCGAAAAAAAAACTGCCCCGGAGAGGGTCGAACTCTCGACCTTCCGATTTTGGTAATAGCCCGTGCCTCGAGGCTTCTTACGTAACAGTCGGACGCTGTAACCAACTTAGCCACGGGGCATTCATAATAGCGCCCATACATTTATTATATGTATGGTAACCAGAGGCATCGCTAAAATGAGTCCAGCGCCCTTCAGCGTGTTCAACTGTATATTTCAATGATCACCGGTCACCGGTCACCCATGGCACCACGAAATCACCTTCAAGCTATCATCAGGATGTGTGCGATAGCAAGAGCACGGTCGTTGTATCAGTTATACCATGAACTCGCGACGGATTCCCCGGTGTAAGGGCCCTAGCCTGATCACTGCCCCTCGAGCTGTCAGTTGGCACGGTCTACATGAAACGGTACGGCTTTCGGTCGCAGTATGTATGTACGTCTGTGCATTCTCATTAGCTTATCAGCGCACGTAAATCATTTGTTTCAGAGCTTCTGGTGCGTGGTTGATATCAACTCTGGTGCCACGAAACTCAGGGTGTAACACGATGCCGCGCGCCCTGCCAACGTACTCAGTCAAATAGGCGAGCTACTCATCTCACCGGTACCAGAGCTGGCTCTCTCTTCATTCTTTTCTATAACCTAGAGGTCAGCGAACTGTTTCTCCGGCAATGTATTGCTTCACACTTATTGCATACTTTTAGGTTAGACTACGATGGCAAACTTACATTCGGATTTTACTCTATGGGGTTTTGCCATCCTGTTGTGCTATTGGATGGCGCCAGCAATTTATGCTGCCCCGCTTATGGCCAGTAGACAATCCATCGATCCGTCTGCCTTTCGTAGCTTGGGAGCCTTGATCCCTTTCAGCGGGACAACAGACATACCAGATGATCGATTCGAACGCTTTTTCAGACCGTATGACTTCCCATGATTCATCAACTGCGAAGCCATGCTAATACGAGCCCGCAGCTTCCAGTCCTGAATTACAGGATTTTTTTTTTAATACGAAAGCTATCACTCGATGATGTGCGAAGCATATACCCGATTGCCTTTTGTGGTCCTGTGTTGGTACTCACTTTAATGGGGTTACATATTCATCTATTCGTGTTCTGATCAACTCTACGTTTCGTCTTAGTCGATCACAACACTGATTGTATTCCTATGGGCACTCCGCAAGCTTTCAACGACCATCACATGGAAGAGGCAAACCAGCCATTTCACGCAGATGTGAAGCGAGCAGACAGGCAAATTCGCACTTCGCGGCGATTTTGCCACCGCGGATGTGAGCGTTTGGTATTCCTATTCGCTGTCTCCATATCTCCATATCATTTAGCATCACTATCTCTATGTTTTCTTGATTCCAACGGTTGTACGCCACATTTGTGCCGTTCATCCTCAACCAACTTCGGGTGTAGCGAGACATATAAGTGAGTTCTTGTCGGCTATCATAAGGACCAGAGCTAGCCCTCCTACTTCATAAGATTACTATTAATCGATTACGTACGTCCTAAAACGATGCTCACGCACTTATATGTTCTCTTACACTTTGCGCAACAGGAACAAGTACCAATGCCGCAGATCCCAGTGCGCGTTATTATTTTCATGATCGCCGTTGCAACCCTCCTCCAAATTTTGTCGCACGGAGTTGTCGCAGCTCCCGTCGGTTCTTCGGTCGAATTCCCCCAATCTCTCGCGAAAGTAGCAAGTCCCTTTAGTGGGCCACTACATATTCCGGGTCCTAGCACCCTAAGCTTCCTTCAACTGTACGTCTCATCGTCAGTTATAACCGTCATGCGAAAGCTTCCCCTCTCATCGACTATCTCAGGTTCGGGTTCCAACGCTGACTGAGCTCACTCAAGTTACACGCTCCGTTGCCACCCTCATATTCACTATGTAGAATGCATTGTATGGGGTATTTCCGGCTACTGCGAAGCGCATTTCTCTGGTAATCAATATCCTCACGGGTTGGCATGACACCCCACCGCGCTGGCTGTAACTGACAATCAGTGTATTCAACTGAGTGAAGTCGGCGCAATACTTTGCTCCCATCTTACATATATGACACATCACTATCTTTCAAACATGATGCATGATCCTTTGGTTTCGAGCGCCGTTCATCTTCAATGACTTCTTTGCCTGGGATATATAAGTGAGCTTTTGTCAGTAATCAACGAGCAGAGCTGGCTCTCGTACTCCGTCACCAAATCGCTGCAACCGATCACGTACGTCCTAGAATAAACACTGTCCGTGTGTGTTCTCTTACCTCTTTAGTTCACAGGTGCGGCCACCAATGCCACAAATCTCGCCTATAACTGTCATGTCGATTTTTGCTGCGACATTTCTCTGTCAAATGGTGTCGCAGGGGGTCATTGCAGCTCCTGTTAATCCTTTCGGGCCCCAATCGAAAGAAGCCAGTCCCTTCAGCGGGCCAGAACATATCCCGAATCCCGAAACTCTGCCTTTCTTTCAGCCGTACGTCTCATCGCCAGTTTTTACCAACCCTAAAGAGGTTCTTTCTCATAATCAGCCATTAATATCCCAGGTTCGAATTCGGTTTCCGACGCTGAAAGGACTGGTTCAGGCTCCACACACTGTGCAGTACTCTGACCATGTTCGTATCCACCGGAATGAACTGCATTGCGGTGTCTACAACGATAATGCATTAGTTTCTCCATCGCTATGGGACCTCCAACGTCGCGACTATATCAGCGATCACTTGTGCCTTTTATCAAGTCAGATTTCGAGCTTGTCCGTGCGGTGCTCACGTCCAGGGCACAGCATTATACAGATCCAAAAGACAGACAAACTTGGGTGATTGCTTCAATGTCGAATCCAGATATTATCCATGATGCATGAGGCCTCATGAGATATGGTATGCGAGGTGTTGTACGAGCTTATTTCGTTGATGAATGTTTGAGCTCATTGAAACATTGTCACCAGAATTGGGAAAACAGCGCACTGGCATATGGTTGGGTATATACAGAGTAATGCTAGTACTGTCTCCGAGGCATTTGGGCTCTGTGCGTACCTAATTTCGATGATCTCTGGAGTTGGTGGACATCTCACCTGTCTTCACAGCCTTATGGTGTCCATCTTTAGGCTACCGCTCATGTGCGTTTTGTGATTCGCCCTCTATATACCTAGAGACCAAACAGAACACAACAGACACTGAGCAGGCGACAGAACATGAAGACGTTCTTTGAGAGAGGTACGTACGAGTATAAGAGGCGGTGGTGTGAACCGCGCCGCGGCGTTCTACTGAACGTCGCTTTCACGATCACGGTTAGTGTCATAAGCGCTGTAACCTGCCAGTGCCTGCCACCCCTCTCCGAGTCCTCGTCCGTTGACAGGCCCATCACTGTCGAGCTGTAGGGCCAGGGTATGATTGACCTGATACCCTGCATGTTCTGTGTGTCAGAGTGGCACATTATTCGTTTATCACCATACGATGGCGTTTCAAAATTTCAAGCTTTGTGTTTATAACAACCTCTCGAGAAGATGATGTATGGTAGAGCCGGCTCTCTAACTCTCTAGAAAAGATTGGTAAGTAACTGCGGACAACACAGGAGTTACTATCCTTCTGACATCCGATTCATACAGACTCACGCGATGATGCTTTCTGCGCGCTTTATGCCTTTCGCCGTCACGGTCATCTTCTTCCTACAATACGGGCTACTATCGGTGCTGGCATCACCCATATCGTTACGTTCAGACACTCCTCGACGCAACCTGCTTGATCCCCTCAATTTCGAGTCCGGAATCAGGAACGCATTCAGCGGTCCACCGTCAGATTTGCACGACTGGTCAGGGTCGTTTTCCCCAGGGTAAGTCGATTAGAACTATACCTATCGAATCAGAATTGATATGGCCCACCGAACGGTTATTAGCTTCCGCGACGGTCGATAAGGCTACCGTTCCATCAAGTTGTGTAGTCTCCGAGAAAGTTGGACTGTCGATGGTATAACCCGTACTGCTGTGTCAATGCGTGATAGCGGTGCATGCTCCGATGCCCTTGTTCAGTAGCCTGCGCATTCAAAATGCATTAAATTTGAGCTTCGTAAACGATCAGCAAGGATGAGCATAACCTAATAAGCATCTTGTCTTCAAGTCAAATCAGAATACTGCGGCCGTCATTGCGATTTGTCTTCCCGTGTCGACGGACATATCACCGACTCCGTGATCGCAGATACACTGCCTGATTGCAGCAACTCCGATGCCTCGTCTTCTAGTCCGAACGGATACTGATCACTGTGGCAGAGAAAGCTGACATCAGGTTTGGGGATCCCTCAGCACGAAGTCGGTTCCTGGGCAAAAGAAACATAACTATTAGTCAAAACGTACACCCTCTGATCCTCGTAAAAAGCTAGAAGCATCTTCCGTGTTCAATTGAACCGTATCCGGGATGCGTGGAATGAGTTCCCGCGAGACGTAGTATTGCGAAGAATGCGTGATGCAACGCATGAAGAATAATGTTGTCATTGAATTCGGCACTGGAACATCGTCGTTAGATATCCTAAACTATATACTCTGAAGTTGGCGGCATTTCACCTTTTATCACTGCCATGTGGTGTCTGCCTTTGACACACACGCAGAACGATGATGCATTGCGACACACCCTCTCCTCTTCCATTAGCCGACTCATCATCTCACCGTAGGGCCAGGGTCACCGTCTGATCAATCTGATACTCTGCGGAGCCTGTTGTGCTGGACGTCCAGCAGTGAATAACACAAGGCAGTGACGTCTCAAGCCCTGTATTTATAGCGACCTCTTGAGGGAAGTGGAAGCTAGAGCCGGCTCTCCTTCCTCACCAAAGTCCTTACTAGCAAGTCCTGGTAAGTAAGATTAGACTTAATGAGAGGGATCCTTCTGACCTTTAAGTTGCACAGCTTGACGTGATAATGACTTCTCTGTACTTTGTGATCTACATGATCATCCTTCACTATGGGTTACTGTCGGTGTTCGCAACCCCTATACCACTACCCTTGAGCAATCCTCAGCTACTGAAACCTGTGGATGGGATCATAAATCCATTCAGCGGCCCACTGCACAATCTGCCTGGCGTGCTGGACTCGTGGTTCTCCTCTGGGCAAGTCTTCTATATATCTTTTACATCAGAACTGTTTTGACTCACTTCGAATCAATGGTTAGCTTCCGTCAAAATCGATAAGAGCCGCTGCTTTGTCAAGTTTAGCTGTAGCATCAGGCTGTACTCGAGTATAACCGTTGTGGTTCCGTAATCCGAAGGCTACGCAGTGCGTACTCTCCCCTCGTTCTGCTGAAGGACAGCTGGGCGCCGTTAGTTCCTTCTGAGTAGTGAACAACTAAGCGAGCCTTACGAATGCGAGTCGGAGTGGCTCATTGTTTACTTTGTCTTGTTGGACTCGGACATGCCAGTTATTGATGGCACTGGTTTGCCCGTCACTTGTACTTAAACAACATCATGATCCGTCTTCTTTCTCCAGACTGACACTGCCCCCCGTTCCTGAGTCGCGGACATCACCTGCCGCAGAGGAGAACCTAGCAGTCGATATCAAACATCCTGAGCTGAAAGTCAGATCCTGAAAAGAGCACAAAAAAATAGAGCTGGCCCCTTTCCATACGCACGCATGAAGACACTATCTCTCATGTATCCAATGAAGCTATCCATACTCACGTCTGAGATATGTAACGATCGCTGCAGAACATCAACCCGTTCTGCGGTGCGTTTGGTTTACTACCCCCACGGATCAGGAAGGTGAGTTATTATTAACGACTATATTGCAAGTATCACTCACAACATAATCCACGGATTTCGAGACCGTAGATGATATGGATGGCATTGCAAGTCTCCGAAGTGCGCGCAGGCCGAGAATTAGGGCTCCGAGTACGATCCTTGCGACCGCGATCTAAAATAAAACAAGTTGTAAATTCTGTTGGCAGCCATCAGCCTCTGTTATGTATATATGCGAATACGAATGAAGGTCAACCGTCATAGCTAGCGAGGATGACTCAGCTCGCGGTTATGTACTCTTCAAACATTGACCAGAAACTTACGATCCCCTCAATGTCGCGTCCGGAATCAGGAATGGATTCAGCGGTCCACCGTCAGATTTGCATGACTGGTCAGGCTGTAAAGCCGGTGGCCAACCGGAACATTACAGACGTCGGGCAGGCGACAGAACAGGAAGACGTTCTATTTTCTGAGAGACAACCAAGGGGTACAAGAGGTGACGGTAAGAGCTTGAGTACAAACGAGGCGACGCAACGTTCTACTGAACGTTGCTTACATAATGGTAAGCGTCGTAAGCGCTGTAACCTGCCTGGCAGGGTTACACAGGCCTAGGGTCGTTTTCCCCAGGGTAAGTCGATTAGAACTATACCTATCGAATCAGAACTGATATGGCCCACCGAACGATTATTAGCTTCCGCGACGGTCGATAGGGCCGCCGTGCCATCAAGTCGTGTAGCCTCCGAGAAAGTTGAACCGTCAATGGTATAACCCGTACTACCATGTTGTGTGACAGCGGTGCATGCTCCGACGCCCTGTTAAATAGCCTGCGGATTCAAAATGCATTAAATTTGAGCTTCGTAAGTAATCAGCAAGGACGAGCATGACCTAATAAACACCTTGTCTTCAAGTCGGATCAGAATACTGCGTCGTCATTGCGATCTATCTTCTGTCGACGGACATATCACCGATTCCGTGATCGCAAATACACTGCCTGATTGCAGCAACTCCGATGCCTCGTCTTCTGGTCACGGATACTGATCACTGTGGCAGAGAAAGCTGACATCAGGTTTGGGGATCCCTCAGCACGAAGTCGGTTCCTGGGCAGAAGAAAACAAAACTATTAGTCAAAACGTACACCCTCTGATCCTCACAAAAAGTTTCAATTGAACACGGAGGATGTTGCTAGCGTCTCTGGGATATGTGGAATGAGTTCCTGCGAGACGTAGTATTGCGAAGAATGTGTGATGCAACACATGAAGAATAATGCTATCATACTCGACACTGGAACAACGTCGTTAGACACCCTTGAATCCGTACTCTGAAGCTGACAGCATTTCACCTTTTATCACTGCCACGCGGTGTCTATCCTTGACACACACGCAGAACGATGATGCATTGCGACACACCCTCTCCTCTTCCATTTGCCGACTCATCATCTCACCGTGGGGCCAGGGTCACCGTCTGATCAATCTGATACTCTGCGGAGTCTGTTGTGCTGGACGTCCAACAGTGAATAATATAAGGCAGTGACGTCTCAAGCCCTGTATTTATAGCGACCTCTTGAGGGAAGTGAAGTTAGAGCCGGCTCTCCTTCCTCACCAAAGTCCTTACTAGCAAGTCCTGGTAAGTAAGATTAGACTTAATGAGAGGGATCCTTCTGACCTTTAAGTTGCACAGCTTGACGTGATAATGACTTTTCCGTACTTTGTGATCTTCATGATCACCCTTCATTATGGGTTACTGTCGGTGTTCGCAACCCCTATACCACTATCCTTCAAGATTAATCCTCAGCCACTGACACTTATGGGCGGGATCAATAATCCATTCAGCGGCCCGGAGCAAAATCTGCCTGACTGGCTAATTGAGCGGTTCTCCCCTGGGCAAGTCTTCTATATATCTGTTATATCAGAGTTGTTTTGACTTACCTTGAAGCAATGGTTAGCTTCCGCCAAAGTCAATAATCGAGGCTGCTACTTTGTCAAGTTTATGTATAGCATCAGGCTGTACTCGAGTATGACCGTCGTAGCTTTGTAATCCGGAGGCTACGCAGTGCGTACTCTCGCTGCGCAGCGTTCTATTGAAGGGCAACTAGGCGTTAGTTCCTTCTGGAGAGTATAGACTGTATAGTGAACAACTAAGCGAGCCTTACAAATGCGAGTCGGAGTGGCTCACTGTTTACTTTGTCTTGTCGGACTCGGACATGCCAGTTGTTGACGGCACTGGTTTGCCTGTCGCTTGTACGTAGACAACATCATGATCTGTCTTCTTTCTCCAGACCGACACTGCCTCTCGCTCCTGAGTCGCGGACATCACCCGCCGTAGAGGAGAACCTAGTAGTCGATATCAAACATCCTGAGATGAAACTTAGATCCTGAGAAGAGACAAGAAACAGAGCTGGTTCTCCGTACGCACCTCACTTTCTTGCATTAGTAATATCCATGAAAGCGGTATCTCTCGTGTATCCGATGAAACTGTTACTACTCATGTCTGAGATATGTAAGATCGCTGCAGTAAAATCGCCCCGTTCAGCGGTGCATTTGGTTTGCTATGCCAGGGATCAGGAAGATGAGTAATTATTAATGATCATATTACAGACATTACTCACAACATAATCGATAATCCCCTGATTTCGAGACTGTAGATGGCGTAGATGGCATTGCAAGTCTCCGAAGTGCTTGACTGTGCGCAGGCCGAGAATGAGCTCCGAAACAAGTTATAAATTCTGTTGGGCAGCCATCAGAGGCCATTATGTGTATATGCGAATACGAACGAAGGTTAACCGTCATAGCTAGCGAAGATGACTCAGTTTGTGGTTATGTACTCTTCAAACATTGACTCGGCAGAAACTTACCATCACGCTTGATGCTCAGCGGCTTCATTGATTGATGAGTGGTTCATACTGAGTTCTTTTGTGCGCAGGCGATATACGCAGCGTATATAGGGCGTTCTACGATTGCTTTTTGAAACAACGCTGAATTCTCGGGTTACGGTCAGTACGAGAACTTTGACTTACCTAGACTGATCGTGTTAACCGGCCACGGGGAGTCCTGTACCTTCACAGGAGAAGGGCGCGTCGGAAAGGCTTGGTATAAAAGCAGATGACTGAGGGAGTGGGAAAAGACAGAGCTGAATCTCACCTCACACTTGCTGCCTAAAACACAACAGTGAGTTCCTTCACGCTACACTAGCTCGCACCGCTTCTATTCTGACATTTCGAGTCTAGAATAGTACTCGAACCAACATGTCATTCAAATTCACGGACGTGATACTCCTCGTTTCCATGAACTTATTCCGACGTATGATTTTATCAGCGTTAGCTTTGCCAGTAGTAGGGGGACGAACAGACGACTCACTGCTATGGTCGCCCAGTGAGAAACGAAACGACCTATCCAAAGGAGATCAGAACCCTTTCAGTGGACCACTAGGATCATTGCCTCCCGCCTTCCGTGAATTCGTACACAAGCAAGTCAACTCACCGTTTCGTGTCATATAGCTCCCACTCACAAAAAGTAACTAGCTTTGCAGGCGCGTAAGCCATATTGCTTGACAATGAGCTTTCTCTGTGTGGAGGACTCTGGGCTCTGGGATGGATGAAGGTTATAGATCGAATAGTAAACCGTGTAGTTGCGCAGGAGCCTTTGAGACTAGGGCATGCGTAGCCATGATAATAATTGTAGTCTACACAATTTCTAGAGCTATCAGTCTTACATCGGATGGTACGAACGGTCTTACTTACGTGAGTTATGATCAATGCATTGATTACTGACAACTTATGTTTCAGGTCATTATGGCGACGAGTTGTAGACTCTAAATATTCAAAAGCCTCAAGCTCACTGCCATGATTTAATAGCATCGTTGACGTATGCGTGCGCACTTGACTTCTATAATACTGTACGTGAGATATGTATTTCAGAGTAAGAGCTCAAAACCACGTACAGTATGTTCCTCCGTATCGAACATATTATGACATGACGTGATGTCAATATTCAATATTCAATATTCAATGTTGGTCGCCGAGCTCGCCCGGATTTACTGTAACGTTGTGCCTTGTGTCACAAGGTGTCACACACCGGCGTATAAATATGATCATGAGTTGAGAAAAAAAGCAGACCCTAGAGCTGGCTCTCACACCTTTCCCGAGTCCTTAGCACGCAGGTAAGCCACTACTTCCTTTGTATACGGTCGCTGAGTCTCACCATGTTTTTCTTGCTAGGCACACCGACATGCTTAACGGCTTTCGAGTCACGCCCCTCCTCTTTGCTGTCCTATTCCTACAGTGCATGTTTTTGCTCGTGTCAGGTTCTCCCATAAAAGAACGAAAGGGTGGCTCGGCGGAAGAGTTATCTCGTAGGTTTTCTTTTGGAGTAGACAACCCTTTCGGTGGGCCACCAGGGGTTTCTTATGATCGGTGGTTAGAATTTTTTGGGAAGTAAGCTATTAAGACTCTATCGTATGTCTCCTCGACTCACCGCAAGTGACTAGTTTCCGCGGAAATCGATAGCAACTTTCTCTCTCGAGAATGACTTTCGGGACCTCGGTCGAACGATCAATTGACACTGTCCTGTTATCTATGTTCCGGGCCCCGATTGTTAGTTGTAAAGAGCGAACGTTACGCAATGAATGTTGTGCTTACCTCTACACCGGTCAATGTGCGGTAGGCAGTAAGCTATTGTCCACCGCCCACACACGACACCTGATATATATTACTTGTCTCCCCCTTGATCCCAACACGTACTGTATGACATTGGCCGGAGAGGCCGTCCTTGGCTGTCTTATCAAAATGCTTGCTTATATATACTCTCACAGTCGCATCATACGTTCCATCACCTCTTGTCAGCTTCTCCGAGTATATAGGTAAGCGTTGAGGAGATGCAGCACGGCAGAGCTGGCTCTCCGAACCGACTTGCACTTTGAACAAAGACAGTAGGTGACTTCATCGTATAAGTAAATGGAACATCTTCTTGGTTCCTGGCGTTTAGAGGTGAAGCTGAAACGACATGCTGAACAGATGGAGATCCGAAATCATGGCCCTCTTTATGGGCTACTTCTGCGGTCTATGGGTTTAATCATATCAGTCTCTCCTGTGATACCATGTACGGGAGTATCATCAAATAGTTTACTCTAACCTTGGGCAGGCATCGCGGGTTTTTGGTTTCGGAGCCATCAATCCATTTAGCGGCTCTTTAGGGCTATCTTCTGTTGATTCTTGGACGTTTCTGTGACAGTGAGTAGCCTGTAGATTTCTTTGGCTTTTGCAGTAACCGGTAACATTTGCGAGTACCAACTTGGGGTCTTGATGGACCACCATGCATCAAGTGCGCACTGCGCGAAATTATTTCAAGTGCCAATCAACGCCGATGCCAGAGTCAAGTTCGCTGCAAGACTCACATCAACATTGTTGGCCACATTGGCAGTGACTGTAGGGTTGATCCTACATAGGCGGATCTCTGATCATCAGTTCGTCCCGGCCTTGGTCGACATGCAATTCGGCGCATGGTCATCGTACTCCGCGCACTCTGGGTATAAAGATGGGGTCAGAGGAGAGGCAGCAATGTAGAGCTGGCTCTCCACTTGCCCTATCTTCGGCATAGACTGGTAAGCCCCCGCTTCGCTTTTGATCATGTCCTCATATTCTGACTTACGCGAATAAAAGCACCACAATGAGGAGCTCACAATTCATCGCGACATTCTTCCTCCCTGCGTTCCTTCTTTGGTTCACCGTAGCGTCAGCTTATCCCGTAGCATCGAGGGAACGTAGCTTTTCACCCTCCGCGCGCTCTCTGTCCCTACCCTTTGGCAGTGCATCTATCGCGGATGGAATATTCAATGCTTTCGGCGGTGCATTCCAATCACTGCCTTCCTCCGCGCAGCCATTTGTTGGAAAGTAAGCCACCTCCTGATTGTTGTAAACCCGGAGGGTGACCCATTAAATGCTGTCTAGCTTCGCACACGGTGCACAATAGCATATGTCATTTCACTGCAAGTCAATGGTGTATTATAATGAATAATTTCGGAACATTACCACTCACCTGCTTCCCAAGTGTTCCGCTTTCTCTAACGATGACAGTGATCCACACTCACTGCCCAGTTGAAGGCATAAAGTTCGTGTACAGGCGTCTTTCGTGTTTTTACCCTCAGACGACGAAGTAAATACAAACCTTCCAGTTCTAAATGATATCATCGTTGTCGCGAATAGTTCGACATGATGCCCAACTAAATACGTTGCCTCATCGTGTTTTCATCCGTACCTCTGTGGAAATGAATCATTGATCAATCTGATACTTGAAGCTTGAAGCTTGAACGTTGAACGTTGAATCTTTACCGATTTACCTGTACCACTGTAACTACGCAGAGGTAGCATAGACGCTACACAGGATTACTTACTTATCCCACTTGATACATATACGCCGCTCCGTGTTCGCATACCCACAGAAAAAGCGACTCTAGCTGTTGGTAACAGCCTACCAAATCAGCCTGTGTACGCTGGAGGCGAGCGGCCTTTCGTCAAAGATTTAGTTGTTATGCTCATAGAACGCCTGATTGACCGTAGGACTTGCCGTTGTCGCTTCTGTACTGCTCCGCTCTCCCGTGCGCCCCTAAAATTATAATATGGGAGTGTAATCCAGTATGGCTGTTGGACATTGTATTCAGAATACCTATATATGCGGCATTTGTGGCGACAGTGCCTAGGACAACCTGCTCTGGGTATTCTTCAGCCTCTCTGTTAGTGTCAACGTAAGTAAATCAGGAGATCAGGTGGAGGTAGCCCTCACCGGTCCTCACTGCCCCTAATACACCCTTGACTCGGTTTCCATAATGACTAGAAGTCCTTTGAATGCAGTGTATAATCCGAGTATAGTCTCAAATACAAGGTAGTGAGGTAATCCATTCTACAGGCACTGCAGTGTAAAAGCTTACCAACGGATCATGGTGGTTCAATGCAAGCATAGTGAACGTTACTTGCAGATAAAATTTGTTTTGTTTTGGTTATACAACCCCCGGCGCTTAGATATCACATTTTATGGATCTCTTCACAACAAATGTCTGTTTCCTGGGCAAGAAATGAAGAATTTACTTTTTATTTTTATATTCCATGCTATGGATGTTGTGGCGAGTGAAGAGGGCGAGGGAGGGTCGCTGAAAAAGGCAAGACACGTGGCGGAAGTGAACATTCGGGCAGCTTCTATGGGTTTCCAGTCACCGCTTCGGGCTGTTACCTATCGCAGCCCATATAGGCACTCATTTTATTTCAACGCCTCACAGCTTACGCCTTACGCACAAACCACCATCTCCCTCCTTCCCTCTACCACTTTCTCCCCCGCACCTGCCCGCCCAGTCTAGCTGCAAAACATGGTCAAGGAAACGTACGTCTACCCTTGATACACCTCACCGACCCATCTTACTCAGCCAATTTTCAGGAAATTCTACGATCTACTCGAGGTAACTCCAGATGCCTCAGAATCCGACTTGAAAAAGGCCTACAGGAAAAAGTGTGCTTTAATTTGCTAGTGGTACGGCTATATTGTACTGACCATGGTCTGCAGGGCCCTTCGTCTACACCCCGACAAAGGCGGTGACCCCGAGCTGTTTAAAGAAGTTACACACGCGTATGTTTCCATGTGGTGTTTCTGCCCCCCTCTACAGTACATGCTGACTAGCCTATGTGCGCAGTTACGAGGTTCTTTCCGACCCCCAAAAGAGGAGTATCTACGATGCACGCGGAGAGGCAGGCCTGAGCGAGCAGGGTGGTATGGGTGGCATGGACCCCCAGGTGCGTCTATTTTTTGATCGGAGCACCGGTCGCATATCCCTGATGTCCGTTTTCTTATTATTCAGGATCTCTTCAGTCAGTTGTTTGGTGGTGGAGGTTTCTTCGGTGGCGGTGGTCAACAGCGGTCTGGTCCTCGCAAGACAAAAGATCTCGTCCATCGTGTTACCGTTTCTCTTGAAGATCTCTACAAGGGCAAGGTTTCAAAGCTTGCGCTTACGCGGAACGTTATTTGTGGCAAGTGTAACGGCAAGGGTGGCAAGGAGGGTGCGGTGCGAGAGTGCGAGAAATGTGGTGGTCGTGGTATTCGTATTATCATGCGTCAAATGGGTCCCATGATCCAGCAAATCCAGCAAGCTTGCGAGGATTGTCAGGGTTCGGGTGAGATTATCAACCAGAAGGACAAGTGCAAGCAGTGTAATGGCAAGAAGGTGGTTTCGGAGAAGAAGATGCTAGAAGTGCATATCGACAAGGGTATGAAGGGTGGGCAGACAATCACTTTCCGTGGGGAGAGTGATCAGGCGCCAGGTGTTCTGCCAGGAGATGTCATCATCGTCGTAGAGGAGCGACCGCACGAGAGATTTACTCGCCAGGAGAATGACCTAACTACCGAGGTTGAACTCGACCTCTTAACGGCGTTGGGTGGTGGACAGTTCGCTATCAAGCATCTAGACGATCGCGCACTAGTTGTGAACATTCATCCAGGAGAGGTTATCAAGAACAGTACGTTTTCTCGACCTTCTCTTCTGTATTGCTCATAGAAATTAACTGCATTGGTCACAGATGACATCAAGCGCATACCTGGCGAGGGTATGCCCTCACAAAGACATCACGAGCCTGGTGACCTCATTATCAAGTTCACAATCAAGTTCCCCGACTCTATCTCTCCTGATGTCATACCCTTCCTCGAGAAGGCTCTGCCACCGCGGAAGCCAATTGAGAAGTTTGGAAAATCAACGTTGTTGGAGGAAGTCGAGTTAGTCGACGCCGACGCTCAGCAACAGAGGCGCGCCACTCATGGAGATGCCATGGACGAAGACGAAGACGGGCCGGAGGGCGAGCCACGCGTACAGTGTGCGAACCAGTAGGCTGGCCATCTACATCGCTCGATGTCGTCGTTACTGCTGTCATCTTCCTCACTCACCCCTTCTAACTCAACGCTACAACCGTAGAGATATCTTCACACATCGTCATTTTCTTTTCTCCTCGTTGGCATTGGTCTCAACCCCCACGTATAATGATTACCCCCGTGCATGTATCCAAAGATGTCGTGTTGTGCTTGTAGTGTTTTCGTTGGTCCCTGCATCTCCTCCTTCCCTTTCCTTCATTTCCATCTCCCACTTTTGCCTCATGGATTAGTCTGCTGTTGCTGTTTGCCCTCACACTCGCTACGTACCAGTACTTCTATACTTATTTTGCTCATAGTTGCAATCACAATACACTCAATTAGAGATTCATACATGGCTTGTTATTACATTGTACAGAATACTTATTATTCCTACACAGTACCCAATCCCCAAGACTTGAGAGAGCGAGATGAAAACACTTGCGTCTTTTATGGCATGTAAGGGAGCTGACAGATCTTCTTCACTACCATTTCGTCTAGATACATTTATTATTCAACGGTAAAACTTCAACAAGGATGGAAGACACACCTCTGGGTGTTTTTTGAACGCCTCGAATAATTCACGGTTGAAGAAGCTAACTTCTGTTTCGTTTTCTGCAGACGGATTATAAGTGAGAGGGTCCTATCTTTTAATTGAGATCGTTCCGCGTACCGAAACCGACATCGGCCAGCAACTTTGAATCATCGTCCAATATCCACTCGTCGTGATCAAGATTTATGATCAGGTTCGTGGTCTACGAGTGGTTTATTGTATCAGCGTAACATTGGGAGTCTTTAGATGTGTGGATTTACCTTTGCGCCGTGAGCTTTTGTATATACTTTTAGGGTATCAAGGTGTACGTTGTGGTACGCTTTCCATCCTGGTTGCGTCTTTATAGCTATCCGATGCCTTTGTATTAATGAACAGATTCTAAACCAATGTCAAATCACCCACATACCTTCTTTCGCAATATCCTTCAACTGCCCAACAGTAGTCGTCTCGCAATTGATGTTGTGCAAGATCAAATGTTTCTCCGTCCGGAACTCGAAGGATTTGACGATTCTGACGGTCAGCGTCGCATGCGTGCGAGGAACCGCTTCGTTGGTAAGGACATCATCTTCAGTTGACATGATTGAGGTTCAAGTGTAAATGTGGTGGTGGAGGAGAGATGAAGAGTTCAAGGGTATGGTCGTCCGCCTGGAATTAGAGTGAATCTTCGAGCTGCCACTGCCATCGTCGGATCCGGATCATTGTACGCATCAAGTGTGTCGGCCGCATCGCAGCCATAAAATACAGCGATATTATCAGGTTTATTGTCAGCAGTCGTAAAAAGATTGCTAGATGATAGCAATCTAAGAAGAGGCCGCGGTTTGTACTGCCAGTGCCAAGCAGCTTCCTCGACGAGAGACGCAGCCGGGGTTTCTCCGATGAGGCGCCAAATGGTTGTTATTGATCACTAGTAATATTTGTTACTCTTCTTAGACTGCGGATGAGCCGGGCCGCTTTTAGTAATTAAATTACTTACACGGATAATAAATCTCGCATATAAAGTCAATTGACAACGGCGGCACTTCTTGGACCTGGTCCTCTACAACATCCGAGAAATAGCACCCCTCGTCTTTTCCCAACGGCAAGCTCTTTCGGCCACTGGACGTGGTCTTTCGTTGGCCGCAATGGTCAAACGAGTGTATACCCATGATCTAGCCAGACCGAGGTTTTCCCGCATTCTGCGTCAGTCCTGACTGAGTCAGACTGATATAAGTATGTCGCGAAAGCCCCGGTCTGATATGTTCCCCTCCAAAACGTATACTGACTTTACTGGAACAGAACGAAGACGATGTCGAAAGAGTTTTTGGACGCAAGTATCCCTGAACTGGTCCAACAGTTGACTACGAATGAGAAGATTGCTTTACTCGGGGCACCTAATTGGTGGAACACCTCTGCCATCCCTAGGCTTGGAATACCGGCCATACGCATGAGCGACGGTCCTAACGTAGGCCATTATCTTTCATTTCAACAGCATGAGCTGACCTCTATTTCAGGGAGTACGGGGATCGTCTCATTTCGTCCCTACCCCTGCACAGTGCTTGCCAGTCAGTAGTATAATGTGAGAAGTCAAGATTAGTAGAAGCTTATTATAGAATGGACAGTGTGCTACGTCTATGGCATCCACTTTCGACACAGAACTCATTCATCAAGTCGGTGCGCTGCTTGCTGCCGAAGCCAAGATAAAATCCTCCGTCATTTTGCTCGCACCAACTTGCAACATACAGCGCACCCCGCTCGGTGGTCGTGCATTCGAGTCCTTCTCAGAAGACCCTCACTTGTCCGGTAAGATCGCTCGAGATTTCCAACAACCCAGCTGTTTATGTTGATTTATAGGAATAATCGCCGCTGCCTATGTCGACGGCCTTCAAACTAACGGTGTCTCCGCCACAATAAAACACTTTGTCGGCAATGATCAAGAGCATGAGCGAACAGCTGCAGACTCAATTATGTCTGACCGCGCTCTGCGCGAAATATACCTGTACCCGTGCGCATGCGATTAACTTTCCGTCGTTTTCTTGAATTAGTGTCTTGTAGGTTCATGCTTGCCCAGAAATTGGCCAAACCATGGGCGTATATGACCTCGTAGGTGTTTCCGCCTGCTGTTTAACGTAACTGTGATTTAGACCTCATGGCTGGGTAGATATGGCCGTCTGAACGGGGTACACACGTCCGAGAGTCAATGGCTTATCAACGACCTCCTTCGTAGGGAATGGGGCTTTGATGGCATCATTATAAGCGATTGGTAGGCCCTGACAGAGTACTATGAGTGCCCTCTGCCATATACTGATACTATCTACTTCCTCAGGTATGGCACATACAGTGTCGACCTGGCCATCAACGCCGGGATGGAACTAGAGATGCCAGGTCCTCCCCGCTGGCGCACACCTCTCCTAGTCAACCATATGCTTAGTTGTCAGAAGGTTCTCCCCTCGACGCTCAACGAGCGTGTCACCTCTTTACTTGAGTTCGTCCAACGTCAGGCAAGGCGTAACCCGGAAGTCGTCTTCGGGGACGGTGAGGAGCGTTCACGAGACAGCGAAGAGATTAGGCAGTTCACTCGTAAGCTAGCTGCCGATGGGATGGTACTGCTGAAGAACGATGGACCTCTCTTACCATTGACCTCCGTAAAGGTCAAGAAGGTTGCTATCATCGGGCCTAATGCAAAGGAGCGTATTATTTCTGGTGGAGGATCTGCGCAACTGAAGGCTAGCTACGTCATATCGCCTTACGAGGGTCTTATTGCGAACGCGCCTGAGGGGATTGAGTTTGACTATACAGTTGGGTGCTATGGTATGCCGAAGTATTTTGCTTTATTTTGCCTTCCATGCTGACACATAAGTTTAGCTCACAAGTATTTACCGACCCTGGAGAATAATCTGACTACCGAGGACGGCAAATCCGGATGGACGTGTAGCTTTTATAGGCACGACGAGAACGAAAACCCTATAGGCGACTCTGTTGCAGATTTCGTTTTACGAGACACCCGCGTGAAACTCAACGACTTCCTTCCTGCTGGTCTCACAACAAATTGGACAATCAAGCTCAACGGAAAGCTTCAGTTTGACAAGACTGGATATTATGAACTCGGTCTGACTGTCGCAGGACGGGCGAAGTTGTTCTTAAACGGAGAGTTAGCAATTGATAATTGGACGAAGCAACGTCCCGGGGAGTTCTTCTATGGGTAAGCACGGTTATTATATCATGTATAGGGATGCTACTAAAATTTGTAAATAGACAAGGAACAGTTGAGGAGAAGGCCATATTAAGGTTTGAAGCAGGAAAGTCCGTGGATGTGCGGGTTGAGTACACGAACACGAAGCCACCAGAAGGACCAGAAGCTGATCGTTCGCAGCCTGCGCTCATGCGTGGAGTTGTAAGGGTTTATCTCGTCCACTTCTTCCGCATATAAACTGATATATTGCTCTAGCGTCTTGGAGGATGCGAGAAGATCGACGCAGGTAAGGCCATTGAAGACGCCATCACGCTTGCTTCGAAGTCGGACGCAGTCATCGTGATCGCTGGTCTCTCGCCTGAGTGGGAGGCTGAAGGGTTTGATAGGCCAACTCTAGACATGCCAGGCAGGCAAAACGAGCTGATCGCTCGTGTTGGTAAAGCAAACCCGAACACAATCGTCTGTTTACAAGCTGTGAGTATTGCCTCGAATCGAGCATAGTGAGGAACGATCTGACGTATCCGTTAGGGCTCTGCTGTCGCTATGCCATGGGTCAACGACGTCAATGGTATCATTCAAGCGTGGTACTCAGGCAATGAAGTTGGAAATGCTCTAGCAGATATCATCTATGGCAAAGTCAACCCATCAGGTCGTCTGGTCTTGACACTTCCTGAGCGTGAGCAGGATATTCCAGCGTACCTTAACACACGTAGCGAAAATGGCAAGATTTATTATCGAGAGGACCTCTTCGTGGGTTACAAGTGGTATCAAGCAAGACATATCCAGCCACTGTTTCCCTTCGGGTGAGTTGCTTAGGGAACTGCGTTGATCGCTCTGTTGCTGACGTTCATTGCCTCCAGGCACGGTCTATCGTACACGAGCTTCTCCTTCTCTGACCTAGAGATCTCTCCCGTATCTACCCATGACCCGGCGTTCGGCGTCGACGTTGCAGTTACCGTCAAGAATACTGGGTCTGTCGTGGGCTCTGAGGTCGTTCAGCTATATATCACTATCCCCGATGTTGGCTTAACTACTCCCACATTACAATTGCGCGGGTTCTCCAAAGCAAAGGACTTAGCACCTGGGGCGTCACAGATAGTGACCATGCATCTGGACAAATATGCTGTGTCCTACTGGGATGTGACGCAGAACGCTTGGAAGGCGGATGGTGGAAAATACCAGGTCTTGGTCGGGAAAAGTAGTTATGACGCTGGTTTGAAGGGTGAGTTTGAACTTGAAAGGGGATTTAGTTGGGTTGGTCTGTAGCATGTGCGTATGTAAGTGTGAAGCAAGAAAAAAATGTATTCTTCCATTACTATGTCATACAATCAACGGTCTTGTGAAGGTTATAACTTGTTAGTAACTTTTGAGTCTAGTAGCCTTGACCGTCGTATCATCATCATATTTGACCACGGGCGTCTGAAGTAGACGACGATCGTGCGAATTTCGTCGCCAAATGCGGGGAACAGAGCCTGCCTCTAATATCTGCATCGTTACAACAGGCAGCTTGTGTTCCTCCGTCCACCGACCGCTATGGCGGAAAACATATACAGCAAGGGTACCCAGGTCTGGTTCCCCGACAAGGAACTCAGCTGGATATCCGGCGAGGTCACGTCGGTCACCAGGAATGCAAACGACACTGTAAAACTGGTATTCGTCGACGAACGCGGCAAGGTAATGTCTCACCTTCGCGCTCAGTGTAATCGCCAGCTCGCTCACTGATGTTCTCAATGTTTTTGCACGGATTTGCAGGAAGTTACCATAGACACGACTGTGAAAGAAATCAAAGACGGCAGAGAGGACCTCCCCCCACTACGTAATCCCCCATTGCTCGAAACCGCTGATGACTTGGCTACGTTATCCCATCTCAATGAGCCCTCAGGTGTGTTGTGACTTGCATACTTGTCCAAGCAGTGACGCTGAAATTTAGAACCTCCAAGTGCTACACACGATCCGGAATCGTTATGCTCAGCACAGTATATATACATACAGTGGTATTGTGCTCATAGCCGTCAACCCGTTCCAGCGCGTCACGCTCTATGGACCCGAAATCATTCAGGCATATAGTGGGAGGAAGAGAGGGGAACTAGAACCGCATTTGTTTGCAATTGCAGAGGACGCGTATACTGCTATGAGTAGAGATGGGACGGGTCAGACTATCATTGTGTCCGGAGAGAGGTGCGTCGGTGACATGACAGCTCTTAAATTACTGATGTTGACCGGTCATGTTGTGCAATGTCTAGTGGTGCGGGAAAGACGGAATCTGCAAAGTTTATCATGCGATATATCGCGTCTGTCAATCCACCAGGGTCGGAGGGAAAGGGAAAGATGAAGACGTCGTTAGACGAATCGAGTGAAGTCGAACGACAGATTCTGGCTACAAACCCTGTTTTGGAAGCTTTCGGTAACGCGAAGACTACGCGGAATGATAACTCGTCGCGATTCGGTAAATATATACAGGTTAGTTGGGATTGACGATGTAGTCAATTATCTTACTGACTTCGTCCAGATTCTCTTTGACGGGAAACAAGAGATCGTTGGTGCGAGGATCCGGACATACCTACTTGAACGTTCTCGTGTGGTCTTCCAGCCGCTTACTGAGCGGAATTACCACATTTTCTATCAGTTGTGCGCTGGTGCTCCGCACAAGGAGCGCAAGGATCTCGGTCTCGACACAGATGTCTCGAAGTTTCATTATCTCAAGCAGGGTGGTCCCCAGTCAACGCCTATTAACGGAGTCGACGATGCAGAGGAATTCCGAACAACACAAACCGCGCTGTCGACGATAGGTATCGGGATCGAGAAGCAATGGGCGGTCTTCAAGCTCCTCGCTTCTCTGCTACATCTTGGAAACATCAAAGTCATTCAGATGCGTAATGACAGTAACATCGAGGATACGGATCCCGCTCTTCAAACGTCGACTCTATTTCTTGGTGTTCCTCTTGCTGACTTCAAAAAATGGACCATCAAGAAGCAGATCACAACTCGCTCCGAGAAAATCGTCACTTCACTCAATGCAGCACAGGCCATCGTCGTTCGCGACAGTGTTGCAAAGTTCGTTTACGCTTGCCTTTTTGAATGGCTAGTGGCCATCGTCAACGAGAGCTTGGCTGGCGAGAACGGAGAGGCTGCCGAGAAAGCGGAGATGTTCATTGGTGTATTGGATATTTATGGTTTTGAGCATTTCAAAAAGGTACGAGAGTCGAGAGTTTACTCACATCTCGGCTGCTTTTAACCTTTCTCTTTTTCAGAATTCCTTCGAGCAATTCAGTATTAACTATGCCAACGAGAAGCTACAGCAGGAAGTGCGTTTATTGCCCCGTTTGTCTAGATTCCTGCTCAAATGCTTTCCCTTCAGTTCAATGCCCACGTGTTTAAGCTCGAGCAGGAGGAATATGTCCGAGAGAAGATCAACTGGACTTTCATCGAATTCTCCGATAATCAGCCTTGCATTGACGTCATTGAAGGCAGACTAGGTGTTTTGGCTCTTCTTGACGAAGAGTCTCGTCTACCTTCAGGCACTGACCCATCGTTCCTTACGAAGCTGAATAACCAACTAATCAAACCTGAGAACAAAGCCGTCTTCAAGAAGCCTCGATTTGGCAACTCTGCATTTACTATTGCTCACTATGCTCTTGATGTTACCTACGAGGTTGAAGGTTTCCTGGAGAAGAACCGTGACACCGTACCGGACGAGCATATGGCGTTACTTATGTCTACGAAGAACGCATTCCTCAAGGAAGTGCTCGACGCCGCGTTTGCAGCGACAAAGCCTGCCGAAGCGTCTCCTGCGTCTCCTACGGTGTCCGAAACCAGCTCAAAGCGACAGTCCATCATACCTGATCCCGGCAGGCAGTCACTTATGTCTCAAGCCACTGCTGGGCCTAAGAAACCGGGAGCTGTCGTGCGAAAACCGACTCAGGCATCCATCTTCAAAGCTTCTCTCAATAGTCTCATGGAAACGCTGGGGATGACCAATGTACACTACATTCGATGTATTAAGCCCAATGAGCAGAAGAAAGCTTGGGAATTCACTCCGACCCAAGTTCTCGGACAACTTCGTGCCTGCGGTGTCCTCGAAACTATCCGTATCAGTTGCGCAGGGTACCCTACTCGATGGACGTATGAAGAGTTTGCGGAGCGGTATGTTACCTCCTCACAAGATATTCACGTGACGTTGACCATCCTTGTAGGTACTACATGCTCGTGAACTCGAGTGAGTGGGGACCCATGATCCAGAACCTCGAACTACAATCACTCTGTAGCTTGATTTTGGAGCGAACCATCAATGACCCAGACAAGTACCAGTCAGGCCTCACAAAGATCTTTTTCAGAGCTGGCATGTTAGCTGCGCTCGAATCCCTTCGTTCTGGACGTCTGAACAAGCTGGTGACTATTGTACAAAAGAACATGAGGCGGAAAATGGCTGTTAAGAAATATCAGGAACTGCGGAGAGCCACTATCAAGATTCAGACATGGTGGCGTGGTATCATGGCGCGTAGATTCGTGGAAGGGGTACGGAGAACGGTCGCTGCCACTCGATTGCAAACTGCTATTCGTCGGTACACTCAACGGCGCCGTTTCCTCGATGTTCGCAATGCAATTGTCCGCTTCCAAAGCCGTGCGTCAAATCTCTTCCTCTTTCAGTCCATTAGTCCCAAAATAACTTTGCTGAACCCACATATTAGGCATCCGCGGTGCTCAGGCTCGTCGCTTATACAAGGATTCCCGTCGAACCTACGCAGTCACGACCCTGCAGAGCTTGTTTCGCGGACTGTGAGTTTTTCTTTTTCTAACCCCGTTGTATAAAGTCGCTCAATTTGTCTTAGTATGGTTCGTCGGACATATCGATCAGACGTCAAACATGTCATCTATCTGCAGTCTTGCATCCGTCGTCGTCTGGCACGAAAAGAGCTTAAGGCGCTCAAGGCCGAAGCCCGTTCAGTCTCGAAGTTTAAGGAGATTTCATACCGCTTGGAGAACAAGGTCGTCGAATTGACTCAGTCGTTGCAGAAACGCACTGAGGAGAAGAAGGGTCTTGAGGTCCAATTACGACAAATCGAGCAGCAGCTGCAGACCATGACCACTCGCCACGAGGACGCAGAGTCACGTGCAAAGCAGTTGCAGGTCACTCTGACAGATTCACAGGCTCAACTTGCCGAGCGCGATGAACTTCTCCTGAAGAAGGCAGATGTTGAAAAGCAACTGGATGAGGCCCTTGCCCGAGTCGCGGAGAAGGAAGATTCAATCCAGAAACTGACAAGTGACCTTCTACGACAGTCTAATGAGCTTGAATCTCGTCAGAAAGCACTCGATGCAGTTCCTGTCCGAAACGCTGAAGACAGTTCTGTCATTCTTACCCTCAAGAACGAAGTCAGCAGTCTAAGAGAACAACTAAACAGGGCCAATGCTCTCAATGTACTCACCAGCAAAACGGGACGGTTGGAACCTGTGTCGCCCACGTTCGCGCCGAACTTGCGTCTTGGAGAGCCCAACAGCGCTACTTCTGTGACCGTTAGTGGCGTTCCTATGTCTAACGGTCGCAGCCATCAACGGAGGCATAGTTCTGCCGGAGTCTACGCCATCTCACCGTCGGAAAACCGCACATCTGCAGACGAGCTTATGATGTTGGCAAAACGCAGCCAGGCTGCAAATCCTCGTGCTGTGTCCGTAGCATACAACGCCGAGGACGGCATCCCTCGTTTCCGTGGGAATGGTCTCAGCGACATCTACGACGATCCTGCCGAAGAGAAAATCCGTCTCATGCAAGATGCCCGTCGCTTGGACGAGGATGTGTTGGACGGCCTTATCCGTGGCCTCAAAATTCCCCCTATCAGCGCGAATAACATCTCTGTCGTCAAGGAGGTTCTATTTCCTGCAAACCTCATCAGTCTCATCACAAACGAGATGTGGAAGTATGGTCTTATCCAGGAGAGTGAACGCTTCCTCGCCAACGTTATGCAGACCGTTCAAACGCACGTCATGGTAAGACTTCACCTATACAGGTTTTACTGGTCACTCACGTCACACGCAGTCGTTCACAGGCGAAGATGCAATTCAACCGGGCATCTTCTGGCTTTCGAATGTTCATGAGATGCTCTCATTTATCTGCGTTGCTGAAAGTGACATGCTGCAAGGCATTGGTCCCGGCGAGGAGAATGCGGTCAGACCTTTCGAGTGGGAAGATTACGAACGCCTCGTATCGGTGGTCAAGCACGACCTGGATAGTCTTGAATACAACATCTATCACACCTGGATGTCAGAGACGAAGAAGCGGCTATCTAAAATGGTCATCCCCGCCCTCATTGAAAGCCAGTCGTTACCTGGGTTTACCACAAGCGACGGTGGTGGCCGTTTCTTCAACCGTCTTATGAACACCAACACGCAGCCTGCATTTAGCATGGATGATATCTTAAACCTCCTCAACAAGGTATGGCGTAGCTTGAAGAGCTACTACATGGAGGAGTCTGTCGTACACCAAGTCATCACGGAACTCCTCAAGTTGATTGGCGTGACGAGTTTCAATGACTTACTCATGAGACGGAACTTCTCATCATGGAAGCGAGGTACGTGATCCAATATATTACATACATGAACACCTCTCATCCGTTATATCAAAGCCATGCAAATACAATACAATATCACCCGTATTGAAGAATGGTGCAAGTCTCACGATATGCCCGAAGGCACCCTTCAGCTGGAGCACTTGATGCAGGCCACTAAGTTATTGCAGCTGAAGAAGGTTTGTTCTATGCTATCTCCCGCAATGATGTGATAATTAACTGTGTATCAGTCCACCGCTGCCGATATAGAAATCATTTATGACGTCTGCTGGATGCTCACACCCAGTCAGATTCAACGCATGTGTACAAATTATTATGTTGCAGACTATGAGGTATGGTCCACAGTCTCCGCAGCAGACTTTTGGCTGATGATTTCGCAGACGCCGATATCCCCCGAGATCTTGCGTGTTGTAGCATCTCGCGTGAATGCTAATGACCGAAACGACCATCTACTTCTTCCCCCAGAGTTGGACGAAGTTGGAGCTTATGAACTGCCCTTGCCGCGCGAGGTTTCCGGGTTAGAAACTTATGTTCCTGCGTACTTGAACGTACCGCACCTTCGTAGGTTGGCTGCTCTGGTAGTATAGGATCTCCTGTATACCGTCTTCGTTCTTTGTGTTGGTTTCCAGTCGCTTTAGCAGCATTTGTAGTTTAGATTGTCTAATTTGCTTCTTATCGGATGGCCGTCATACCACGATATACCTATATTCTCATCCTATGATTATTCTCGCAATCATCAGCTCGCACGACACTCATAAGGGGACTCAGCGCCAATCGCCCACTGTTTGATGCAGATCAAGCCCATCAAATTAACTGATAATCTAATCTCGCTAACTTCCTAAAATAGAAATTTCAACGCGATCACGTGATCTAGCAGTGATGGTTTTAGCCCCGCGCGGCTGTTTCCTTCTCTCTCTCGTTCTCCCTCCTCACGACTCCTCCCACCAAAGCTCGACGCTCGCTCTGCCCGTAACGCTCGCCCGGTTGACAACCATCAACGCTCCAGGTGCCTTGTTCTGGTTTCAGTCGTCCTTCGATCGCCCGTGCATTGCTACTTCAGCCAACTTCCTCTCACCTTCTAACCAAGGGTGCGATCTAACCTAAGTGCAAAGGGGGCCGTTGCATGTCTTCACTCGCCTTGCGGGCTCTTGTTACTCTGGTCGTGTGCTACGAGCAACCAGCACCTGGCGTGCTTACTATGCTTCGCTCAAACTGTGACGTGTACGGTTCAGGGGACGGTGACACTTGCGTCGAGTGTTGAACTGGGGCATGTTTGGACATTATCAATCACCGCGACCCGGTCATCTACTGCCAACATCGTGCCTCCGGAAAGTGCTGAACTTGCATTTCAAGTCCCTCTCCGACAGGTCATACACACAGATCTCTGCTAGTGTAGCCTCGGGAATCCCAACTTGCTCACAGCGAAAGGGATGGCTGCGCCGGAAAGCACGAGTATCTCATGTTCTGTTAGGATGTAGGTGCTATGCGGTTCAGTGCTAGAGGCACGTCGCGGGACTTTATAGGTTGCTAGATGGCCGGATAGTGATTTACGCACAGTCCACTTGCTTTATGGGAGACATTTGGCGTAAGACAGGCAAACGCACAGGCCTCGTTTGTTGAGGTCCTCAGCCTGGTGTTGCTCTGTTACTTGATTCCTCGAATCTAGCGTTACTGCTTTGGTTTTGCTGTAAGTGTGCTACCAGGTTGACGAGACCCATCTATGCAAAGCACACACTGGACATCTTCAACCCGAGCCTTCTGGCTCACATTCCCGAGCAGACCGTTAGGGTCGTCAAGCTCAAACCCGGCAATGTTTTTCGTGTGTTATGCTTGCCGCAGGCCACTGCGTTTGTATCGGCTACTTCTTCCCAGAAGCCTGCCTATGCGACGTATGTAGGGAGCCTGGAATGCGTAAGTCGCCGGCGTGCGCAGCGAAGCAAAACAAACGTGGCTACGTGGCTCATATGTTGCGGGCGGTTTGGAAGTGGCGGTTCCCTGAACCAGGACATAAAAGGACGACAAACAGACCGGCGACGTTGCGGACAGCTGTGTTCGTTTATTCGAGTAGAGGAGATCGGATATGGCGCAAAGGGCGAAACATGAAGGGCCATACCGGTACATTTCCAGTGCATCCCTCAACCATTTTGCTCTTTCATCCACAGAAAGACTAGACGTTTACACACGCCGTGCGGTAGTATCCTGGCTTCCACGACTTTTCATTTCTTCATATGACCTACTTACTTCCTGACTTTCTCGCATGTGATGTGCGAGTCCAGCGACGCGGAACAGCTTGAATCTCGCGCTACCCGATGCCTCTACGTGTATTCTTCCTTCCAATTTGGATATTCTGGCTCTACTAGGCTTTGTAGCTCGACTCGTGATCCATTCTGCGAAGACACACTTTGACGGGATACGCTTGTCGACGGACCAACCGCTCTCCTCTTGTTTCGATGACATGGGAAAGCTTGCTATTTGCTCTGTGGTTGTGCTAACAGAGTGCTTTGTTTGACCCGGCTCGGTCTGCTTCTCCTCGGGCCCTTCCTCGCTCTATGTAACCGGATTCCATCCCCTCGCATTTGGAAGTTCACCCAAGGGCCTAGATTTGCGGTTCAATGATTCCTCCCTCCATCAGTCGAAGTTGCGATTCCTACGGGATATTGCAACAGAGGTTCGTCCTCGAGGTCGACTGTGGCGACGGTCTTTAGAGACTGGAAGTGCAATCAACCGTAGACCTGTGGTACCAGGTGGACAGAAGGTGCCTGGCGTGAGTTATCTGCGCTAGAGCTACCGAAGGCGGGAAGTTAGATTTGGCTGGTTAGAAGTGCTTTTGGACGCTCGCCTAGACTATAGTGAGTGTCGTCGGGGCGTGGTACGTACAGGGAGACGGCATTGGGCC
This sequence comes from Irpex rosettiformis, assembly GCA_022160335.1. Classification (NCBI taxonomy): domain Eukaryota; kingdom Fungi; phylum Basidiomycota; class Agaricomycetes; order Polyporales; family Irpicaceae; genus Irpex; species Irpex rosettiformis. The sequence continues at coordinate 142,735 of MU274922.1, read as the reverse complement.
TGGTACATCGCATTCTGTGAAGTGGAGAGCGGGATTTGCGTGTTACGGTTGCGGGTTTGGTCGGTGTCCTGATAGTTCATGTTGCAGGGGCTCAAAGGTGCACGATATGCTAGGAGGATTCTTGCTACCGTCGCATCAACGGACTCGTGTGTCGAAAGCATGCGAGCGAGGATGAAGGAGTTCGTTGTGTCTTTGAGGTTAAGGGGGTTGTGGCGGTGTACTCCGAAGCCTTGAGCACTAGGAGGGACCAATGGAGCAGAAGCCAGTTGGAACTCGCGCGGGTCGGAAGTCTCTTCGTGAGACGGTGTAGATGCGAGGGAAAGCCGTTGAGCTTTCGAAAGTGCGCTGCATATATGGCCGTTTCGTGCGGACCCTTCAATTTTTGGAATTTTTAGCGCCTTCGTGGTGTTTCGAATCCGCTCTACTGCGTTGTTATGTCAGGGAGACGTTCGGGTTATAGATGTGAGTGTTTTCTTTTTATATTTGCACTCATTCGTACTTACTCTGAACCCCCCGTTTTAGTTGCAGATCGTGCGTGACCTTCCAGTACGTATTCTTTTCCACGACTAGTAGGTCTACTGGCTCTGTATAAAACTACATATGCTCCATGGTAATTTGATGCATTTGGCTTGGTGTATGTAACCTTCACAACTGGCGAATCCTGTCTGTTACCACTTTGCCCATGTAGGCAGTTGTCTGTAAATTGTGAAAGGTCCCAAAAGTTCATGATCACATCCACGACGTCCACAAAGTGCTAATACTGTCTCCCGGTCTTCTTGAGCAAGATTTCTCACGCAAAATAGCAAAAAGCATTAGGATCAGTGCTTTTATTCCGGTACTTTCTCGCTGCTGGTTCATGACTACTATACTGCGGGCGGAGTCGAACTGAACACAGCCAGTTGGCTGACAATTGCAAGGAGCCGGTCTCACGGTGGCTACGGCCGGTATGCCGGCACACAGCGGTCACTAAATGGCGCGTCTATCTATCTCTGGCCTGCGGCCGGCCGGATACCGCATGGGCTACCGGCCGACGCGCCCGTGCCACATTTGGTTCAGGTCGCCTCACCACTGGCACTCCGAGTCCGTGTCTTGGTCATCATCCTCCTGTACCTCCTCGTCGTTCGCCGCGTCGAGCCCACAGTTTGACCCTATCTCTTTTAGTCCCCATTGTTGTAGACAAGCAAAGGATTTGTCTCTCTTTCCGCCCCTATGTCGGCCACTCAAGGCGCACCGTGCGTATCCCTCATTTAGACTTACAAGTCGTGCTTGGCTGCTCACACCCGCAGCAGCAAAAAGATTAGGATTACTGGTCAGTCTTTCGTAGTTGCATTGCTAGAGGCTCTTCGTTGACCCTAGTACAGTGGTCGCTGCCGATGGTCTGTCCAAGCGCGAGGTCTTTCGTCTTCCTGATCCCTTCGCAGTAATTACTGTCGATGCGGAACAGACACACACGACCAGTGTCATCAAGAAGACCCTAAACCCGTACTGGAACGAGAGTTTCGACATGTGAGTACTGTGTGGTGTAGCTTATCATCGTTGAACTTACCGGTCTGCAGCACCGTCAAGGATTCTTCAGTAATTGCAGTGCAGATTTTCGATCAGCGCAAGTTCAAGAAACGGGACCAGGGCTTCCTTGGAGTGGTGAATGTGCGAGTAAGCGATGTGATCGACCTAGAGCTCGGGGGGCATGGTGCGTAATCCTCGCCCCATCTTTATAAGGCCATACTTACTGTTTTGCATTCATCAGAGATGCTCACCCTAGACTTGAAGAAATCGAATGATAACCTTGTTGTCCACGGCAAATTGATTATCTATCTGTCTACCAACGTCAGCCAGCCGATTAACAATACGCCCTCTGGCCAAGCTGATGGCGCAGCTCAACAACTCTCCTCCATGAACCTCGAAAGCTCTCAAGTCTCGCTCAACACTGGAAGCAGCCTTGTCGCCGGAAACACCTTGTCTCGTACCCCCTCTGCCACTGCATCCACGACGAGCCCTGACAGTGCTCGTGTTAGCATGCCCACCCCGAATCCTCCACCCCAACCAGAGGCTGAGACTAACCCTCAACCTACTACAGAAGCACGGCCGGTATCCACCGGCCCAGCTGCGACAGCCGCTCAGCCCGCACAGCAAACAACCACCAACGCTTCAGCTAACGCCCAGACTGCTTCCTCCAATAACGCTCAAATGCGTAACTTCAACCCTCACGAAGACCAGTATGGTCCTCTTCCCCCAGGCTGGGAACGGCGCATCGATCCTCTTGGTCGTACCTACTATGTAGACCACAACACGCGCAGCACGACATGGAACAGGCCCTCGCCTAATCAGACCACAAATACCCACGCACAGGAGGGCGATACCAATGCTGCTCGGGACCATAACAATCGCCGTGTCCTGGTGGATGACATGCTCGAGGCTGCATCTGGTGTCAATCGATCTACATCGGCTTCTGCTACTAATACCTCTACAGCTGCCCTCGCCGCCAGTAACAATGCTACTACGGGGGGCGCAGGCCCACTTCCATCAGGATGGGAGGAGCGTTACACCCCGGAAGGCCGTCCGTACTATGTGGACCACAATACTCGTACCACGACTTGGGTGGATCCTCGCCGCCAGACTGTCATCCGCGTCATGGGACCCAATGGACAAAACACTGCACTGCAACCGCAGACAATCTCACAGCTGGGACCCTTGCCGTCCGGATGGGAGATGCGACTTACATCGACGGCGCGTGTATACTTTGTTGATCACAACACGAAGACAACAACGTGGGATGATCCTCGTATGCCGTCTACCCTCGACGCGAATGTTCCTCAATACAAGCGTGACTTCAGGAGGAAGTTGATTTACTTCCGAAGCCAGCCTGCTATGCGTGCTCAGCCAGGAAACTGCCAGATCAAGGTCCGCAGAAACCACATCTTCGAGGACAGCTATGCGGAAATCATGAGGCAAACTCCAAGCGATTTGAAGAAGCGTCTCATGATTAAATTCGATGGAGAAGATGGTTTGGACTATGGTGGTCTTTCTCGGTAAGTGGAGACCATCCCCGCTACTGTTTTTTATACTCATGAGCACACAGTGAATTCTTCTTCCTCCTTTCACACGAGATGTTCAACCCCTTCTACTGCTTGTTCGAGTACTCGGCACACGACAATTATACCCTGCAGATTAATCCTGCGTCCGGCGTTAACCCTGAGCACTTGAATTATTTCAAGTTCATCGGTAGATGTCTTGGTCTTGGAATCTTCCATCGTCGATTCCTTGATGCCTACTTCATCACTGCTTTCTATAAGATGATCTTGAAGAAGAAGGTCACTCTCGCCGATTTGGAAAGCGTGGACGCTGAACTCCACCGTGGTTTGACGTGGATGCTGTGAGTTTTCGGTTACTTTCTACAAGTACACATCGGTTCATGCTGAAAATATTATAGGGAGAATGACATCACTGACATTATCGACGAGACGTTTACCACCACTGAAGAACGCTTCGGTGAGATGGTCACCGTCGAACTCAAGCCCGATGGTGAGAACATCCCCGTCACGGAAGAAAACAAGAAAGATTACGTCAACTGCGTTGTCGAGTATCGTATCTCCCGCCGTGTCAAGGAGCAATTCGACGCCTTCATGTCGGGCTTCAGTGAACTCATCCCTCAGGACTTGATCAACGTCTTTGATGAGCGTGAATTGGAATTGCTCATCGGTGGTATGTCGGAGATTGATGTGTAAGTGCTTTACGCTTTCACGGTGACTAAATAAACTAACATCACGAATATCAATTTAGTGACGACTGGGCCAAGTTCACGGACTACCGTGGCTACGAAGTCAGCGACGAGGTCGTGCAATGGTTCTGGAAGTGTGTGCGCAGCTGGCCTCCGGAGCGCAAATCCCGTTTGTTGCAATTTGCCACGGGCACATCCCGTATCCCTGTCAATGGGTTCAAGGACCTCCAGGGTTCGGATGGCCCTCGTCGCTTTACGATCGAGAAATCCGGCGACCCTAGCCAGCTGCCGAAGAGTCACACGTGTTTCAACCGTATCGATCTGCCACCGTATAGAGATTATGCAACGTTAGAGCAGAAGTTAACATTGGCCGTTGAGTGAGTGTTTCTCCCGTGTAAAATGAGCGTACATAGTGCTGAGACCATTATTTGCAGGGAAACTGTCGGATTTGGGCAAGAATAAACCATACAGAACAGCCGTTTGCATGTCATCCCTACGTCTTCTCCTTTATCTCTTTCTCCCGATGTTTTATTTGTCGTTTTTTCTTTTCGAGCTACACTATCCTGCCCGTCTTTGCTCCTCATTCGTCCCGTCTATCCCGGAACTGAATCTGTCCATGAAGTACTCTGCCTCCTTGCCTCGTTTGCCCGTTCCACCGTGTATATTGTCCTCAGCCATTAATACCAGTGTATCGTTGACTTTATTATTGACGTGCACTGTCCTGCTATGAATTTATTGCTTGCACGTATGAGCGAAAAAAGGCCTGGTACGGGGCACTTGGACATGCATTTTCCGCCTTTCAGAAATCCAAGGACCTCATGGTCGAAGGCTACAGCACTGCAGACCACGCTTTCGCTCTACAGCACAATTTTCCGCTGTCTTTATTATTTGTGCTGGACACCGTAGCTAACAGCATCTCAATGATACCACCTACCCCGGTTTGCATGGACAACGTATTTTTCACATCGAATGTCGTGGCAAGAATATTTGAAGCCTTCCTCCGCCAAAAGTCGACGAGCGCCTCCAAGCACTTTCATGCTTTCGTCCTTTCCTCGACATTGACTCCGACGCTCACGACCTCTGCTACGGCATCCCCCCCTCTAGCGTACTCTACTTTATCTAATTTCTGTTCTGTCTCATTGACTAGGAATGCCTGCCTTCGACCCAGTGCGCGATGCTGTCCTCAATTCTCCGGTCACACAAACTAAGCCTCTCCGCCTCGAACTTCCCTCAAACTCCTTTCCAAACACATTCTCCTCCTCCAGTTCAGAGTCGGCTGTGGTCGCCCCAAGTCCCCTCACACGGCGTGCTACCGATCTTTCAGTCTTGCTAAATGACGACCCTCTTCCAGAGCCGACACAATCGCTCTTCACACCCACAACGCCTCGCACTCCTAGCTCATTTGCTCATCTCCTTCGCTCGGATGAACCCTCGGCGAGTCCAAACGAACAACTTGCTGATGCCACACCCCTCCGCAGAAGGCACTCTACCATCGACAGAGAGGGCAGGACGTCTAGAGATAATGGTTATTTCCCTCCGACCCGCTCTCCGTTGGCTTTTTCAAGTAGCAATGCACAGGAGCCTCCTCGCCGTCTCCCTTCCACATCCCCTCATGGTGGCCTTGCTCTGCCTGGACTACCCATACAAATGCCATCTTCACCTACCTTTGCGTTTACGAGCATGACTACAGCCTCGCGTTCGAGACCGTCTACCGCAAATTCTTCCACTTCAGAGCACTCTACGGCCGAAATTACCCAAGATCCATTTACTGTGCCGACTACATCGAGGAGACGATCCTCTGGTGCCTCCGATGTTTCGCGCGAAAGAGAAGGGTCATTCTCGTACTTTACACCCCCAACCCGTTCCCCACTCATTGCAGCGAACCAATTGCAAGAACACCCTCGATCCTCTTCCTCTCCACATACTCATTCGCCGGCTTCACCTTTTGCACTAATGGGTACTTCCAGTGGCGTGCAACGATCGCCGCGCTCTCCTCGAAGCTCTGTATCGACTTCGGCTTCATCTACAGTACCGAGACCGGTGTCCCCCACGACGAGTAAACGCGTAGACCGCAAGCTTTCAAGCTCGGCGCAGATGCCGCCACCACCATTACCTCCGCCGGCCCTTTCTACACCATCGCCACTCCCTCCGAAGCCCGAGCCACCCGTTAGTACAAAACCGCCCCCTCAGCCTCAATCCTTGCTCCAATCCCAGACTGCTATACCCATGTTTTCTCGGTCGAACATACCCTATGCCCCCAAACATCGTATCACCCCTGCGGGTTCTGTACTTGTACCACTATCACGTGATGAACTAGAACGTTGTCGGTGAGTCTGGGTTTGAGGTCATATTTGATTATGGTTCGTTGGGGCAAATTGCTAACTTCATGTTCTAGTAATTTTATTGGCAAAGGAAGTCAGTTGTTGAAGCAACAGAAGAGAAAGAGGGAAGGAGGCGGGGAGGGAGAGTATCCCAGCAAGAGGACTCGAGACGTCGGACTAATTGCTGGTCACTGTACGTTGTCTATTGCTTAAATCCGGGCAATCTTCTGACTTTGAGTAAAGATAATGCTCGCCCAGACGTCGGTCTGAGTCAACGCAAGGACTCCCCCATCATTGGATTGAAAAACTTCAATAACTGGGTCAAGAGTGTTCTGATCAGTAGTCGAGCGCATCCTACACTTGCTGCCAGCGAGAACATTGGACCTCTGAGACATACACCTGGGTCTCGAGGTATGCGGGGTCCTCCGAGAGGCTCTGGCAAGGTTCTCGACATGGGATGCGGCAAGGGTGGCGACCTGATCAAGTGGAACAAAGCTAGAATACGGGAATATGTGGGAGTCGGTTAGTGTGATTCCTCTTGAACCGCCGCGTCGCTTATATGGTTTGTATTCCAGATATCGCGTCTGTCTCTATCGACCAAGCGCGCAAACGATATGAAGAGCTTCGTCTGCCGAAGTTCTCTGCCTATTTTGCCACTCTCGATTGTTATATCAACTCCTTGAGCTCTGCAATCCCCGATAGTCATCTCCCGCCAACGGGTAATCCATTTGACGTTGTCTCCATGCAATTCTGTATGCACTACGCCTTTGAGAGTGAACAGAAAGCACGCACAATGATGGAGAATGTCAGTTCGTGGCTACGGCCGGGAGGTACATTTGTAGGAACGATCCCGAACGCATCATGGTTATTGTGAGTCTCGAGTTCGAAACGGTGTATAAGTGGGAAGCAGGCTAACACTTGTTGGCGTCAGGGACCGTCTTGAAGCTATTCCTGAAGGCGAGTTGAATCTCTCATTTGGGAATAGTGTATATTCTATCCGATTCGAGGAGCGCCATCATCCCGCGCTGTATGGCCAACGGTATTGGTTCTACCTCAAAGACGCTGTGGATGATGTCCCTGAATATGTGGTGCACTGGGATAATTTTGTCAAGTCAGCAATCGACCACGCTTTACGTTCGACTAGAGGCTAACCATTTTATTTTTGTAGGCTAGCGGACGAGTATGGCCTAGTTCCCGTCTACGTGAAGGAATTCCACGAAGTGTTCGCCGATAACGAGGACCATTCTGAGTTTGGTCCTCTACTACAAAATATGAGAGTCGTCGATTCGAACGGCGAGAGTCAGATGGATGAAGACCAGTGGGAGGCAGCCAGTAAGTGTTGTGTGAGCGGCTGTTTGAGAGTTGCATTTTAACGTCATACACACAGACATCTACGTTGCCTTTGCGTTTGAAAAGCGCTCTCGATAATTGGCCATCCATGTCGTGCACCTAGGCTATTTGCCCTGGTGTCGAGTACAAGAAGTCTGTTTCTGGCTACCAATACGATTACGACACTTGGTACTACTGTTAGCTGTAAGGCCCTGGGACTGTCAGTCTGCTGCTGTCAGTCTGCTTCACCTAAGCTGGCCGCGTGGGCTAGGGCTGTTATCGCCCAACGAAATATGGCTCGCAGGTGTGCTGTTACCTATATATGTCATGTTATGATGCTCGCGGAGTTCTATGGGGACAGTTGTATGGGTAGTTCATGCCTTGTATTTATAGGTGTTACAAATTCAGTAGGATGTTGCTTACTTCATAAGTTGTCGCTCTACCCTCTTCGAGGGCGTCTTGTGTACTTTCGCTGGTACGAGGACATGCTACGCCAAATGGAGTGGTGCCGCAATGTTGAACGGGTTCAATCAGGATGGGTTTCTAAAGCTATACCTATAATTGTGGTGGCATAAATACCACACGTACTATTTTGGTTGCGTTTGCTCGTTTATAGTTTCTGTTGAGTGTCAGTGTGGCATCTTGCTCTCAGTTATGTGCAATGGTGTCAAACGAGATTACGCGATTATCGTTACAAGTGTTTGTACCAATCTTGCCTGACGCTCACATTAGTGTATCTTCTCGGACTGCCCCGACCCGTCACTATTCGACTCACGTGGTCTAATCGAGGTTGAGGATGAAAGAGACTAAAAAGTGTTGACAAGGGTTTTTTAAAATGCCTTATCGGGCAATTATCCGGCTATTAACGCCATCAGAACTCTGACAGTAGGCGTCTAAAATATTTTTATATCGTGGACCCATTTCCCTCACTACATATCAACGACATACTGCCTCGCATCCTTGCATATTGGAGCTCGTACTGTGAATATTTTATAGTTGCAGTGGGATCGCAATAACTGGGATCTGCGACGCGTCGGCTACTACCCCCGACGCCTAACTTTTCCTAAACATGATAATCCTCATAGTCAACGGCGAGCTCACGTTGCTTCCCTACCCATTCTGTCTTTTTTTTCAGCAGCTTTTACGAGTGCGGAGGGGCAACAAGAGCGTTCCAAGGAAGGTGTGTGTCATGAGCATCGCCGGTCGTACGGCGTACTTGATAAGCATCACCGACCCAACAGCCAGCATTGATATACAGCTGACCTCGTTTCCTACCACCTGTGTACCTCGTCTGACCTCCCACAGTATCAGGAACTCACACGGAAATGTAAACGTGAGTAAATTACAGTCACGAGAAACCTGTTAGACCTGGGCGTATTCAAGATCTTTATTTCGAACCCGCCGTGTATGTTGTCACAGGTATGTCCCATTTATTTCTTATGCTTCGATGCCACCCTAAAAGCCTCTTTCAAAGGGTCACTGGGCTATTAGCTCGCTGAGAAGCGGCACCCAGAACTCCGCATGTGTCTCCTAACATGAAAATGATCAAATGGCTTTGATATGGGTGTGTGCTCAAGTATCGAGTATTTGTACTGGGCATCGAGCGCGTCTTAACCTAGAGGGCCCTCTCGAAAGCCAGTACCAAATCGCTCTAGGTCGTCTACTGAACATGTCCTACGCATTGCGCTCGCGTTTATCATCTACATTGTTGTCACCAATTGGAAGACATTCAGCTCCATCCTCTCTCAGGCTCCAGAGATATGTATCGAATAAAGCAAAGAGCTCTGCGCTCAACGTTGAAAATCAGCCCAAGACTGGTCAACAGCCACCATACGGACCGATAGGTGTCAACGCCGCCTTGAATTGCAAGCCAAACGGTAATTTACTTGCCTCGTATCCCTTGCATGGCATCTCTAACATTATGATGTTTTATAGACCCAACCCCATCACCAACCATATTCTCCCACGAATTCTCCCTCGCCGATCGTGTCGCTCTCGTCTCCGGCGGAAATCGTGGTCTCGGACTCGAGATGGCCTTGGCCCTCATTGAAGCTGGTGCGCGTGTCGTCTATTGCGTTGATCTCCCCAAAGATCCATCCGCCGAGTGGCAAGCTGCGCACGATTATGCCAAGAAACTTGGGTCTAGCGGGAAGACAGGAGGAGAGGGCCGGTTAGAGTATATCACTGGGGATGTGACCGACCAGGTAAGATAAATCTGTTGTCGATCCTTACTAGTATAATAGTCGGAGAGTGACTGACCACTGTATACGATGTAGGCCCTGATGTGGAAGATTGGCAAACAAATAGGAGACAAAGAAGGCAGAATGGACGCATGTGTTGCTGCTGCTGGTATCCTCAGGTCAAACATAGACTGTCTCGAGTACCCCGCCGAAGAATTCCGCAAGGTACATATGCACCGCATGCTTCGTTGATAGCTAGACGTTGATGCTGGGTTCACACACGCATAAATTGAAATCATCGTAGGTCATAGATGTCAATGTCAACGGCGTACTCTTCACCGCACAGGCTGCAGGACGACAAATGGAACGTTTTGGAAACGGTGGTAGCATCGTCCTCATCGCAAGTATGAGTGGATCTATTACTAACAAGGTCTAGTCTCCCCTGAACACAACCGCTTAAAATCGTTAGAAACTCAACGTACCTATAGGACCAAGCATGGGTGTCGTACAACACATCAAAGTCGGCTGTAATACAAATGGCTCGTAGCATGGCATGTGAACTCGCCCCGCGCAAAATTCGCGTTAATTCGCTCAGTCCGGGATACATCTACACAAGGTATGCCGTATATCTCTAACAATCTCACGCTGATATCGACGTCGTCATGCAGCCTTACTGCAGCGTACCTTGACTCTCAACCCCACCTACTGGAGAAATGGTCCAGTCAGAACCCCATGGGCCGTCTTGGTCGACCAGACGAATTGCGGGGTGTGGTGACCTGGCTCACGAGTGACGCTAGCACGTTCTGCACGGGTAGCGAGTAAGTACAACTCCGTGGATTCTGTTTGAGATGTATTGCTGATGGTATGCATTCGTAGTGTTCTTGTTAGCGGCGGACATCATTCCTGGTAGACAGTTGAGCGATTCATATAAGCTGCGGTTGCATGTACTTTTAATGTATTTTACTGCCATTCAGTTTAGACGATCGAATGGAGAGATCACTAAACCGTAAAGCTTTACGGCTGTACCTGGGGAAAATGCGCAGATTGCGTAGGGCAAACCAAAAAGGGGTGCTCTGACCAATGAGACACTTACAATGTTACCATTCACTTTTACTCGAACATCGCGTCCCACTGTAGACTCATATTCCAGCAACCAAAACATTCAATTCAAGCATTATACAGTCGTCGTAGGTGAAAATAAACAGATAAGTACGCCGACGATGAACCGTCCCTAGTGCCACCCGAGCTGCAATGGGCTACAACCCGGCTAGAAACCACCCACTGCCAACTTTTCAATAAGCTAATCTTTTCCGATCGCGCTGTTCCTAGCGGACAAGGTCAGCACCAGTTGACTAGACGTGATAGTCGTCGTAGTGGAGTGCCCTCGACGTCGGTGATCCGGCTTCAGTCGCGGGGATGCCTATAAAGTCCTGTATAACTAAGTTGTTCCTCAGAAGGTATTCAAAGAAGGTTGATCAAATATTGCCCGAGATGTGAGCCAGCAGCAAGTCCAGCCAACGAGAATAGAATCCAAGATGGCCATCGGGTATCGTCTATATAAAGATGTCAGAGATATATGAGATATTGTCGTCACAGGAGGTACCGCTGCCAGTCAAGCGGATGCCTTGCCGTAGCCTAGGTCTAGTGAAAAGCCGAAAGAGTCTACGAAGAGAAGAGGAGGTCGGAGTGAGACGAAGTCCAGCTTGAGGAAGTCCGTTCCAGTAAAGAGCGTGGTACACAAGTATGGTGTCTAGCGACCCTCCAGTGGCCAGTAATGTTGAAGGAGGAGCAAACAACACGCCGGTAAGCCTAACTAACGCGATGTGGAAATCGGACACCCAAAGACGGCCTCTGAGGTCCGCTTACTCCCTGAACCGCAAACTAGGAGCATGCAGCACCAGGTGCTGCTCCGGTTTGTTTATATCATGGAATTAGGTCAAGCTGTGTAGGTACGAATGCCTGAGAGCAACGTAAGAGAGAGGGGTCGGTGAGGAGTGAACCGGTGACGAGCGAGGGCAGGAAAAGTGTTATAGAGAACCAACCCTCGAAGCTGACATAAGGTAAGTCAGCCATGTTCGACGTTCGACGTCGACGAACGCGTTGTTTGTCTCTAGTCCATATTAAAATGCCTAACTGGAGTATCAGCTAGACGTTGTGGAAACAGGTATAACGTTGGAGATACGTACCGTTGAGCTATAGCTGCAGACTGTGTTCCTGGTCAATCCAATCCACGTAACGGCTTTTACTGCCCAGTGTCCGGCGTATAGGCCATCGTGAGTTTGAAGTTTGGCTGCGTATCTCCTGTGGTCAGTGGTAGAAAAAAACAAAACGTGTACTTGCCTACTCGTTGCACGAAGGAGATGATAGTCGGAAGGAGAGCTGTCTTGAGATCTGTCGAGTGCCGCGTCAAGAGCGCCTCGGATTCAGTCTGGAGACTGTCGAGGTCGATGTTGAGAACACCACTCTCGACACTCTCGAGAGCGTGTCTGCGTCCACGATGGCCGACAACGTCCACCTCCGTCGCGTGGATATCTCTGCTTGCACCCAGGGTCATCGATAGCCGCTCTCTGTGTTCACTAAATGCAATAGCTCTCCAACCCACATGGCCTTGCAAAGCCTCGACGGGTAGACCCAGAACATCCTTGACTCCTAACTTTCATCTCACTCGTACTTGTTCGACTCACGCAATCATGGCCGGAGGTCCTACCGAAACTACAAAGCCCGCGGAGGAGTACAGGCTCCCAACAGGTGTCAAAGCCAAGCATTACGACCTGACAATTCGTACAGACTTGGAGAAGCTCAGATTTGACGGTTATGTGGTAGCCCAGTACGTCTAATTTCCTGGGTTTAAAATTCGACGTACTAAAGTGTCTTACAAAGTCTTGATGTGTTGGAGGAGACGTCCAAGATCGTCTTTAATAGCTCCAAGCTCACGTTAGGTCGTGCAAGACTCTCCTCAGCCGCGTTGAAGGAGGAAGTGACGGTCGATGCGACTTCTTTCGAAATCGACGGAGCATCGGAGCGTGTAACTATCCAACTCCCTGGGGCTCTTTCTGCTGGCACACAGCTCGCACTAAAGGTCGACTTCGAGGGAGAGCTTACTGGTTCCATGTTAGGATACTACCGCTGCTCTTGGGAAGACGAAGGCAAGACAAAGCACTATGCACTCACGCAGTTTGAGGTAAGAGGACAATGCAGTTCCCTGTCACAGCGTAACGACCAACTCTACTCAACCTTAGCCAACTTCCGCACGAGCGGCCTTCCCCTGCTGGGACGAGCCGCTCCTCAAGGCTACAATCGCACTGACAATGGTTTCCCGCGCAGACACAGTTAACCTGAGCAATATGCCTGCTATCTCCGAAGAGGTTTACGCGCCCTCCTACAAAGACAGCACCGACGCCATCTCATGGCTCTCGTCCAAGTTCTCCGAATTAACCACAGGCGAAGGCGAGAAATGGAAGGTCACAAAATTCCAGACTACGCCCCCGATGTCGACTTACATCGTTGCATTCGCTAATGGGCCGTTCGTGTACCTCGAAGACTCTTATACGAGCCCGTTGAGTGGCAAAGTGCGGCCGTTGAGAATCTACGCGACAAAGGATGTCATTCATCAAGGCAAATTCGCACTGGACGTCAAGAAGAAGGTCTTGCCGCTCTACGAGCAGGTGTTCGATATCGAATACCCTTTGCCCAAGCTCGACACTCTCGTGGCTACTGACTTTGACGCTGCTGCGATGGAGAATTGGGTAAGCAAGTTAGACTAAATTGACGTAGCTTTGAAAATCCAGCTGACCGTTGGGTACAGGGCTTGATCACCGGAGCGACCAGTGCCTACCTTGTTGAGCCCGACAGTCTCGACTTGGGAGCCAAGAAGCGTATCGCCGTTACTCAGAGTCATGAGTGTGCACACATGTGGTATGTATCATCGGTGTTCCGTTCTGTCTGCACGTCTGCTCACCTAACCTCCAACAGGTTTGGCAACATCACTACTATGGAGTGGTGGGATAACTTGTATCTCAACGAAGGATTCGCATCTTTGGTATGTAACACTCTTGGGTATTTTCTGTGAATTGCAGCTCACGAGGGTACGGTTCGTCTGTGCAGATGGGAGAGGTCATCATTCTCGGTGAGTGATGGGGTTTCCGTCACGGAATTTGGAATGATTTGACCGATATTTTCCCTCTTAGACAAGTAAACCGCCATTTCCCCCTCGACCACGATCGAGCCCACAACTGATTTTTTTTCAAGGGTCTTCCCCGAGTGGAAAGTTCACTCCGCATTCATCTCTGAGATGCTAAACCGAGCTCTCTCTCTCGATGCCAAGCTATCATCTCACCCTATCGAGGTCGAGTGCCCCGATGCAGCTACCATCAACCAGGTTCGCTCCTCAGTGCGATCCCCTTACAGTTCTAGAAGTTGAGACAGACGATCACACATAGATCTTCGACTCTTTGTCATACGCAAAAGCCGCCTCTGGTATGTTGCAGTCAACACTCGAAAGGAATATAGCTGACTGTTACTATGATCGTATAGTGCTACGCATGCTCTCGAACTTCATCGGCGAAGAAAAGTTTTTGAAGGGCGTTTCAATCTACCTCAAGAAACACCTTTTCGCTAACAGCGTTACCAAGGACTTATGGGAGGGAATTCAGGAAGCTAGCGGTAAGATTCGGATGGTTTTGGAGCGTTTGGTGTACGAGATTGAAGGCGAGTCTAGGTGTCGATGTGCCGAAAGTGATGGATAACTGGGTCAAGAAGGTTTGTTCAGGATCGAAAACTTAGTGAGGCTGCTTGAGTTGATTGAGTTACGACTTTCAGATGGGCTTTCCCGTTATCACGGTAACGGAAACCAAGGATGGGATCACAGTTCGCCAGGATAGGTTTTTGGAAACTGGCCCTGCACCCCCTGAAGAGAACGAGACTCTCTGGTTTGCAGTTCCGCCCTCACCAAATGGCTTCTTAATCTCATAACTAACGCACGGTCCTCTTCTAGGAGCGTCCCGTTGAGCTTACTCACAACTGATGAGAACGGCAAGGCCAAGATCGACCGCAGTCTTCTGCTCGACCAGCGTGAGATCACGATCGCTCTGGATACGTCGAAACCGTTCAAGTTGAACGCTGGAACTACTGGTGTCTGTCAGTACCTCTTCTTATCCACCATTTGATAGAGTTCTGACTCGTTCTGTGGGCATTAGATCGAGTACTTTACACTGCGGAACGTCTTATCGCCATTGCAAAAGAGGCTGCCAAGGAAAATTCGATCTTCTCCCTCGAAGACAGGATCGGTCTAGTCTACGACGCGCTCGCGTTAGCTCGCGCAGGGTATCTGGATGTCAGTGCTGTTCTTTCATTGTATGACGTCTTCAGAAACGAAAAAGAGCGTAAGTCTGTCACTTCTAGTTCTACTGTCCTATTATCGTTGACATTAATTGCGGATACGTGTTAGACCTCGTGTGGGATTCTGTCGCGGAAAGTTTCGGCGTGTTCGGTTCGACGTGGTATGAGCACCCACAAATTGTGGAGAAGCTCAATACCTTCCGTCGGGTACCCCCTATTCTTTCACTGAGCCCAGATCTGAGCTGATTGATAGACATTTAGGAACTATTCGTCCCAATTGTTGCGCGCCTTGGGTACGACTATACCGCGGGAGAGTCAGTCGACGTCCACGAGCTACGAACAACGGCTATCGTCCAATCTGCTCACGGTGGTGACGAGGGGTAAGTATCTAACGTTGCCGGAAGTTTCAGAATGGTAACCAAGCTGTGTTTTTAGTGTGATAGAAGAGCTGCGCACCCGATTCAAGAAAGCTATCGAGACTGGTGAGGATGCACACATCCCACCTGATTTGTTGGGTGCCACCTATGTCACGGTGAGAACCAAGAAACATCGTGTAATCTACCAGGCTTAATAGTTATTTCATTTTAGTCCGTCAAACATGGAGGCAAAATGGAGTACGACCAAGTCAAAGCCATCCTCGCCAAGCCAAAGACTCCCACGGTCGAACTTGCGGCTATAGCAGCTCTGTGCGCGACACAGAATGATGAACTGGCAGGTAAGTAAACCCCATCATTCTACGCGTGTATTCAATCTAATTTAATTAATACTTTTCCTCTCCCGAATTGCAGAGGAAACTTGGAAATATCTTATGAGCAAGTCGAGAGACCAAGACATCCCTGTGTTCTTCCGTAACTTTTTCCAAAATCACAAGAAACGCCATTTCCTGGTAGATAAGTTCCGGGAAGACTATGACCAGCTGTATCAACGCTTGGAGGGCAACTTTAGCCTTCAGTACCTAGTCAATGTGTGTATTATTTACTATTCTCTACGGTCTTTCATCCTAGCGGCGCTGATCATATGGCTTTATGTGCTGTGTAGTATTCCCATGCTGGCCTTTGCTCCGACAAAGACTGGAAAGAGACGAAGGCCTTCTTTGAGGTAAGGGCACTTCAATATTCAGGATGCGGTTCTCACATCTTCTTTCGTGATGTTAGGGCAAGGATGTCTCAAAATACAAGTTAGCACTTCAACAGTCGTTGGACGGTATTCACACGAGATCGGAATGGATCAAGGTAGCTCTCGGTTTTCACACAATTGAATGCAGTAGCTAACTCTCTCTCGCAGCGCTCTACGTCTGATTTACAGAAATGGTTGGAGAACAGGAAGTAACGAAAAGTACGCTGGTAGAGAAAGTTGTACATCGATTTAAGTTGGTTATGAAACACCGTGTATGAGTTATCCATTATCTCGAGACAATTCACAGACGATACGAGCCACAGTCTCAAGTCTTGAAGGTCAGAATACTAGCGGGCAATGCAGCAGAGAAAAGAGAGGTCGGCGCCTTTTTGGAAATTCCGTCTCGGTTGTGGTCTTGAATCAGTTTCTTCAATTCTGACTCTATCTTGCAATTGACTTGCACAAGGTCTTCCAGTCCATACGTGAGATTACGGCCGAATGTCGCATATTCAGCCTCAAGCTCGATGAGCAGGTTATATCGCGTGATACTATTGACCTGTGAGCGACGCAATCGGGGACAGTCATCTGCATACCTTTCCGCACGCATCCGCAGAAGATCAGCACTAGCTTCAGCGATCAGCATCTCACGCCCAACGCGTACTTCCTCCCGCGCGCCTTCAATGTTAGAGTGAACCTTTTGTAACACTGCCTACAACAGAATTCAGTTATCGGGATGAATATGCAGAACAAGCGTTATACCTCATGTATTTCGTTGAGGACGCTGACGATATTTTCGATAGATGGTGAACGTGCTCGCGGTTTCGTAGGAGTCGTAATCTCGCGTTTGAAAACTTTGTCGGCAGTTGTACGGTTCACACCTAGTCCAGAATATTTCAACGTGGTTTTAAACTGTACCCAGAGTGCTGCACCTTTTGTCTTGAATTTGCTTTTCCGGGCCACTACGTCCGAGATTATAGGCTTCGAGGCCGATATTTCTGATGCCTCTTCGAGCTCAGAGGGTATCCGAGCAAAAGTTACGGAAGCTTTAGAACGCATAGGCTTCGGAGACTTGATCTTGTCGACTTTAACAGACTGCTTCACAACGATACAGGGCGGTAGGTCATCTTCGATGATGTCAAAAGACGGCGGGGCTTGTTTGACAGGGGAGGCTAAAACCAATTCAACTACGTGCTTCTTCGATAGCTATCAGTCACTGATCGTGAAATAGAGCTCATCAGTGCTAACCTCGTCGGGGGCAGGGGTCCGTTCGTGTACTTCGTTCGGCTCTTTCGAGACGGGTTCTTCCGCAGTGATGTCTACTGCAGTCTCGTCTTCGATCTCAACTATCGTCAGCGGTAGATCGTCGATGCCTTCACTTCTCGCTACGGCAGGACGTGGAAATTTTAGAACATGTTGGGTCGTTACAACTGATGTAATTTCTTCCTGTACTTCTTTGAAAGCCTTTGTACCGCTTTCTCTAGCCGCCGGGTGTGTGTCCTTCCAAGGTTTTCTGTTTGACTTTCGCCGTGGCTGCACCTATCACATAGGGATATTAGTATTATTCGACATTGGCGACGTAGACTAACTTTTGATTTTGGAGTACTCATATGAAGCCCTTCTTCTTTCGTTAAGTCAGCCATGAAATTTGTCGTTTCACTGATCGGGGCAACGGCGAGAGACTATAGGCGTTGTCCAGAAATGAGTTGCCGCCCGTGTTTGTAGAGAAACGATACCTACTTCACTAAATGGTGCAGCTAGTTCATTTGCTGCTTCCACTTCGTTTTCCACCGGCGATGAAACCTCAACAGCTTTTGTTGTAGTGGCACGCTTGGACCTAGTGAGTCGCCCACTGGTACGAGGTGGTTCGGGAGACCTCACGACAGGAAGATCGTCAGTCGATGTGGTTTGCAAAGCCGCCTCAGGTTTTTTGCGCTTCTTTTCTGGACGGGCATCCGGTTTTGTCGCAATGGGAGCAGATTTTGCGACTTTGGTATGCGTTGGAGAGGATTTACTAGGAAGGTTGCCTGTAGTTGTAGTGGGTGCGTCTGGAATACGGTCGTAATTCACGCTCGGGTGATTCACAATAGTCGGTGGTGATGCCCTGCCTTTCCTACCACCATATCGCTTTATCCCATGAATATCACCAGAGACATTAACCTTGGTTTCGACGACGTCGACGACAGATAATTCTTTGCGACGCTTTTTTGGGCTCGGTTGAACATCGCTCCCTTCAGGGTCGGAGATCACTCCATCTTGATCGTCTACTCCGTTGTGCAATGACCTTCTCTTAGGTCTTTTTACATGAGACGGAGGTTGGGTGGTATCTGTTGCGATGCCATCCTTCTTACGCAGAGCTGACTTCACGGACTTACGTACAGGCTGAATGGCGGCCGGGGACGAGTGTAAAGCTTACAATAAACGTAAATGAGCTGAATACTCGCCAGCAAAAAGTATGGGTACTCACGTAGCTTATGCTCATCTTCAGAAGATAAATGAGATAAAGGGATTGGTACGCCTTTAACTGACTTCACTGGTGCGTTCGGAGGCGCCCTGTTGTCAGACCTGAGACCAAGGTCTGGCGTGCGTGAGGCAGGAGGGGGAAAAACAGTTTCAGAAGTAGTTTCCGAGACAGGCTGCTCGCCTTTCGAAGGAGCGGTTATTTCAGACTTCTCGTCAAGAATGTCTTTAGCACAATGAGAGTCACCAACACCGGTATTGCCTCTGTCCGTCGGGGTCCTACGTGCAGAATAAGCAGAACGAGATGAAGCCACAGGAGCCATATTCAAGGTAGATCGTCGCCGAGATATCACAGAGGAAGAGATCTTAGACACAGGTAGGACCTCTTCTATGTCGTCTTCGTCATCAGAGACAACAACAAGCTTTTTTGGGGGTTTACGGACTGGAGGGCGAGAGGGCGTAGAAGGCAAGTTGTCGTCAGAATCTACGACCCTACGAGAGCGGAGCATGAAGCGAGAGGTTATAGCGGGCTTCTCACCACCCTTTGGCTCTACAACAGAAGGCTTGAGAAGTTCATCTAGAGCTTCGATGTCTGAGAGTTCATCATCGCTGGTACCAAAAGCAGCTTCACGAAGGATTTGGCTCTTCGTACGTCGAAGAGGGGTATTTGTAGGATGAATAGACTGTGGCGCGCTGGAGCTAGTAGAGCCAGAACGTTCAGACGCAGAAGCAGAAGCAAGAGAACCCAGCGTTTTCAAAGTAACAAGATCTTCGTCTGGCTTTGGATCACTTCGCAAGCGCGGAAGCTTCTCAGTACTGTCCATAGTGGTAATTTTCATTGGAGAGGTTTTGGCAACTTCTTGAGTGGTCCCTCCGCAAAGTTCGGGAAACACCTCTGCATCATCGTTATGAGTTTTCGAAGTAGTGTCTGCGTGTTCAACTGAGACGTGATCACCATCCTTCGTAGATCGTTCACTGGGATTGTTGGTACCATATACTGCACAAACATATTAGTTTAAGTAAATCAAGATGCAACGGAGCTCACATTGAGATAAATTCTCGATCCGTTGAGCAAGCTACCCAACCGCACATTAGAGGTCTTTTTCTCAAGCGATCACGCGAATACTAACCTCCGTGTCCTCAGTAAGCTGCCCCGCAGTATCCATCTCTAGCTTCGTAGGTGATGTTAGGATCGACGACTTCACACCCCTGTCCTCTTCGATTATGTGGCCCTGCTCTTTCTATCAGCCACACGTGTGCATCATGAAACTTAACAATTCACCATCCCGCGGCTCTTCATAGCTTTCTGGAACCGAGCTAGATCGTCTCTGGCAAGCCTGAAAGTGACCGTGGGGATCGCATCGGCTTGCTCTGTAGCACAACGAGGAGTAATAGGATCTTTGCCGATGATAGGCAGAGATTTCAAAAGAAGCATGACTTGGGGATTCTCTTGACATTTCGTGTCCAATCTGGAGGAGATATGAATAGAAGAGACAGTACTGTAGGAAACAGAAAGAGAATCGCAGGTGTCCTCCTAGTTAATGTATTAAGCCATAGATTATGCACGAGATAAATTGAGGAATTTACATCCAACAAAATATTGGCCACGAAGCTTCTTTCGTCGATATATAGTCGATCAGTGGACTTCGCTTGATCACAGGCCGTGACCTCGGTGACTCCAAACGGTTGCGGGCTAGTGTTCGAAGCCTTAGCGCCGGAATAGCATAGCATATACCCACTTACAACGCGATATTGGACGATGCTAAGACTTCGAGTACTTGGGTCGCAGTGTGATCCCAGTCGGCTGTGCGAACTTTCTCAAGAAGATTTGCGAGCTTCTGCCCTGTATCTGCACAGTCTGGAGAGGAATCCACAAAGACAGATCTAATAAAGGAAGTGCGGGCGATCTTGCCAGCAGAAGTTCCACCTGTCGTAGGTATCATGCGAGCGAAAAGGTTGAGGATGCTCTCTAGCACAAGAAATTCTCGAGTTCGCCATAAGATCGACCCAAGCCTTGCGCTAAGACAATCTTCAGCAATGTGGGAGGATATACCAAACCGTGGAAACCTACCCGCCGAGAATAGCAGTGTCCTGAAGGCGTGTTTGATTGGCCTTGTGCGAGTCGGCGGTTTCGGATAGGAGTGTGTATCCCTAATAAGCACAGGTAGACAGAAGGCAGCATATATGCGGTCAATTATATACGTTGCGGCATACAAATATAGTTTGTAACTCACCGTGCACCGCAGATCAACGCTCATGTGAGAAATAGATATAGAGAAGAAGGTTGAACAAAGTGTGGGATACAGCACCGTACCAATGGTTTCTTTGCGTTTTACTAAAAAGAATTGAGTCTTGTTCAAAACGGCATCAAAAGCATAACTACTAACCATCTGGTTTTTCGTCATAGAAATCCTACGGGAACTCAGTTCTGTGATTGCATTTACGGAGAACTTGAATCCAACACACCAAAACCCCAGATAGCAGCGCGTTCAGGACTTTGTCCCACAAAAGCTTCTGCTCGTGGTTACCCGCAGTGAACTCCGTCAAAATCTTCGTTTCATATAGCGTCTGGCATAATGCTGCTGTAAATTCGATGCCTTGTGTGGGGAACACAGCATATATTTGTGCAAGACGCTCTCGGAGACATCTCGACAGTTTGTCTGCCGCCTCTTGGGATAACACTGTAGACCTCTGTTACAGTAATAGGTGAATAGCAGTAGTAACAGGTCAATGCGTACATACCAGAAACACTAAATACGAAGATACTTGACCAATTGTCTCTTCGCATGAAGTCTTGTGCTTGCTTTTAGATTTCGCGATAGTTTTCTTCACATTTTCGAGCGCAATCTGGAGTTGCCCCATACTAGAACGCACTACTTGGGGAATTTTAGTAGTGCAATGATGAATGCTGAGCGACGTTGAGTACTGAGTGATGGTAAGCAATCAAGCAAGGAGAAACGCGATACCACACTGTGACGCGCGCGTATGGCCGCGCGCTTGACGCGACTCGTCACACTAGTAACCGTTGACGTGACAAATACAGATTTTATTTGCTTTTATGAATTACATAAAACAGACAAGGTTACAAAACAAATATTTAAAAAAACAAACAAACAAACAAAGTCAGGAATGGCTACTTATGAGACATGGCCGAACAAGTTTCCACAGGATGAACCGCTTAAACCAAGTGGTTTCGTCAGTCAAAAGCAAAGCCATGGACGTTGAAATAATCTAAACTTCCGGCTAAACCAACGGTCTGTTGAAGGGGCGAAGGTTGAGAAATCTGAGGGCTAGTAAGGGGTTTAAATGTGGAATCGAGGATCAAAGGCGATGCTAATCCGTCAGGCTTGGGAGTCGGATATGAGATCTTGGAGCTTACGCGAGGTGAGGGGATTCCAGACATCAGATTCGAAAAGATGGGAGCCTCAGTTCGATTTGATGTACGGAGCCTTCCCCGTTGTAGATGTTTGACGGGTTGAGGGTCGGTAGAGCTGGAAGAAGCAAGAGATAAAGAATGGTATTCTAGAAGTGGCGTGGTAGCTTGTTGTACAATATGCTGTGACAGGAACGTTTCCAGACCCGAAAGGGGGTCGTCTTTGATATTAAGAGGCAATGCAGGAGGTGATACACCCGTTTCCAACGGTGTGAACGGATAGGAAGAATGGTTTGGTTGACGGAATGAAGTAGGCACGGACATAGACGATTTGCTATATGACTTGGCGTTGGATTGCCACGGAGCCTCTGGAGGACTACGTGGTGTTCGGATGAGCTGGCATGCTGGAGTTCCGGAGATAGTAGGACCATCTTGTAGCGACAAGTCCGAGAGTGAATGGCAGAGAGACAAAGTGCTTGGGGGCCTAGAAAAGGGCAAAGACGTATCTAGGACTGCAGCACCGAACTCATCCGAAGGTAAAGAGATACAGGAGTCGAGAGCAAGGATATTGGAAGCTCTGTGGCGTTGGAAGAGCGACGACCCGATAGAATTGAGAGAACTAGAAGCACTCAAGTTAGAAGATCCTGTAGCCAGAGAAGAGACACTGCATGATGCCGTAGGAACGCTTTCTTCAGTGAGCGAAGACATACGCTCAGAATCATGACCAAGAGATCCGAAACAAGGAGGTTCCGATTTGGCACGAGTGGCGCGGGTAACGTAGGGCTCTTGAGCGGAGTCCGGAGCACGGCCAGTAGAAAGGGATCTAAATCGAAAGTTACATATGTCTACAAATAATATGAGCTTGTTTCGCGAAGGGTACGTCTCGGAGAGCTGTCACACGCACCCGACTCGCGATTTTGTACGAGGCTATCTAGACGAACACCGATTACCTGCCGCCTCATACGTAGCTGAAAACGCGGAGCAACGTCCCACGACTTGACTTCCCATTTGAGTCGGACTTGCGAGGGTAAGTTTGACATAGCTGCCGTGACGAATGAGAGCCAGGCGAGAAAACTGGGCAACGCGACACGTACCTTGCAAACGAAGAATTTCCAAGACATCTAGAGTTGGCTGCCTCGCCCGCTTGACTGATTTACGCGTACGAGGCATATTGTTCTGTGCAGAGATGGAAGGGAATGGTGATGAGAGGCCAACATATAGTATACGTACGTACAAGGAAGCTGGTGGTTGGAAAGAACGCAGCGTGGACCATGACGCACTCCGAACGAGCAGAGTCTTACGTAATGCAGAGCTAGCTCGCAAGTGTAGGTGCCTATGTCAGGTCAACACTACCAGCGACCTACTTTTGAAGCTTATAGGCTTGTACCTACAGTAATATATAAGACGGTCATTTCATTACTCAAGCTAGCTAGGCCTGCATGGTGATACATGGAAACGACCTCGACTCTGCACAACGTACTCACTCAAATAGGATACACATCAAAACTCACTGCATTCCACCTCCCATTCTGAAGAACGCTGTCAGTCTAGAGAAATACAGGATGTGAGAATACAACAGACCTTGACAACAACGATTGAGTCTTCAGACAACATTACCTGATCCCTCTGCGAGACGCGACCGGGGATCTCAAGTTGTGTATATGGAAGCAAGGTTTCAACGTCTTCCTCGAAGAGGGCTCGTATCATACGCTGTGATAGAGACAGAACAGAATCTTCGGTATGTCCATTGAACACCTTTAGTGCAGGTTTGTTTTCCGAGATACCAAGAGATTCGCGTGCCTCCTGGACCTGACGCAGTTCCTCCCACCTCGTTCCGGCTTGAGAAAAGTCTTGTACGACGATATCCGCATTCCTTGCGCCGTTTGGCCTGAGGAGGACAGCTTTCGTTCCATATGTGACACAAGGCCATAATCCTTCCCAGATAGACATGGTGTCCAAATGAACCGTTGACGGACCCCATTGCTGCCATTCTACCCAGCTGATGCCATCCTTCGCTTGAGCGAAAGCGAGCGGGATGTTGAGAAGTTTAGTAGAGAGGAGGGAGACGGTTACGATAGCAGAGCTCTGGGTGGCCGACATATTAAACATCACCACTCGTTCTCCGCTCCGGCCTTTTTTTGCGACATCAAAAACATGGAATGGGGGTTTCTCGTCAAGGGGCGGAATGTACAGAGGCCCAGGCTCGCAGGTCAATATCAATTGATCCAGGTCTTCGCCAGCTTTCAGGCGAGGAAACAGAAGTACCCATCGCCTCGCTGCATTATGCTTGAAACCGACAATTTCAAGTCTTGGACCTTTACGAGGCGGGATAGAAATAGGAGGGCCCCGATCTGATTCTAAAGCCAAGAGAATGCGTGCATTGTCGAGAAAGATGAATGAGGCGATCCGACGGTGTTCTTCTGACCCAATGTACTGTATAGCATGCACTCTTAGCTTACCCGTGCCCAGTATATAAGAAACGAACTCACACACTGTGTTTCTCCGCTGCCCCAATCCCATACATGGACATTAGCACTTTCGCTCCATACTTCGACAAGGAGACCAATGTACGCTCCATTGATACGAATCTCGTAACGAGGTCGGACGTCGGACGAATACTCGATGAAAAGTATAGACGAACGAGCCCTAGGATGCGGTTTACCAGTTGACATGGTGAGCAAATGTAAATGCGTTCTTCTAAGGAGAGTGGAATGTCATATGTGAATATCGCATATCAGTTTGTCCCATTCCATGTATCTTATAGATAACTTAAACGACCACTCACGTTTGTCCATGATCCCATTGTTCTATCATCACCAGCAGATCCTGCGCAGGATCCATCGTAAAGTCCGCGTGGGGACAAGGAAGGTCAACAGTCCAAGTCTCTTCCTGTATCCCCCTCAATATCGATGGCAGTCTTACGAATTCGATTGTATTTCGGTCTCTGCTTTGAGCCAGGACGCCACCGACAAGCTCCCAAGCAGGGCCTTCTTGTGCTGGGTAGGCCCTCTTATCGGTGTTTGCTGATTTTGGCACGGCTTGTCTAGAGAGCCACTTGGCCCGGTGCTGCAGTAAAAGCTCGCGTTTTTGACCTTTGAGCATCGTATTAAGGGGGTTGTCGGAAACCCCGGCGCTGGCCAGAGAAATTTTGTATTGGAAAGAATCGAAACGGTCAATTATATCACGCAACCACCTAGAGACCTAACGAGAGTGTTTCTAGTCATCCAACCATCCGGAAAAGGTCGTAGTCCTACATACCAGCCGGCACTTGAGTAGATCGCGGTAGTTCAAATTCTCGAGAACCTCAACCATGAGCTCCGCAGGCAAAGTTGAGCATATAACTTGCGATTCCATGTTCATGAAATGGGAGTAGACAGCAGGAGTTGTCATGCAGAGACGAGCGAGAGCCAGTGACCCTGAGTATCATTATCTTGATCTTGATTCATCTGAGATCTCTGTACCTCGGCTACGCTTGCCGCCGGCATTACGATCACGTGGTCATTATCGCGTAAGTAGCGTGGACGCGGTTAGCCTCGCACCGACCACAGCGAGCAGGCTGGGGACAATAAAAGAACCCGTCGTTTGTGGTAAAAGAACAGGTATTCCATCTCTTCTTCGTAGGCTACATCCCTCATTTCCCGAGCAAACTACAATCATTGAAAGATGACCTCGTTATAATATGTAGAGTACTCTACTGTGATGCACCCCACCCTTAGACTCTCGGCAATTCACTCAACAAGTGGTGTCTTCGCCATTAATGACAGTATCTGCCATCCAATGTTTGCTGCAGCAATCTGTGTGTTCTCATCTGAAGACCAGAATTAGCAAAGGTCTGTTCTCCGAATAAACAGTCTTGAACCCACCTTGAGTATCATAGCCTAAAGAGAAGGTAAAGTTTTAACAACTTCGAAGAAAATTCGGTTCAGATACTGTGCATACCTGGTGCAACTTCAACGATATCTGCGCCTACAATTTTGAGACCGGACAGGCCCTTAAGAATTTGCTTTATTTCCTGAAGAAATGAAATTGTATAAGCATATAATTCGTTGGTACAGGAACGTATATGCATACTCTCGTCGAGAAACCTCCGATTTCAGGAGTTCCGGTCCTAGTTAAACTTGGTCAGTTTGAATACAGAAGGCGTAGGAGCAAAACATACGCCGGTGCGAGCCCGGGATCGACGACATCAATATCAAGAGTGACTAAGAATATTATTGAACAATCCTGCTACGGGTGGAATCTGAAGAACACTTACTGTACACAGGGTTATCCCCCACAGTTTCCCTAATTGTCTTGACAATTCCTTGCCAGCCAACCTCTTCAATATCGTCCGCGTAAGAGATCACGAAACCGGCTTCATAATCATCCTCCTCGTCATCCCAGCTGTGCAGTGCATTCCGGATACCTACATGCTTTTGTATAGCATGATGTCAATGTCAATACTTGCTCAACTGAATCAATGACAAAACTCACGATGTTGGCGTTGTCCGGCGCAAGGAGACCCTCTTTATGCGCATACCAGAAATAGCTTCCATGCGTAACCGGGATTTCCTGCGCTGTCTAAGATACTATGCCTGATTGTACGGTGAAGTGATAATTTACCTCTCCTGGTAACCACGGTCCCTCGCCCTTTTCAGGTAACTTGTCAAGCATCAGGTGCAAAGATTCACACACGCTTCACTCACCTCCCAGCTTTGCTTCTTAGGCTTCCATGTGTCTAATGACGAACTGTCACCAGACTTTATTTGCTTCAAGCATCGATGCTACGTACCCAAATGACTGTCAAAGTGAATCACGCTTGGGAGTGTACAATTAAGTAGATGTTCCTCTGAAGCCAATCTCTCTCGAACTCACCTAACCGGGCCGTAGACCGAATGTACTCCACGCAGAAGTGGAAGAGTGATAGTGTGGTCACCTCCCTATAGTATGATGTTAATCACCGGTCGGTAAACTCTGTGAGGGGTAGTAAACAACTAACAAGAGTCAACACTCTCGGATGGAACTTGCCGTCCTTTGCAAGACTGGTGCCCTCGGCAGAACGCAAACTTGTGTGGCTCAAGAGTTCGGCGTTCGCGATCTCTAATTGACGGAGTGCGACCTTGTTATCCACGTAGACCATTGCTGTATAAAACTATTATTAACTGGCGATGACCAACTTCGCTGAGCGTTCACAAAACAGCACTCACGAACATCACCACAGTCAACCACATCTAGATGATCGCTGATTCGAAGCTTCATAGGAACGTTGATGCTATCCAAGTGAAGACGACGTGAACCCTGGCGAATACCGTTTGGCCCAAAACGTGCTCTTGTAATGGTGTCAATTGCATCGCAAGAGTGACCGGTGGCCCATTGCTCACCCTGGTCGGTAGCTCGTTGCAGTATCGAATGGTGCCCCTGTGCAATGCAGATACATGGTAAGTACTGGTGAGCTAGCATGAAAAAACTACACGACATACCAAGAACAGCGACATCATACTTTGTCGCTGCCTCGCTGCCAAAGCATCTCAGCGGGGGAGCCCTGGCGAAGGTCGTGATCCCGTTCATGTCCTGCGCAGACCATGCATGTGGCCCTAGTAGTTCCCCAGAGAACAGCTGCGTGAAATTCACAGGAGAAGGATACGCAACTCCCGCGGGGTATTGCGCCATTTCTGCAGAAGAAGGTGCCGCAAGCGAAAGCACCAGCGCAAACAACACGGACGTCCACCGAATCATTGTCGTAGTTATGCCCTGGACGAGTGGGGTTCACAAAGAGTTGTCGGCTTGGTGCTACTGCGGGCTATTTAAGCGATAGTGACATGCGTTCTTATCGCGCAGCGGAGGTACTCTGGAGATAACGCCAGGTGTGTAATCTATGCGTGTGATCCTACGCACGGCACAAGCGTTGTGATAACGTTACATCAGCGGTTTATGCGCGAAGAAAATCTGGGTGAGGAGCAGCTCTTTGCACGCACAACGAACACTTCAGCAACATGCCAGTGAATGACGGATGGCAACCAGAGAACACAGAACTTGAACTTCGGCGTTTGACCGATCGCAAACGCTTCCGGATTAGGCAAGTCTGTAAGTTGACGTCTAGTCAGAACCCACTGAGCAAATCATTGGCATAGTGCGTTAGCAGCGAAAAAAGGCAGTGTACAATCTTCTCCGTGAATAAAGATAGACTGAACGATTATCCTAGGCATTTGCGGCTTGTGTCGATGCCGTTATCAGCTGAGTAGTATCGTACTGAAAAGCGCCCCTCGGCAACAGAAGCTTCTATCTATCTGTAGGACTACCATCAATAAGCCTGCGCGAGGCTAGTCTCTACTACTTCCCTCATGCCAGAGAAACGAGGCTTAAAGTTAACCTTGAATGGAAACGGACGAGTGTTCGCCGCGTCCATGAAAGCCATGGCGTCGATCGGCCCAGAGGGGTCCTCGGAAACCGTGAAGGCCCAGAGGATAAGCGCAATGTTTAGGAACAATGAGCTGTTATTCTGTGTTCATAATAACGTTTAAAATATAATTACTCGAGACTCACTTGTTTGCCACGTGTTGCCCCGGGCATACTCTGAGGTTTTAGTTGATTAGTGACGATGAATGTTAGTCGACTGGGACAAACATACCGACGACCGAACCCGAAATTCCAGAATGGAACTTCATCTTTCAGTAAACCGTCATCGTTTAACCAGCGATCCGGGTTGAAGAGGAAGGGATCAGGATAAACGTCTGGGTCTTTTGCGATACACCTTTGGGAAGTTAATCGAGAACCATCATGAATCGAGAAACTTTCACTATCTTACCAGTGACTTCCAACGACAGTAGCCCCTTCAGGAATAACGTAATCGTTCTAAGTTCATCGCATGTCAGAATCGATCCCAAGCTAATGTAAGACGCGTTACGTATACGTACCCAGATGATGTCCTGCGTGGCACGGTGCGCAAACCCTAAACCAGTGGTTAGTCACGTTCAAATGGCACAGCAAGAAGTTGCATGAAATATCATACCTCCCCAGCTGACCGGCCTCCACCGGTATACCTCCATGTAAAACGCTACCACCCGAGGGAGCAAAGGCTCGTCTTCCTTAGAAGGAACTAGTAGTTTTGGGCTTTAGTTGGTTATTTTACATTAATAGCGCCTACAGGTATACTTACCTCGTTCTCTTCCCACAACCTCATCTAATTGAGCTTGCACTTTTGCTTGTTCTTCGGGATACTTGCAGGCGGCCATGATAGCAAATGAGATAGCGGATGCAGTCTGTAATAAACTTAGTGTAAGCGGCGACAGCAAGTTGGTAGATCGTGACTTGGGCTTACAGTTTCAGCCCCTGCGCCGAACATAGAACCTCCCAAAAATGCAAGCTCGTCGTCATTTAAACCCAACTCTGCCTGTAGGTCGAGTAGATACGTAATGAACGACTGTTGGGCATGTCCGGCTTCCTACATGAACGACCGATCCCTATTCAGAGTAGTCTACAATTTACTGAAAAAGAGATTATTTACCAGCTGCTTGCGTACAACATTCACCTGAGATGTGTACAGTTCATGGTCTGCTTTGAATCCTTGACGTAGATCAGAGGTGAGGAACGGGATGTATTTGAGAATAGGATAGATGTCGACGATATGAGTCTTCGTTAGCAGCTTCCCTAACTCTAGGCCATTCTTTACGATAGCCTGGACCTCTGGGTCTGAGTAGTTGGATGGTGTACGCTTGCCATAGGTCAAGGTCATAATTACACTTGCAGCGTATCTGTGTGTTATAGATGAGATGTCACAAGAAGAAGGATTTCCCTAGGGTGGGTACACACCTCCTTGCATGTTCGATGTGGTGTTCTGGCCTGTTTAGTAAGTCGAGAATGTGCATCCGCGCATATTTCCATTGGGCAGGGACCCACTGGTGGGTGACTGCGGGTTGAAGCTGCGAATGAAGCGCTCTTGGACGGCAATGTTAAAAGAAGCAAACTCTATCAGCGAAAAAAACATACCTTCGTAGCTTCCTGAGCCTGTCTCCTCGAGGTGTTAGCAATGTACGCATCCCACCGGAGAAGATCTCGCCAGCAGCAACGCTCCTAGGTCTGTCCGCAAGATCTCCTCCATGTTTCTGCATAATATCCACAGCTGCCTAAACTCAAGGCAATGCATAATCATGATGGGTAGAGGTTAAAGAGGACACTACCTGAAAGCGGCCGATCACCACCACGACTTTATTGCCTTGTCTGAATGAAAATACGGGGCCGTATTCCTGAATCATGCGCTCATACTTGAGGGCAGCTCTAAAGAGTAAGAATAATAACAAAATTGTTAAGCAGGGGAAAAACAGGGCTCATTAGACATTATGCTTACTTTGGGCCTGGCTCAAACCACCGGTCTTTAGGCCCTGGAGGCAGCCTTGTGTGACGGAACCCGCCAATATTCACGAGCTTCGACAGGCCGTAGTAGTACACCACGCCAGCTAACGCTGTCAAGCATACGACATACAGTAACAGCTGCGAGGGCTGATGAAGACTGAAAGAGAGACCTGAAGAGTTGTCCAACAATGAAACCATGATGGCGATCCAGTTGTACTGCCGGGGGAAATTTGGCTTGCGAATGGCTGGTAGCATTTAAACACCACAAGTCGCTTAAGAAGGGTGAATAGATGTGCCTGATTGTCTGGCTTTAGTTAGAGAACCGTGGCACAGAATGATCAATTACGGAAATTTCGCAGCACGAAGGGCTCATGTGAACTTCTTCTATGTATACACCCGGTCCCGGTGTATTGAACCGATATCGCCAGGAGCTGTAAGTAACGACGACATCCGATCCACACTTCTCGCCGATTTACTGAACATGACATTAGGACCAACGTAGTCATGAATACGAACGCGACCTCAGGTCCAATAAGATTTCGTTCTGTTTAGGCTGGTGTCACTACCTACTGTGAAAGTGAGGCGCCAATCAGCTCCTCTATGTTCCCGACCCGAGGTTCGAAATTGACCGCAAATGGATTTGGACGTATGCTCTGACCATGAGAGAAATCCATGCTGTTAATTGGGCGTGAAGGATTTTCAGAGATCTTGAATGCCCAAAGAATTAGTGCTGTAGACAAGTACAAAGAGCTGTAGAATATACAATGATCAATGATGAATAACAACGCTTCACTAAATGGATGGACTCACTTGTTTGCCAGATGTTGCCCAGGACACACCCTGCAATTATTTACCATGATAATGAGACCAGCTGCTCGATGGAGAAGCACCTGGATAAACCCACCGGCGACCGAATCCATACGTAAAGTATGTGAGATCTTCTCGTATTCTTCCATTTGCGTCAAGCCATCGGTCAGGCTTGAAGGCCGTAGGGTCCGGATAGACTTCTGGATCTAACCCAATTGACCTTGAGAGGGAATTAGCTGTGAGAAGCACTGCTACGGGCTAAAGAGATTTACCAATGATTCCCAATGACTGTTGCACCTGCAGGAATGAGGTAGTTGTTCTACGATATCAACATATTCATTACACGCTCGTGTCACGGAAGTGTGATCTAACTCACCCAGAATATGTCTTTGGTCGCACGATGGGCGAAGCCTGCAAAGAGTACATCAGATGAGAATCTCATGTAACACTTCATTGTTTACTTACTACCCCAGCTTGTAGGCCGCCATCGGAAACACTCCAAAGCAAAAGCAGTCACTCGAGGCAACACAGCTTGCTCATCTGCCTTTGGTACTGGAGAAGCCTGTCAGAGCAGATAAGAGCAATAAATTGATGACATTCGAACCTCTTTCTTGACCAATGACCCTATTCAATTCTACTTGCACTTTAGCCTGCTCCTCTGGGAACATCGCAGCAGCCATTATGACAAAACTAATGGCCGACGCGGTCTTCCGGCGCAGAACCTATAAGCTGCCGATAACTGAATGAGAGGAATGACAAATAGAGCTTACCGTCTCTGAACCGGCACCAAACATTGATCCAGCGAGGTAGGCTAGCTCATCATCTGACAGACCGTACTCCTCTTGATGCTCCAGAAGATATGAAACGAAGCATGGAGGGGTAGAGTTCGATGACTAGATGTATCCCAATTAATAATGTCACAAATACCTTCGGAATATTGGAATTACCAACTGTTCTCGCGCTGCTTCAAGCTGTCGTGTGAACAGATCCAATTCGTCGTTGTGCCATTTCCTTAAAGTCGATGTGAACCATGGAATATGACGTAGAATAGGGTAGACATCGACAATGTGTGACCTGGCTCCTATCTGAGTAAGAGTACCCAGTCGTGCACCGTTGCGGTTGATTTCTTGAACCTCAGGATCTGAATAGTACGTTGGGCTAGTTTTGCCGTACGTCATAGTCATAATCAGGCTGGCCGCGAACCTAGATGTAGTAACCTATCAATCTCACAGCATCTCTTACATGGAGAGCTAGAACTTGCCTTCGGGTATGTTCGACATGTCTATCGGGTTGATGGAGAATATCAAGAATGAGCAATTTGGCGTTCTTGGATTGAAGTGGAAGCCAGCGGGGCACGACGCTCGGTTGGAGTTGCGAGTGCAATGCTCTACCGTGCCTTGTTCACACATCGGAGAAGGAACGAGCAATTCGGTCTCACCTGCGCAGCCTTCTCAATCTCTCCCCAGCGGGTGTCAATAAAGTACGCATTCCTCCAGAGACGATGTCGCTTGCTGCCACCATCTGAGGCCTGTCTACGAGATCTGCGCCATGCTTTTGCATAATGTCGACCGCAGCCTGTATCAAGAAGCATGCTCAGTCGAACATAGATGGCTAGAACAGTGGAAAACCTTTACTTGATACCTTCCTATCACGATAAAAATATTCTTTCCCTGCCGGAATGAGAAGACTGGACCGTACACCTCCGTCATTTCTGCATACCGTAACGGTGAACTGGGAATGAAATATCAGCAATTGTCATCTAGCCACGAATATCAAGGTATAGCTTACTGAAGACCAGGATTAAACCATTTTCCCTTCGGACCAGGTGGTATGGGCGGTGTGGAAGACTTGCCGGGATTGTTCGCTGATGTGACTATAAGCTTGCAGACCACAAACGATATTCCCAACAGGGCTGTGACCACTAGAGTGTGTAGCAGCCAATGCGTCGAAGGGCTCCAATCGAAGGCAACACCTAAAGACTCTTCAAAAGACATAGCGATGTTTAGAGAAGCGTAGACAGCCAGAGAGTGCAGGAGAAACCTACTTAAGAAAGCTAGCACACAATATTAATACCGCATATTCCGCAACTGAGCCCGTTGTTACGTGAGAAACCTCAAGTCAACAACATACTACTACTACTGAATTCCAGGGAGAGATGTATAGCCGAGAAGGGGGAGGTCTCGTGAGCATGCTTCGGAAGTGATGAGTGTTCATTTGAATAGAATAACACTCTCATCGGACGCGCGACCTACACACCGTGTAATTTCCTGGACAGAAACAGACAGTCAGCCGTAAACATGGCCGTCCGCCTGCAAAAAATGCTTCCACAACGCTGATCCCATGCTCACTGGCCAGGCAGAAGATTGCATATAACGGTCGACCAGAGTACGTACACGTACAATGACATCGCAGCTCTGACAAAGAACATTGGTTAAATTCTTTCATTATCGAAACTTAGCGCGAACGGATGTAAAAAATGTGACAAAAACCGTGAATCAAAACAATACCGATGGTCTAGTATACACGCTTGAAAGGAGGTACGGGCTTGCATTCGCTCTCATCGAGTGTCTTGTCAATGACGCTGCGGTACTTGATCTCGACTTCGGGCAAGTCGGGGTTGCGTTGCCAAGTGAGAGTGTGCTTCATCCAGTTCTCGTCATCACGCTATAACACAATCGTCAATACTCCTTAAATGAGAATATTGTAGGTAGATAGGACGCACATCAGGGTAATCTTCACGAGCGTGGGCGCCGCGAGATTCTTTGCGAGCCGCTGCAGCGGTGATGGTCTGGATAGCGCATTGAAGGAGGTTGCGGAGCTCAAGAGTCTCAACTAGGTCACTATAAATAGGCTTTAATATGCATAGAAGTAGCCCTAAAAAGACTGCTCACGAATTCCAGATCATGCTCCTATCCTTGATGCCAACTTTGTCGTAGCTCTTGAAGATTTCAGTGATCTTCTTGACACCCTCATCAAGTGACTCCTGGGTACTAAAGAGGTGGTCATATCAATAAATTGAATAACCCACGAGAGCACATTACCTACCGGAAGACAGCAGCATCAGCTTGCATGGCCTTCTGCATGTTCAGCCTGATCTGGGAGGTATGCAGGGGACCATTGGAGTTCCTAATCTGGTCCAAAAACTCGACGCTCTGAAGACCAGCCTCATCTGGAATCTGTTTGTGCGCCTTGCCAGGAGTCAAAGTCTCCTTAATATGGTGTGCGCAAGCACGGCCGAAGACGACGATATCAAGGAGGGAGTTGGCGCCGAGACGATTTGCACCATGAACAGACACACAAGCAGCCTCACCAGCTGCATAAAGACCAGGAACCACCTTGTCCTTGCCATTCTCATCAACAGTCAAGACTTCCCCAGTGTACTTGGTGGGAATACCACCCACTGCAAATGCACTTGAGTAAATCGGTGAAGAGGAGAGTAAGGGTAGACCTACTGTTGTAGTGTACAGTGGGAAGCACGGGGATAGGCTCCTTAGTGACATCGACTCCAGAGAAGATAGCGGCGGTCTCTGAGATACCGGGGAGACGCTCATGCAGAATCTCAGGGGGCAAGTGGCTGAGCTGCAAGTAGATGTGGTCCTTCTCTGGACCAACACCACGGCCCTCACGGATTTCGATAGTCATTGAACGAGAAACGACATCACGGGAAGCGAGATCTTTCGCCGTCGGTGCATATCGCTCCATGAATCGCTCACCCTCAGAGTTCAAGAGGTATCCTCCCTCACCACGAGAGCCTATTCACGCAGTTTGTCAGGACAATAACGTTATTTGGGGAATATCTCGTACCTTCGGTAATGAGGCATCCAGCGCCGTAAATACCAGTGGGATGGAACTGAACGAATTCCGAATCCTGCAAAGGAAGGCCGGCACGGACGACCATGGCATTGCCGTCACCTGAGCACGTGTGGGCGCTAGTGCAGCTGAAGTAGGCACGGCCGTACCCGCCAGTTGCAAGAACAGTCTTGTGGGCACGGAATCGGTGGAGGGTACCATCCTCCATGTTGAGAGCAATAACACCAACACACTCGCCGTCCTGCATAATCAGATCCAAAGCGAAGTATTCAATGAAGAAGTTGGTGTTGTGTCGCAGAGATTGGCCGTAAAGTGTGTGCAACAAGGCGTGTCCAGTACGATCAGCGGCCGCAGCGCAGCGATATGCTTGGCCACCCTTGCCAAATTTGAGAGATTGACCACCGAAAGCACGTTGGTAGATCTTGCCCTCCTTCGTTCGCGAGAAAGGTACACCGAAGTGCTCAAGCTACAAAGGGGCTAAATTTCGCGTGATATCAAATCATCGAGAGGAACATACCTCAATAACGGTTTGGGGAGCCTCACGGCACATATAGTGAATAGCATCCTGGTCACCAAGCCAGTCCGAACCTTTGACCTGCGTAAACCTCAGTACGCAGTATGCAAATTGGTCAAGAAGGTCGCTTACTGTGTCATACATGTGCCATCTCCAATCATCTTCAGTCATGTTCTATACCAGTAACATGAGTAAATGTCCGCTTCAAAGACTCATACAAATGAAACTCACTCCAAGTGCCGCGTTAATGCCACCCTATCCCGGAAGTTAGCACGCATAGGATGCTGTGGATATCATTTTGCACATACCTGAGCAGCGACGGTGTGACTACGGGTAGGGAACAGCTTCGTGATGCATGCAGTGTTGAATCCAGCTTCGGCAAGACCGAAGGCAGCTCGCAAACCTGCACCACCAGCACCTCTATTGAAGCATTCAATGCGAGTATTGTGTGCGGAGGCTGTCTTACTTACACAACAATCGCATCGTACTCGTGCTCAATCAAGGGGTATTTTCCCGACGCCCATGACTAACATGCGCATACAATAAGTGGGCAGACACTCTAGAAAGGAGTCGTATACTCACAGGAACTTCCTGCGCCTTGACAGGGTTTGTCGCGACGACTTTGCGCGCCGGCGCTGAGGAAGTAAATGACCTCTTAGGGACTGACCTGAGAGCCCCTGCTAGCGTTTTTCTGAGCATGGCACCGCAGTCGACGTGTGCGACAGCGAGAAGAGACTTTTGAGGATGGCGGTAGGGAGGAAACTGGGTGTACGACGACGAGGGCGCACAACTCCCCCGCCGGGCTCGGATGCATGTCTGCCTTAGACGCTCGGCCGAAAACCCGTCACGTCCCGAGTCCTCTCGGCCAATCACAAGGTTAGAATTCAAAACTCCCCCCAACAATCACCTGCCAATGACATCGTCTGCTCTCCTCTGTATGCGACCGGGAAAAATCACACTTTCTCGACGTGCTGCAGCGTACAAAATAAATCCAAATACAGCCATCCACACAGGTGCGAACTCCGGAAAATATCGTACAGCGAAAACATAAGGATCCTCAGAGACAAAACAAATAATTATCGCAAAACCCCAAGGGGGTCTTGCTGTGAACTGGCCACAGCAGGCGGAGGTTGATCGCTCCCAGACGGTGTTTGCGAGGCAGACGATGTGCCCGAGTAAGGCGGGCTTGCACGGGGAGTACCGCTAGTACTGTGTTGTCGAGGCATGACCACTGCGGAAGGCTTCGAAGGCATGCGTGGTAGGCTAAGCGTGGAACTCGAGGAGAACGCTGAAGGAGTATAGTTCCATGGTGCCAAAGGCACCGAAGCTTTATTTGGTGCAAGCACAGAACCCGTGGGTGGTACAGGCGAAGGAGAGGCTTCTTTAGGACGCGCAAAACTGGGGAGGGGAGAGCTTCGAGGGGGAGAACGAGATGCCGACGGTCCTGTTGAGAAGTAGTCTTGTGCCCGCTTTACAGGTGCAGAAGAGTGCGAGGGAAACCGAGGAAGCGTCATAGCAGCTGGTTTTGGTGGAGTCAATGTCGTTCTCAACTGTGGAGGTGAGTCCGAACTCTTTCTGACTGGTCCGTTAGGTGTGATAGAAGTCGCGGATGCAGTTGCCTCTGCTACTCCTTTCTTTGACTGTTTCTGTCTCTTCTTCACTTCGTCTTCTGCAAACAGTCGATCTTCTTCAACTTGTGTGGAAGGGACAATGCCCTTTAAGACATCCCTCACATACGCCAAACTTTCGATAGCTTCGCGTTTTCTCTCTTTCACCGACTTTGTCTGATCTGCGTTCTTGTCCGCAGACTCTCCATCATCAAGAAGTAGCGTATCGACGATCCAAGCAACGGAGTCACCCAATTGATGCTGCACAACTTGAAGTTGTGATATGTCCTTCTCCATCTCAAATCGCGTCCGCGGTTCCCATGGTGGTCGCTCCGTCGGTGGTTTCTCATCCACAAGTGGATAAGCAGCATACGAAGACGTGTGGGTTGTCATCGGTGTCGGTAGGCGTTGAAGTGTGTTCGCCAGATCAGGGAGATTGCGCTACAATAAGGTTTACCGTTCATGTACTTAGCTAATGCTACCGGGAAATAGTTAACGTACCTTGAACTCGGATACAGCATTCATTACCGTCTTATTGATGCCCAGGCTCTCTCCACGTTCCAGTAACCCTCTGGCAATCATCTCCGGGATGCCCATGGATGCGCTTCCGTGCTTGAAGTGCATCCTGTTGTTATCAGGGGTAAGAGGTCCGCGACTACTTGGTCCAGCCTCAGAAGTTGGATATGGCTGATTCTTGCTCGCAGCACGCCGTCTCATCATTGGCGGCGTAGCTTCAGGGATTTCTATGGGAATATTCAGAAGATTGAAGTTTTCCTGATTTACGGTGGCCCCTGTGGCAACAGTAGGAGACATTTGGAGTGTGAGTGCCTGGCGTAGGAGAAGCGCGCATGGATGAACAGGTGGTGGTGTCGAGGACGATAGTCCCGTGGCGGAGGAGGGATACCGCAAAAGATATGTTAGCTGAGTGCTGTAATCCGCAGGTATCACTATCAAGTCATTAGTATCTCTGCGTTACTGACTAAGATGGCATATGGCACGTACAATTGTTTCGTATGCGAATCAGCATCGCAACACATATCCAAGGCACGAGTTCAAAAGATGGATCGCAAGCGAATAACCCATCCCATAGCGTCATTGAGTCATCCATACTGAATTCCCGTGTGAATAACAATCGCAACCATCGTCTGCAGAGTGCGCCGTTGGGGATGAGATTATGCGTCAGAGAGGTGAAAACCCGATGCTTACATGCCATACATCTGAGGTTCAATTCCTGATGTCTGCAGGCTCTTCCACAGTTGCGGGTCTACGCTCTTTAGCAACACTGACTGGATCCTGTTACACGTTTCCACAATTGGGGCTACATAAGGCTGCAAACCTCCGGGCGTACGACCATCGCTATTGGATAAATTCAGCTGTACGTGAGAAGCTAGCGGACTCCGACCATGGTTTATCCCAGAAGTCGGAGTTGTCGCACTTCCAGTAGGATCCATATTAAGTTTGGGTTCGCGCCATTCGTACCACCGCCCAACGCCTCGCATGACCGCAGAAAAGAGAACCCATGCATCTGCAGCTACCCATGCCCGCGAAACGAACACTTCCATTTGTGAAGATGATTCGGATGTGCTGAGGGAGTCGAAGTCTACCGCATAATACAACGGCGCGAGAAGCTCGTGCATGCCTTGCCTATACCCGATATCCGCATGTGTGACAGCATATAGAAAGAGGATGTTTGTGAGCTCTCCTTGGACATGTTGGTCACGGAAATAACCAATGTCAGGGAACCTGAAAGTAAGAGTACAGTGAGCACTGTCGCATTACAAGTAAATCATAGCTTGACGCACGTTCTTTCCACGTCTTGTAGTATCTCTTTTCGAAGGTCCATTGAGGCAAACCAAGCATTCCATGGGTTCTAAAGGAACAAGTTCAATTATACCGCGTATAGAAATAACTACCCCTGAAGCTTAAGATTTGAAGACACAAACATTGTCATGAAGGCTAAGCGGGTTGTTCATCTCAAGGTTCTTGTCCGCACGGGTTGTCCGAGATGGCGAACTTCCTGTGCCGGGGATGACAAAGCCTTCCTCATAGCCACCGTCTGGTGCGCGCATCTTCTCTAATAGCAGGCGTCGATATTCCTGGCGGGATTGCTGGAGAGACTGGAGAGGCGGAATAGCAGAGTTTTCGCCTGATTGTGGTTGCAATGGTTCCGTTTGTATGAGGAACAACTGGAAGACATATCCGCTCAGAACTTCAGCAGGAGCTCCGTTGCTTATACATGTCTTTCGCACTTGCCTTCCATGCCAGGCTTCTCCCAACAACGCCTGCATTCTGTGAAGATCCACCTTCATCTACATCATTTCTCTGTCCAGTGACTGGAGAGTCACTGAAGAGTCGACCACGAAGTGCAGAGTCTTTGATCTTCGAGATCAGAGAGCCCGAACCGAAGAGATAATCGTAGGCTTTCCTATGCACAACACATTAAGGCTGTTACACGCTCGAACGACGTGCGCAGAATGGTAAAGCATGAAGACAGACTTGATCTCATTGACATCGGGCCTGCTCGCTGTGCTCCGACTCGTGCTTGAGCCGTCGGGCATGTTCACTCCAAAACACTCGAAGTCCTCAGTTGATTGGGGTTCAATTGAGCGGGTATCGGTATGCAGGGTCTCTGGAGATGAGGAAAGCACACACGAGGGGTTTCGGGAGATGGAGGTAGGGAGAACGATGTGAGAAGCCGCAGTCCCTTTTCGAAACAATATTACAGCAGTTGTCTCCAACGTGCACCACCCATCAGAGCTTAACGCCAAGACGTAAGTATGTAAGCAAGTAAGCTACTTACTGCCAATAGGTACTGTAATCCCACTCTAACGATTTCTTCTTCATACTCCTGGAATGTGACTATATATGTACACTTTAAAGGCTATAATACACGCGGTCTGTCGGTGTTATATTTCCTTTAAAACCACATCGATACAGAGAAACTGGTCTCCTCGCTACGCATCGCATGCCACCATCCAGGAGGAAAGTAAAGCAGGTCTCCCGGTTCTAGTGTCGCACACATTGCACCGGGCATAACATGTCTTGAGAAAAGGGGATATTTTGTATCGTCAGGTGCGAAGACATCAACACGAGATGTGTTGCTCATCAATGGCTCAACGTTATTTGCAGCGGGATTCGAATGTGATGAGAGCGGGTCAGCCGGACTCTCGTCGGTATTCCGGTTGCCGTTGGAGTACGGATACATGTAGGACGAGGTCTCTGGACTGCTAAGCCATACAGTCTTCTTCCCCACTACCTGCGCTATTGCGGACAAGGAATCAGCTGCTTTAGGCGGGAGTAAAGTATCTCCAGATACATACCGTAGAAATTGAAGAATGGGTCCTATCAAACATGTAGACTACAATTTAGATACGCAGAGGGGAGTAGAATTCAGGTACGTACCGTGTGAGCGGGTGAGACAGCACCTGCAGGTCCAAGCCATACATTAGTCACAAGTTGCTCATCATTAGCAGGAGGATGATATTCAGGGTAGTTTTCTGGTGCATCCGGAGCAGCGTACACATAATCCGGTACGATGATGTCGTTCCGTAGAGCAGGGAACTGGGTGAAAAGATTATGTTGCGCAAGGTATAACACAGGCTTAGGAACCTGCTCCTTTTCCGAACCTCCATAGAGAACGCTCAGCGATGCAAGAAATGATTCCCAGCTCATCAAGGTCTGCGTCCAGTCGTCTGTTCGGTAGTCGCTACCTACTTCCACGGGGACAATACGCCCGGGTCCCGCTATTTTTTCGAGATACTCTATCGAGCGCCAGGGGTGTTCTTGCATTGCCGGCCAGTCTAAGACGTAGCCAGGTAGAATGAAGGGTTCCATGAAGTACGTGGAGGCAAAGGCGGACAATGATGGCGATACACCCAAGTCGAGACGTGGAATTGGCTTCGCAAAAGTCCTCGGAAGAGCGATAGCCTTCGATAAACTATCACCACTACTCAAAGAAGACCTTGAGGTGTTTAGCTTCTTTGTCCAAGAGGTATGCAACTGTATTCCGCGAATGAGCTCTAGTATGAGATCCAGTCTTCCGCAACCACACGGGCCCGCAATGATAATAGCACGATCCAGCCTAGCGATGCAGACATCAGACATACTTTGGTGAAGAAGTTCATTATGTTCCATGTTCAAGATGTCGGCTAACGATCGCAGAATGCAGGCGTCCGTGTAGACCCGCCTCCAGTTCTCGGTAGATATGCCACGCTTATGTGCGAACATCATCTCGATATGTGATGATTGAATCAGAGAGTCGAGAGTAGCGAGTGCCGTGGTGGAACTGATACTCTGAGAGGCATCAGCGAGAGTGCCCAGCGGAGCGAAATCTGGAACGAGTGCAAATCAGGAACTAGCTGTGTCACGCAGAAGCCTTCAATTGACCTGACCTGAGCTCTTCCGCTGCTGTTCGACGTCGTTAAACAAGTTTTCCAGAGCCTGTTGTGCCCATTCTTGCAAGCTATCGAGCATCGCAAAATGTCGACGAGGAGGCGGAGCACAACCAGCTGGTCGTCGTGGTCGTCGTGGTCGTGGTCGTGGTTGTGGTCGTCTGAGCACAAAGGTAAGCCCATGGCCAACCCTAACCTAATTTGGGTTTGCGTGATCGACGTGACAGATCGAAGAACCAATCTCGCATTTCGATCACTCACAGCTGACGTCCCATCAGTAAACAAACGCTCACATCTTGCTCGTTCTCGCACCTTTTGTCAAATATTTTGAACCGGCAAGTTTATAGAAAAATTTGTGACTTGGCTATTTCTAGAGCTTGGAGACGATACTGTGCCGACTGAATTTCGTGAGAGGGATCAGAGACTGTGTTCGTGTGAATATCTGTGCAAAGCGCCGGTGTGTATCAAGCTGTCACGCGTGACACCGTCAAAAATTTTGTCACAGAGAGCTGAAATGATAAAAGGTGCCCGTGGTGGTTGCGGGGGCGTGAGAATTTCCCCCCAGTTCCTGTTCACAGTCATACAATAGCGCCGGATCCCCGGGCCGGACTGTACACTCGGCCATGACGTCCAGGTACGCGTGTTCGACCGTTGCATGCAGCCACCGACTGACCGTCTGTTCGCAGGTTGGATCGGCTCCTCGTCCTCCTCGACACAGGTTCGTCGACGTCGGTCAGGACAACCGCCGCAAAGCAGCTCGCGCAGCTGGCAGCTAAAAGTCTCATCAGCGACGTCGCCATCGTCGAGGAAGACATTAAAACGAGTAGACAGCATGTTGCCATCAGCGATCCAGCCGCATGGTCAGAACTCATGGCAGTGGTTGCGCGTGTAAGCATATATCCCTCGTCGTTGCGTATTTCCAGCATATACTCACAATGCGCACAGATACTCCCGTATTTACACTCTAAATCGCACGAAACACGTACAGCGGTCTCAGTTGCGCTGTCCCAGATATTCACCCTTGTCCCGCTATGGCACCCAGACCTACAGGGAGAGGTAAAACCCTCCGCAAACAATTCACTACCTGCTCCAGAGTTTCCCTCGTTTTCGGTGCGCGATCTCATGGAGAAGGGCACTCCTTTGCTCGCCTCCTCGGGGAAGGAATTCGTCAAACCCACAGGGATCCTTGCCAACTCGTCCGAAGTCAAGAAGGCCCGCAAAGAAGCCATGGGAAGACTCGGGCTGGATTTCCTAGATACCGTTGGTGGGGCAGACGATATAGACCTTGAGAAGGAACTGGTTGCTGCGGACAACGAAGTCGACCAAGATGTCGACATGTCCGAAGGCCAGCACACTCCCACCGTGAAAACCGAGTTTGAAGATACAAAGCCTGCCATTCACCATCCCGCGCCGATCAAATGCGAAAATGCTGTGGCTGGTCCGTCGAAATCGCCCACTCCAGCAGTACCGCCATCCCCCGCGAACGGCGATGCTGAACCGGTCGACCTGAGCGCCCTCTCCGCTAGAGAGCGTAATAGGCTAAAGAGGAAACGCAAGGGAGGTAATAGCGCCTTTGTAGCAGCACAAGCAGCACCTCAAGTTTCGAGCGCCAAATATGCAACCACCCCTTCTGGTCAAGCGAAGTAAGCAGTACACATTAATCTAAACATGTTCGATAATAACTCATATTGCCTTAAAGAATTCGGCTAGTAGCGAACGATGAACGCGGCACACCCTCCAGTCGAGCAGCGAGCCCCAAGTCACCAGTTGACGGCGACAAGGTAGTAGTTGATCCATCCAAGGGAGGCGCGGTCTCCCCGAAAGTCGAGAAACAATCAAAAGCGCTAGAAGTTGAGCCTGGCCATTGGGTTTGGGATGGTCTTACCAAGATCCTCGAAGTAGACTTGTTCAGTACAGCTTGGGAAGTGAGACATGGTGCAGCTATGGCTTTGAGGGAGCTCTTGAAGTATCAAGGAAAATATGGCGGTATGAGAGGTCAGCAGCTTCCAAAATGTCGAAACATCATTGCGTCAGTCTAATCATGTCTCAGCGGGTATCCCCTGGGAGGAGAACGAGATCGCGCATGAGCGGTGGTGCAACGATTTAGCTGCAAAGTTTCTTTGCATCTTTGTCCTGGACCGTTTCGGAGACTTTGTTTCTGATCAGGTGAGGCCCCAATAAGCTCGTTTCCTTCTTGGGACTGATTTCTTGTATCGCAGGTTGTTGCTCCTGTGCGGGAGACAGTGTCACAAACACTGGCATCGCTACTTCTTCACATGCCGCGTCGCTCTGTTCTCCACGTACACAACATCCTCCTTGAGATGATTCGCCAAGACTTTCCTGTTTCCTTTAAGCCCGTATATGGACAACCCAATGGTAAACAATCGGACAGCGGGCATGTCTGGCAGGTTCGTCATGCTGGACTGTTAGGGATCAAATACGAGGTTGCCGTGCGAAGCGATCTGTTCGCGGCGGAGCCCGTGAAGGCTGAGAGCGACGTAAAGGCGGAAGACGTTGAAATGGGAGACACTACAGATGACCAGGGCAAGGAGGTATTGAAAGGTGTTGTTGATGCAGCTGTTCTCGGGTACGTGTACTTGAACGCCTGGATATCACAAACGCTAATGACTAAAATTAGCCTTGGTGACCGGGACGATGATGTTCGTTCAGTAGCGGCATCATGCCTCCTCCCTGTAGCTTCGCATCTCGTTGACCAGCTTCCTGAAGAACTAGGCCGTGTACTGGCGGTTCTATGGAGCTGCCTTAGTGACATGAAGGATGATCTAAGCTCGAGTGTTGGTGCAGTGATGGATCTG
Organism: Irpex rosettiformis; assembly: GCA_022160335.1. Lineage (NCBI taxonomy): Eukaryota > Fungi > Basidiomycota > Agaricomycetes > Polyporales > Irpicaceae > Irpex > Irpex rosettiformis. Next base: position 98,631 of record MU274922.1, on the reverse strand, counting down.
TTGGGTGATTTTTTTTGGAATTATATATTTGGTTAGTGGTGCTAACTTTCCTTTAGGAAGACTTGTGGCTTATGATCAAGTTATCAATATTATTGCCGATTCCTCTCAATCGTAAACCCTTCAACTACAAATAACCCGATCCTTGTTAACTAACGATACTATTGTCAGGGAACCACTGTCAACGCTTGCGCCGACACTATTCCCGTTCTTTCGACACACAATTCCCAACGTGCGGCTCGCTGTAGTCAAGACCCTTCATTCGTTTATGTCTGTTCCGTCCCTACCACGAGACTGGCTGACTGCTGAATATCTCCGACTACTCTTCCAAAACCTTATTGTGGAAGAACGGCACGACATACGAGATTCTACTTTGGAGGCTTGGAATCTCGTTTTCTCGATATTAACCTCAACTGAACGGTGGGTGGAGACTGTTATCTCCCAGGGATTATTACTTGAGTGGTACGCTGTCATGATGACGCCATTGGGTACACCTCTCGATATTTCAACCTTCTACGACGCGGCGCTCGAGCGAAACGGGGCCGACAATTCTGCCGAGCGCCACAATGTGGACAAGAACATGATTGCCCAGGATATGGCTCTCGTTCCCCTCGAAGTCGTTGTTTCGGCTAGAGTCGCGGCCGCGACAGCTCTCGCCTATGTCACAGCTGTATGGCCGACTCAGGTTTGTTCATTTAACCTCGGTTTACCCTCGCCATATTTTAATAATCTTCGTTTTCAGGAATCGTCACAGGAACTCATGTTCCGTCCGCTTCTGTTGCATTACGTCGATTCGCCAAGTATGCTTCAGAAGTTCCTCACAGCTGTCATCACCGAAGAATGGGCACGAGAGCACTCCAAACAAGTGATCCCGGACTCCCCGCTGTTGATCGAAACATCGCCTTTAGCAAAAGACCTCAGTGACAAGGCACTGCAATTCCTGCAGAACGATCCACCTGCTGCGTACCACGAAATGGCATTTACACTCTCTCGCCTTCATGGAGAATGTTACAACCTTCTACAATCTTTCGCGTTTGATTGCAAATTGCCCGCGACTTCCATCCCTTCGCTTGGTCTCGAAATTGATGTTACTGGCGCCAGATCAGATTGTTTCACCATTCACACCGCGGAGGCTGCTGTCGGTCCCATGTTCGAAAAGCTCAAAGACGCCTTGGGCAGAACTAAGAAGAAGGAGCTCGCCATCATCAAGGAGAAACGTGCGCATGTCGTGGCTAACGTAGAGCGTTATGGTGAGGTCAAGGCACAATATGACGTCCGTGTTTCTGCTGCGTTCGCTGCTGCTTTCGTTGCTATGAAGGGTACTCCCGACAAAGTCAGCCCTATCGTAAAGGGTATTATGAATGGCATAAAGGTATAGTCCAAAATGCTTTATCCTACGAAGCAGTTACTAAAGCTGTGGCATTAATATAGAGCGAGGAGAACGTTCAGCTGCAGACAAGATCCGCTGTTGCAGTCGCAACCTTCGTCGAGTTTTGTGTCCACCGCGGCCTGTCTCAACCACCGGATAAGATCGTGAAGAACCTTTGCACGTTCCTGTGCCAGGACATCGATCAAACCCCGACTTTTGCCTTTTCCCGTAAATATCACGACGGCATCTTGTCTTTCAACAAGGCTCCTTCCGTGGCTGCCAATAACAAAGGGGACGCGCAGGCTGTCGAAGATGCTGCAAAAGCACGGCTGTCAAGGCGTGGTGCTAGCTTTGCGTTTGTTCAGCTTTCAGACAAGTTTGGGCACAAGCTGCTTGAAATTGTCCCCAAGATGTGGCAGTCGATGGCTGGAGGGTTGGTTTCGGCATGTGCAGGAGGTGAGTGATCATACTCTATACCTGCATCATCAATGTCTCATTGTCCGGGTAGACAAGGTCACGACTATGGACAGCATCATTGAGAAGACCTCTGGCCAGGATGTCATCGACTCGCTCAGTGTCCTTGATGCCGTAGTACCCACGTTCCATGAAGATACCTGGCACCAGTTCCATGAGTTGTTCCCCATGGTTGGTTTGGCCCTTCGAAGCCGCTTTGCCATCATTCGACAATGCGCGGCCAAATGTTTTGCAACAATCTGCAACTCTATGACGATGGCTGCCATGCGATACGTTATCGAGAATATTGTTCCTTATCTCGGTGATACTGTGAACTTGCATTACAGGCAGGGCGCTACAGAGCTCATCTACCGTACGCCTTTGACTGGTATTTCCCATATTCATTTGCTGATCCCAACCTAGATATCGTGCAAAAGCTGGATATCAAGGCTTTGCCTTATGTTATCTTTATGATTGTACCAGTGCTTGGACGCATGAGTGATTCTGATGACGACATTCGGTCAACTGCCACAAACACTTTCGCTTCCCTGGTGAAGATGGTGCCGTTGGAGGTTAGTTGCTGAAGTGCTTTAGGCGAGCTGCCACTTATGAACCATCTATAGGCTGGCCTTCCGGATCCCCCCGATTTCTCAGAGGAGCTACTCAAACGCCGCGAAGAAGAGAGACAGTTCTTAACTCAGTTGTTGGATGGCAGCAAGGTGCAACAGTACACTATCCCAGTTACGATCAAAGCAGAACTACGGAAGTACCAACAGGAAGGTGTCAACTGGTTGGCGTTCCTGGCTAAATACCAGCTTCACGGTATTCTTTGCGATGGTGAGTCCAAACCGTGTCCCACCCATATAACCATTCAACTCTTCTCTCCCAGACATGGGTCTGGGTAAGACCTTGCAGTCGATCTGCATCCTTGCAAGCAAGCACCATGAAAGAGCGAAGAGATACGAAGAGACGAAGTCACCGGATGCTGTTCATCTTCCATCACTTATCGTCTGCCCACCAACGCTGACTGGTCACTGGTATTATGAGATCTTGAAGTACACCGACAAACTGCGTCCTGTCTTATATACGGGAAATTCCCGTGAGAGGGCCAAACTACTTCCCAAGCTGAAGAAATGTGATGTCGTGATTACGTCGTACGAAGTGGTCCGCAACGACGTAGCCAGCCTTCAAGGAATCAGTTGGCATTACTGCATTCTGGACGAAGGTCATATCATCAAGAACGCGAAGACGAAGTTGACCAAGGCTGTCAAGACAATTCGAGCTAACCATCGACTCATCCTCTCTGGCACGCCTATCCAGAATAACGTCTTAGAGCTCTGGAGCCTCTTCGACTTTTTGATGCCCGGATTCTTAGGCAGTGAGTCCCACTTCAACGAGCGCTTTAGCAAGCCTATCCTGTCCAATCGCGATGGAAAAGCCAAGAGCGGAGAAGCAGGCACGTATTGATTTCCCCCCCTCTTGCTTCTTTGCACGGCTGACGTTTCATTCTAGCGGCCTTGGCTCTGGAAGCTTTGCACAAACAGGTGCTACCATTCCTTCTCCGCAGGCTGAAAGAAGATGTCTTGAACGATCTACCCCCGAAGATCATACAGGACTACTACTGCGAGCTCTCGGAAGTACAGAAGTACATGTACGACGATTTTTCAAAGTCCAATGCCCATGCATCTGCGGAGGATGTCGTTCGTACCTCTGATCAGAGCAAGAAGGGCAATCAACAACATGTGTTCCAGTCGCTGCAGTACCTTCGCAAACTTTGCAACCACCCGGCACTGGTACTGAAGGACGACAAGAAGGCGATTCAAGAGACTTTGGCGAAAGCTGGCTGCAAAGACTCTGCAGGCCTCAGCGATATTCAGCATGCCCCAAAACTACAGGCGCTTCGGTATGTCAACCCCTTTTGTTCTTGAGTGGACAATTGCTTATGGTCATAAAAGGCAACTGCTCATTGACTGTGGTATCGGTACTTCACCATCTATGTCCGGTGAGAATACCAAGAGCGAGCTCCTGGACACCGAGTCTAGTGGAGCCGGGGCGTTCTCGCAGCATCGTGTCCTCATCTTCTGCCAAATGAAGCAGATGATCAACATCATTGAGACAGACTTGTTCAAGCAGTACATGCCCTCGGTGACTTACATGCGTCTGGATGGCTCTGTAGATGCCAACAAGAGACACGCCATTGTACAGACGTTTAACTCGGATCCTAGTATAGACTGCTTACTCTTGACCACTCACGTCGGTGGTCTTGGTCTGACGCTCACCGGTGCTGACACGGTCATCTTCGTCGAGCATGATTGGAATCCCATGAAGGATCTTCAAGCGATGGATCGAGCTCACCGTATTGGGCAGAAGAAGGTTGTGAACGTCTACCGACTCATCACCAAAGGTACACTAGAAGAGAAGATCATGGGGTAAGTCATACGTCGAGTGTCACGGTGCCGATCACTTACTGGTTTCTTGCTGTAGTCTACAACGATTCAAGTTGAACATCGCCAACTCGGTCGTCACGCAGCAGAACTCTGGTCTTTCCTCCATGGACACAGACCTCGTCCTCGACCTTTTCCGCCGCACCACGGAGGAAGAAGACGTGGCTGCGGCAGCGAAGAAGAAAGAAAAGGAAGCCAATGCTATCAGTCAAAAGAACGTGTTGCGCGGTCTCGAGGACCTCCCTCCAGAGGAAGAATACTCAGGCTTGGACCTGAGCAGCTTCATGAGTTCGTTATCTCATTAACCCCCCCCTCTCACGTCTCGCTCTTTCGTTTCGCTTTCTTTTACCGTATTTTTATGATTCTCGCAGTTCCCTCACGCAACTCTGGACATATTTCTCTACTTCTATTATCATCCTGTCCTAGACACACCGTCATTGTATACTTCACAGTAATTGTACAAATAGGAATCCGGTGTAATACTACAAGTACCCCTTTAGTAGACCATCTCTCATCAATGCGATAGGAGCTCATGATGTGACAGAAACTTGTTAAATGCTGGATCGCAGACCAGAAGATGCACAGTGTGTTGTATGTATTATTGTAAATTTTCTCGAGAGAGCTGAGGATCTGCTGCGATTGAACATAAGAGCTCGGGGGTACATAGAACCGAGGTCCAATCAATCCATGCATAGGTCGTAGTTTGTCGTAAGCGGGAGCTTTGCCCAGAACATACATATCCGCTATTTAGCAAAGACACTCCCGGAATGCCCCCCTAGAATTGCTCATCATCTGCTTTTGGTGTAGATATGTTTCTGAGCTCACTGCTCTTCCCGTGCGCAGGGAACTGGCTAAAGCCCATTCAAGTCCTCTATTATCCTAGTACACGTCTTTGCTATTGAATATCATTGAATACTGATTCCGACATAACTTCTGCAGGGGAAGTTAAGGGGGTATACGCAATGGATTACATGACGAACGGTACATTTACATCGGAAATCGTGAGTATATGATTGTGCTTGATGAAGGTGGTATAAAGATAACTGCGCAAAACGCCAGTCATCCTCAAAAGATGCATGTGTAAATATCTAAAAAAATCAGCAATGTCTCATAAATGGGGATTAGATCATCCCTCTGAGCCGCCATCCCTTACGAAGGTATCTTTGAACGGCTCAAGGTAATCTCTCTACAATGTCCTTACGTCCCCGCCCGGCGGTGACCCACTGATATCCACATGACCCTTCTCATCCATCTTCGCATCTTCCAAACTGACCAAAACACCACCCGCTCTAATCTCCTTCTCCTCTTCCTCAGCCAAACCCAGCGTATCCCTCGGCAACCACACGACTCGTTGTGGCTCCACACTCGCAGGATGATAGAACTCCTTCGGTCCGGCGTCCTCGTCCACACCCTTGATGGACGGAGGCGTCTTCTGCGACTCAGGAATAGACACGTTATCTGCTCCTCCGGGAGGGGGAGGGGGAGGATATGACGTCGAGGGCGAAGCCTCTTGCGATATCTGACTCGCACGTCTTGTCAGCGGTATCCGGTCGTTATCCGCACTCTCCCTGCCCGTCGACACTCCGACTTTCTCGACAACCGCATGAGAAGAGTCGACGCTGTCGACGGAATCGCGGGGAGTGGAAGACCATGTGTGTGACTTGTCTGCCAAACTCAGGGGTAGAGCGTGGAGCAGAGGTCCGTAGGAGTTGTTGATGATGAGGTTGAAGAAACACTAGATTTGCGTCATAGAACAGCGTCAACATCCGCCCCTGTATGATATGATCGGAAAGACCCAAAAGATAGAAGATTACTCACGGTAAATACAATGAGAACGACCATTAGTGCACCTTCAGGTACGGAGCTTGGGTGCCCTTTTTCATCCTGCGCGAGGAAGAACAGCGCAGCGAGACAAATCTGCTGGATGTACATGCCGACAAATATGTGTTGGATGGCCTTTGGGAAGAACAAACCACCCGTTTCGCCGCTGGTGGGTTGGTCGAGCTGCCACAAGAACAAGTACTTCCATAAGTGGTAATAGCAGAAGAATGTAAAACAGGCCAAGCCGTTGATGACAGGGGAGATGATGGAGTAGGCGAGGGTGATGACGACGAGGAGTGTGGTTCCAGGCCAGAGTGTTCCCCATGCGACGTTGCGGAGAGTATACTTGATGTTGTAGATGCTGCGGGGCGTACTTCCGAGAATGAATAGCTTGACGTAGTAGAGCACGAGGGGGACGACTTGAAGAAACCCGGATGCCGTGCCTGAGAGTCCTTGGAGGATGATGTACGTAAGGAAGAAGTTGGATGCCTTGGGAAGGTTTTGTGCGAGGAGACTGGGGATGTGTCCGGGGTTATTGACCAGGTCGGGAAGAGAAGCGATAATACCGGATGAGAGGGTGACAATCAAGAACGAATGCTACACAAAGAGTCGATTAGGCGATGTCGATACTCTAACGGCGACTCACTCACAATAATTTGGAATAAGAAATACCGTGTCATCAAGCTGAGCTCGATCTCTGCCCGAGTCGGGGTTCCCTCAAGCCGACTGAGTAACCTCAAGATGATGGGGAGCAACATCATCAAGATGGCGAGCAACACTGGCGGCAAGATACCGGATATGATTCCGACGACGACGCTTGGCAATGTGCAGAGCCATGCAAGCCATGAATACGTCGTACAAAGCGCATGGATGTTCGAGATGGCACCGACGAACGCGACTGGGAATGACCAGAGAATGATCAGACCAAGAGTGATACCCCAGGATATAGCGGAGCGTATCCTAGCCTCGTAAGGGTTCATGTTCAGGTTAGCCCAGATGACATCGTTGGGAGAGACCCCGAGATGGCGGTCGGCCATCCGATACGGATCGTGGTGCGTAAGCAACTGTGCGGCCATGTGAGCAGCGATCTGCTTGTTAAAGAGAATGAATGCACTATTAAGAGGTGGATAGGTCTGGTTCTCTTTTGCGTGGTGGGATGCCTGTAGTTTGTCTGCATGGTTTATCTGCGCAGGAGGGAGACCCGCATGATCTTCAGCTGAAGTTGTGGCTACGTCCTGCGCTAAGATAGCTCGCTGCCCCTTCAACAGGACGCTCGTTTCAGCGATCTCCTTCCTTGCCCACTCGATGGAATCGACCTTTTTGCCGATGAGAGGCAGCCCAAAAGGCAGGAATCCGGCGGGCAGACGATGGGTGGGGCGCTTCGCTTTCGGTATCAGTGATTCTGAGAGGGAAAGATTCTGTTCCTTATCCCAGGACAGCTCAGAAACATCTTTGCCTTGCTTCTTTGCCTTCTTCACTTTCTTGCTGTGCAGCTTTGCTGCTGTATTCAACAAAGTTGTTTCTGCGCTCTCCAACTTTGCGCAGGCCGCGAGCCGCCTCTCATAGACGTCCGGCATCTCCTTCAGATCCCGATTGAGCCAGACCTTGGCTACACCGCCGGGAAGGTGCTCAAACAGCTTGGTGAGAGCGTGTTCGCTGAGATACCGTTGGGGTACGCCACGGAGAAGAACAGTGCTAGCTTGGGCAGATGTGGCGTACTCCTGGCTGATAAGCCAGTGGTGTCGGACGTGGACAAAGTGTGTCATTTCTTGCTTGATGTTGTACCATACCCAGACTGTACCATGTCAGACGAGGGGATGGAAATGAGGTGTGAAAGCTACGCACAGGTAAACAACCAAGTCAGAATCAAGTGCCCTGCGTATCGTGTCTGTCTATCCTGTGCCACATTCCCGAAACTAAGTAGGTCGAGCCCGTGTCGGCCGTTCACCTGGGAGTTGACGGATACGATGGGGATGAGGATGATCCAAGAAAAAAGCCAAATTGGGAGCAAAATGCGGGCCATCATGCGTAAGAAGCGGACGTAGAAATATGCGTCGAGGCCGTTGATGTCTTTGATACGCTTGTAGTCTGCTTTGAATACCGCGAGGGGCCATAGGTAAAAGGACTGTGTTAATGGTCCGATACGCTTACTGCTGCATGATAAGGGCCAGGGTTGGACAAGATAGCGGCTAGAGGACTCACGCTTCGGGAGGGACATAGGTGCGCGGCTGGTATATGGCAGGGAAGTAGGGCCGCACGAGGGTGAATATACCAAGCTCTGCGCCAAAGACTATGGCGTTGAAGACGAGGGCGGTGACGAAGGTGCTTGTCGAGGCACTCGCTGCGTTGGAGATGTCGGACGAGTCTGATGACCCCGAGCTGGAGTCGGACCTGGGGAGAGACCTGGTGAGGTAGCGGTCGAGGTCGATGAGCTCGAAGACTTACATGGCGAGATGGTCGTCGAGCACGACGTCGAGGGAGGGGAGTAAGTTGTTGGGGGAAAAGACGGTGGACTCCCCGACGTTGTTATGGCTTTATGCTGCAAATAAAATAATGGGAAGGCCATGATGTCAAGATCACCCCGGCCGGACGGACAGCCACCAGTAGCCACTAGGGGATCTACCCCGGATCAACTTCTACCCGGACCGCGGGAACAGTTTCGTGAATTTGGCAGCGCAGTCTCCAACTCACCAAGTATTATTGTTGTAGAATAAAGATGGCATTATTGTAGAATATATATATGTATATCCTTTTTGTTTCCTTCTAGACATTATATTGCTTTTTGGAAAAGAAAAAAATATATACCACTGACTGGTGCAGATTTCTTAGGCTGACAGCGGACATGCAATGGCCTCGCATCCGCCCCCCTCGATCTTCAACGCCACAGAAAGCCTCGACGCAGCTTGGGACCTCGCTAGTTTCTTCGACAACTGTCTCAGGGCCTCTGAAAAACACCGCCAAGTCGTGACAAAAATGTCCAGGAGGAAATGCTGCACCCGACGGAGCTTCCGCTGTAAATTGTCCATGTCAATTATCGGGAGTATTTAGACAGCCCTGGAACCGGTGTTATTACTCTACCGGGATGCTGTGGCTCGTTGTTGCACGGCCGACAAAAACTCGCGCTTTATCGCGAATAACAGTTATTTAAAGTGGTTTACTGGTAGCCGGTATCATGGACCCAGGGAAGGGGAGAGAGAGAGAGAGAGAGAGCCCAGTGTTCTCACGCCACAAAGCTGAGCGGTTCAAGTTCCTCTGTCGGACACCAGACGCCCCCACTCGGGGCTTTCAGGACATAACATTAATTGTGCAAGTATAAGAAAGAAAAATCCAGTCGTCGGCTTGGCTTGTGGCATAGAACCTACCCGATTATGGACATTATCGAGCGATGTCTCCGGTAGACCCTGCAGATTGCATGTATACCAGGAATTCTATTGCGGATGTCGTGTTCGTGCATTCTGCGCTAAGAGAGAAAATTGGCAGTCCGACGCAAACCTGGGGTAACGCTACGCCGACGCGTCCAGATCCACCGAACCCAGAGACACCAGATATTGCCTCGCATATGTAGACTTTTCCTAAGGTGTCTTTATAACGAGAGATACCATGAAACCTATTTCTTACATCCATGAGTTCGTCTTTCTTTCAAGGCGCGAAAGAGTTGGATGAGTGACTATACCTTCATCTTGTCGTCCTGAGCAGTCTTCTGGCTCCCCTCGTGGATGAAGACTGTGAAAGAGAATTCTGCTATCAGTGCTGATACAAACTCACTCACCTATTTACGTGAAGAAGAAAAAAAGCTGACAGATGGGAGACGCCTTTTCGTCATCCGTACAGATGCAAAAGAGCACGGTATGCAGGGAGCATGATCCGTTGATCATCATTTTACATGGACTGTAGTCACCGGGATGGTGATCATCTAGTCATCTGCTGAAGTACTCTTCTTATCTTCTCTCTCTTTATTCCTTTTCTTTGCTTTCTTCCGCCGCCGCCGTTCTCTCTCGATTTGCTTCGCCCTCTGCATTTCTTGTTTAGACAGACCAGGGTTATAGAGCTTGTCCAACTGTCACGCTAGATGAGACTGTCTCCCGGGAAGAAGAAAGAAACTTGAAGAAAAACAAACCTTGTCCCGGAGGATTTTCCTCGCAATATGCCTATTTTCAGCCAATGAGCGGGTCTGCTGACACGTCACCCGTATGCCCGTAGGTTTGTGAAGCAGCTGCACATTGTTTTCAGTCTTGTTGATCGACTGTCCTCCTGGTCCACTGCCTTTGCAATCATGAGGACCACAGGTCTATCGAAATCAATTCGGGTTATAATACCTCTCACAAAAGACTCTTCTAAATCCTCTTCTCGTATCTCCGGCACCTGACGGTCCTTGTGAGCTTTCTTTAGCTGCGAATAGTAACGGGGGACAGCAGAAACGGCTGGCGCGGAAGAGGTGTCTTCATTATTGTGCTCATTATCTACAGATGTGCTAATTAAGCAGAACAACACCTGATTCAGAACGCTGGATTAACAGACGAAAGAAGAGGGAAGAGACGTGACGCACTTGGTCCGTTTTCGCCCCGATTGCATAGGGGGAGGGTTCTTGATGGACTCATTATCACCAAGCTCGGTGTCTTTAGTTATATTAATTTCTAAATAGGCGTGTATATTATAAGTATGCTTGTTTGAATTATGCAAGTGCCTGACGCACCCCATGCCTCTCGATTCTCGGCCTTGCGAGCTTGTACTACGTTCCGTCGGAGTACATCTGCTATTTCTTTGGCCAGTGTAACTTTCTCAGTAAAAGCCTGAGGGTCTGTGACAGAGGCGTTAGGTATAACTTCGCTACGCATCTTTAACTTGAATGCTGGTAGAGACTTGATGGTCAATAGTTGCATAGCGTCGTTGAAGCACACAACCCTGCTTACCGTTCTGTACTAGAGCATCGCCGGCAAAAGTTACAGAAGCTGCCCGCAATAGCTCTCTGTAAGCTGCACGAGCGGAAGCTTGCAGAGAGGAGGAGACCGACATGGTGAGTGCACACTACAGAGAGTTTACTGTTGAGTCGGCCAACGCATGGCCTCGGATTTGGACTTGAAGGCGCCCAGTCACGACGGACCGGAAGAACCTTGTTTGATCCGCATATCACGTGAAATACATCAGATCCAAACGCGAGATCCTGGGCGATGACACGCACGACGCGTTCTTCTTTAGGCAATCGTGCACTACGCGCCACAGTAGTGTATGCTCGACAAAAATATTGTTTGGGGCATATTGACTGTGAAAACAAATACGATAGATATGGCAACATGCAAATAACAGTACAAGACACGTTATTAAGTAGTAGACTGAAATTTTAGGTCTTAAATAGCGTTGAAATGCCTCTCAAAAGCACGTCGACGATGTCGACGACCCTCCTCGAAGGAGGGATGTATAACTTTCCCTTGCGGAGGCTGGAGACGTGTCCCACTATCAAATCAAGCATGCATGCAAGGGTATGAGTATATGCGCATGCTATGGAGGAGTCATACCCCACCTTCGACTGTTGAATGTCTCACGTGATCCAAGAATACAGTTTGTTGACTGCTTTCGACGCGCTCGGAGTTTCAACACCTCTTTCTCTTCAACCACCACCATCCCCCCTCCCACTACCGTTTCTTAACTTCTGCCGCTTCTTCTATCCACAGGAATCTGTGATAAAGAACCCATATTACAAACTTTTTTTTGCTGACCAACGTCCGTAACAATGGCCCCCGCAAAGAAGTCATCTACCACCAAATCCGCTGCGGCCAAGAAGGGTGCAGCTCGAACCCCTCTCGCTCACCCTCCATGGATCGATATGATCAAAGTAAGTATACACAATTGCTTTTTAGACTATGCTTGCTCTGCCATGCTACACAACTCGGAGGAATATGGTGGTTTGCGGTCGTTGCCCGCCATGGGACCAAAAGGGGTAGGGCGGAGGGCACGACTGATCCCGCGCGCCACTTCCCACCCCCCCTCCTTATTCCCCACTTGCGTTTTACTTTGGAAATTTCTATGTCTCATAGCAAGCATCCTAATGCATCATACGTACCTGTTGCTCACGCTTTCTTCATCCTCATAGGAGTGCATTACAGCTCATCCTGAGGATGCTCGATCCGGTGTCTCCCGGCCTCAAATCAAGAAGTACTACTTTCCCCTCGGTGATTTACCTCGTTATTGACTTGCATCTCTCGAATAGGTTTGTTGAGGAGAAGTACAAGCTTGAGTTTGGTAATGCTCAAGTCACCCAGCTCAGCAAGGCCATCATGTCCGGCGCAGATAAGCAAATCTTTGCTCTTCCGAAGGGTAAATACCCGTAGTGCCTATCACACGAAAATATTGACCTTGGTCTTATGCAATCTCATAGGACCCTCGGGGCGGGTCAAGCTTGCCCCTAAGGCTGTTCGTCCTGTTGACGCAGCCTCCAAAGAGGTATGTATAGTTGTATAGAAGCTTTATCTCTTACTGAACTAGCGCTTATTTCAGAACAAGCCGGAGTCCAAGACTGCAAAGCCTGCTTCTAAGGCTAAGGCCGCTACTGCTACAAAGGCAAAGCCAGTCACCGTTAAGAAGCCTGTGATCAAAGAGAAAGCTTCGGCTAAGCCTGCTACTAAAAGTAGTGCTAAGTCCAAACCGGCTGCGAAAAAGGCGCCCGCAGCAACGAAAGCCAAGGCACCTGTAAAGGCAGCAAAGCCAGAACCCAAGAAAGCAGCTCCGGTGAAGGTTACCGCAAAGAAGGTTGCCCCAGCAAAGAAGGCCACGACTACCAGCCGCAGAGACTCGGCGAAGAAGGTGCAGTATATAACCAGTATTGTGTTTCCATGTTTGCATCGGCGGACTTACACTTCCTATAACAGGCAGCTACAGGCTCCGCTACGACGGCCAAGGCTAAGGCTGCAGCTAAGAAAGCACCAGCTAAGAAGCCCGCAGCTTCGACAACTAGTCGCACCAGGGTTCGTTTGTCTACTTAGCGCTTATGACTTGCCCCGTCTCACATTGCGCCCAGGCTAAGAGGGCATGAACTTCATCTAATGTTCCCTCTTGATCTACTCTACTATTATCTCTTCGTGCTACCTCGAATCTCTGGTTACCTTATCCATATCCCGTGTGGCATGCGAGAACTTAGACATCTCGTCATGCTCGCGGCAGTGACTCCCTTGATGCCGTCTTCATCTCTTTTTTCCTGTCCAAACTATCTTAAATGTGTCTGTACGAGTTCTTAGCATCCTTTTTGATTATATTCGGCACATGGCTTATTAGTAGATAGCTGAGCGTGGGGTAAGGATCGCTTTGCAGCATCTGTACTTGTACGTCGTGGTTCGGATTTTATCGACTAGTATTGCAGTGTGTATGTTCTGTGTTGCGAGGGATATCATGTTTTGCTTGAAACGTGGGTATAAAGTCGGGATCTATATATTATGTTCTACGAAACTTGAAGCTTGTACTTGAGTACTGGGTCGTGGGCTCGTAACCCGGCCTCTGTGATCTTCGTACTTGCCTCAGCTTACTGAGTCATAACAGTCAAGGTGGGTCTCTGGTGGCCACACAACTTAACACGACTAAGGGGAAGGCATGGATGTCTATCACGCCGCTTGCAGCTGGCCATTCATCCGTACGTACGCTGAATGACTGGCTTACAGTGTTCAAGTTCAAATGTAAATTCAACAAATGCACGAGGGCTAGGTTCATTACGGGGGTTGGCAAAAGTAGTCGATTGTTGAGGGATAATTTTGTCGTTATTCGAAAAATCCTGAAATATAGCTGTGTCTCATATATATTCAGTCTGTAGACTCGGATCCACGCACACTCACTAGTACATTGCCAAAGTCTCTCTAGTTGAGATAATATGACGGCTCACCAACGTAAATAGGATAAGTTCATGCGTGGCATACGTGCTTTCGCTTGCAACATAGGGTCAGCCCGTAAAAGTTTCATATATTAGCGATAAAAGATATTCTGTTGCGGTTGTCTTTCTCGTTTATCCGACTCGTCTCTCCAAGAGACGGTGTAAATAGCCACGATCGGTGAAAACATACCAAGTTGTTGAGAGAGCAAGCATCTTTTCATGAGATCTTGTGGACCTAATTTTCAAGTTTTTTGTCGTCAATCGTGAAAATAAACCGAGGCCTTGTCAAGGGGACCTCCAAAGAACGTGCACTAGGACCGTCCTAGGACTCGGACTCGCCCTGGTGTCACCAGCTGGCATTCTGAGAAATAGCGATCATTGTACGAGTTGCTAAACCACAATAAATCAATATCCTAAAAACTCTAGGTAATATTTTGAGGAACAGTAGCTTACAAATGTCGGGTTAGTCGTGGTAGGTCGTGGTTAACGTTGACCGTCGTCGAGCGCCTCATCGCATTCCCTACCAAGGCGCTCGAGACAGGCTGATGCCCGCCTCATCGCAGCGACCAAGTAACTTGGAACACGACCTTGACCTCAACCATTTTTTACTGCGCATAACCTGCTGTGCTTCGTTGAGCAAGCGGTATTAAATCTTTTTACGCATTCTCTTCATTAGAGCTCTATCTCTCACGCGACTGACGACCTCTCGGTACCATGGCTTCGACAGGCGGATTGCACTCGCTCGCTACCATCATTAAAAGGTATGGTTATTCCTTCACTGGCAGGCAATGTAATGCACGATCTGACGCGATTATATAGGCTTGAAGCGGCTACTTCACGCCTAGAGGATCTTGCTGCTCTTGGACAGGGTGCCGTACCACAAGCCTCAAGTGGTACCGCGATAATCTCAGCTCAATCAACCGAGCCTACGCCAGTCCCTCCTCCACCACCTCCCCCGGCTCCTGCTGTTCCTGCTGCTCCAGCAGAATTATCGGAAAGCGTCATTGCATTTGATGAACGTATCATACAGGGAAAGTTGCGGCCTTGGATCAAGCTGACGAGTAGCTTTGCGAGTCAGTCAGTCATTGACCAGGTGAGCTTGCTCAAAACTCATCAACGCATATGGTTGTGTTCTGAATGTGTCGTTTGTGCAGGTTGGCTTGGTCGAGAAGGAATTTACCAGGTTGCGTGAGCTCGTTGAGATCGCTGGGGCATGTAAACAGCCGGACAAGAGCACGCTCGAGTCACTCTTGTTACCGCTATCTAAAGATATCGAAGCCGTTGCGCACGCAAAAGAGGCTAGCCGTAAAGACAGGGATTGGAATAACCATCATACTGCTCTCGCTGAGGGTGCCCCTGCAGTAGGCTGGGTGGTAGTAGTAAGTGATTTGTTCTAGACATCGGTGCATGACTGATTATGTCGTTAGTCTCCTAAACCAGGTCCTTACATTCAAAGTATAAAGGAAGCCGCAGAGTTTTATGGAAACAGGATAATAAAGGAACATAAGGATAAGTATGCCAATATTTCTACACTATGCGATGCGCTCTTATTGATGTGGCTACACTAGGGAGCCAATACATGTAGAATGGGTTAGAGGATGGTATGGTGTCCTGGATGAACTGCGCAAATACGTCGCAGAGTTTCATACTACCGGTTTGGTTTGGAATCCGAAGGTGGGCTATCACCGCGAACATAGCAGTCCTATACTAAATTGCGACTCTTAGGGTGTCTCGACCAGCGAGTACAAACCAGCTGACTCCGTAGACGCGGTAGCTGGTGCTCCCCCTCCCCCACCTCCTCCACCTGGACCTCCCCCACCGCCCCCTCCTCCTCCCGCAACTACTTCAATCCAAGCCGGTGGAGGAGTTGCTGCTGTCTTCGCCGAAATCAACCGTGGTTCTGATGTCACAAAGGGTCTCAGAAAAGTCGATAAAAGTGAGATGACGCATAAGAACCCCTCACTCCGTGCTGGAAGCACTGTACCCGCCACAACTCGTAAGACATTAGCTTGCATTATCGCTAATACAACTGACTATATTTAATTGGCAGCATCAGTTACTCACAAGAAGCCAATAAAGCCGACGAAGCCTCAAGCACTTGCTGGCAAGAAGCCTGCCAAGTTTGCTCTGGAGGGTAGCAAATGGCTCATTGTAAGTCTCTGTCCGTGTTGCCGAGTTTGACTTTGTAATCCTTGTTCTGGTCATAGGAACACCACGAGAACGAGTCGAACTTGACAATCGACGATACCGACATTTCACACACGATCAACCTGTACGGTTGCAAGAATACTACAGTTTCGGTGAAGGGCAAAGTCAATGCAGTAACCCTTGGCAAGTGCTCGGTCTATTTTCGGTGAGATCACTAAAATTGAAAACAATTGGGTTTCTATAGTAAACTGCACGAAGACCAGCGTGCTCATCGATTCCGTTATCTCCTCGGTCTCGATAACGAACTCCCCCTCGTTCCAACTGCAAATCACTGGGACCGCTCCCACCGTTCAACTTGATTCTACGGACTCGGGTATTATTTACTTGTCGAAGGACTGCCTTGGGATAGAGATTACGACAGCGAAGTGCAGTGCCATCAACGTCCAGCTTCCTGTCGAAGGCGAAGAAGAGGGCATCTTCAGCGAGCACCCTGTGCCAGAGATGTTCAAGACCGTGATCAAGAACGGCAAGCTTGTTACATCTGCTGTCGAGCACGCTGGCTGAGTTGTGAATTTGCTATGCTATTTCACGCTTACGACGTCATGTACAATTTTGGATAACTTGAAGTAATAAAAACCGGGAGTAATAGGTGGTTTACGCACTGCACTTGGCATTCGGCATAGACTGCGGCATTGTATTCGCAGCCCTCGAACAACAAAGCTTGTATTCCGAGTGTGTAATGATCATTTCGTCGTCGGAGTTGTGGGATGCATGAGACGCTGTGCACCATCTGAATGGTCCATCCGAGGTCGCTTGCGTCGAGATCAGTCGGATAAAATCGTCGACATGCCCAACCTGACTGTGGTCGACAGCGCCAACTACTGGCTTACTCCTTGACCTCGTCTTTATACCCTCTCTCACGACACAGCACCTGCGAAACAATCGATACCCGTACTCTACACCGCGCACACGACGCATTAAGTCCGAACACGCCTTGTTCACGACGATACTGAGCCATGGATAACGCAGGATGGCATGCTATACATCGGGCAAGGAAAGAGGTGCGTAGCAAAGTTAAATCGGTATTCATAGCCAAAGATGTTGACAATCAGGCAATGCGGAACATGTAGGATGAAGCAAGATGGTCAATGCCTCAGAGGGGGCCGGACGGGAGATTTCACCCTGTGGAAGAAGTTGGCCCGCTCCCAGAGCCATTCGTGGGTGGCTTTCAACCACCTAGCCCATACACACCGCACACCTTCAACTCGGCACTTCCTACGCCTCCTCCCAAGGATGATCGCTATAAACCAAGCTGGCCGGTACCCAGCGCACCTTCAACCGTAAGCGGGCAGAACTCCGCCCTTCCAAGCACAGAGGACTCTTCCCAGAACACCCAATATCTCTATGCTACCCAACAGTTAGCAGGAATGACCGCCGTTGAGCGGTCAAAGAACCTTCGTGTGGCCAGGATGGATCCCATCCTACAGTTTATGTGCGGGCCTCTGCTGCGGTATGATACAGTAGACGCGAATGGGGTGTGGCACGGCGCTGCCTTGGTCGTCAGTAAGTTCATACTCGTTTGTCTTGTTCTTCCTGTCAACTCAACTTTATCCTCGGTAGCCGCTGATGCTGGTTCAATATACGAGCCTCACCCAATTTTGACGTATGCTTGGGACCCTGACCGTCCGCCAAAACCCGCTCCTGTCCAATCGCAGACTCATAGCCGTAGTCGGTCGAGGTCACTACATCAGTTGGCACCCCATCCCGCCGATCCGCTGTCCAATGTACAACCTGGGGACAATATGTACGATAATATGAATTCCATGGGTCCTAACGCGATGTCGCAAACTGTACCTGCGCAGCAAATATGGGTCTACTGCGGTAGCGGAGGGTAAGATAACTCATACTGTCTCCCAAGAAATAGTATCATTAACCGGTGTCAATTACGTAGCACTTTTACATTCTGGAGATTCATGATTCACGTCCCTCTCGGACCCAACGAAATGCGAGTGTTGTATAGCGTGAATAACGGCATTGAGCTAGGCTTCTTCGTTCCTGGGCGCAACCAAAACATGCGATGGGCGGCCTACTCTGTAAGCTTTTGCGCCTCCACCGTCATATTTCAGTCTAACCAAACTTTCAACGGCTTTTTTTCATTATAGTGCAATGGGTTTAGTGCAGGTGTCAATCCCGATGACTTCCGTGGACCAGGTTTCCAAAGCGGCTATGACCCGGTATGGGTTGACCTCCTTGAGAAACATGAAGCGCAAGCATACCACGTGTTGGTTGGTGGCGGGGACCAGTTGTACTGCGATGCGCTTGTCCGTGAACCTGAGATGCAGGAATGGGTCTCTACTAAAGCGCCAGACAAGAAAAAAAACTATCCACTAACGGAAGAGATGCGTTTTGCGATCGACAGGTTCTATTTCAACCATTATTGTCAGGCTTTTCGGAGTGGAGCATTCGCTAGGGCGAATAGTTCGATGTAAGTTGAAAATTCATCCTTGTAGGAATTAACACTGACGTTGCTTGGCATATGACAGTCCTATGCTAAACATGCTGGGTATGTACACATAATAGTCATGAGGTCCTTTGCTTACAAATTCATTTTTGTAATTTAGACGATCATGGTAAGCTTTCTGAATTGGCGGGCGCCGGCTGTAAATAGCTGATTCATACCTTTAGATTTGGTGAGTTCCCATAGAAAGCTTTAGCGATAAACTTGGAGCTGAAGGATTACTTGGCAAAAGATCGATGGATTCGGGAGCTGTCAGTGAGCACACGACACGAATTTTGGCCTACTCTCTAACCTGAGTCGGCGTATTTAGATCCTGATGACTTAATGAGTTCATCTGTGTTCAAGGAGTAAGTATACGTTTCTTTCTAATAGCGAAATTCGTTTCAACTAACGTCTGCGTGTGCGTAGGATTGGTTCACGGGGCTATTTCTTCTTCTTGCTATTCCAATGCTTCATCAATCGTCAGTTTGTGAGACTTACATTTTCTGAAGCGAAGGCTGATTTTTTTTGGCGTAGTGGAGACTGACGGTGTTGATATTGCCCGTCATCCGTTCAGGTCGTTGATAATCGGCGGTCGAGGCCCGTTCATCCCATTCCCTTCACACTCGTTCCTTACGTACCTCGGGCCGCAGGTGTACATGCTGCTACTCGACTGCCGGTGAGTTAGGCAAAGTTCGTTGCAAAGCGTTATAGAGCACTAATCATGATCCGTAGAGCGGAAAGGAAAAAGAATCAAGTCTGCAGTGACGAGGAATATAAGGTTGTGTTTGATTGCCTGTCTCGACTGCCTCCGGGTGTGGAACATCTGGTTGTCCAAATAGGCGAGTAACCGGATGTTTCGTCGATATCGTGAAGACCGTCGCCTTATGCAACCCTGCGCAGGTATCCCTATCGCATACCCACGCATGGTTTTCTTGGAAACTGCATTGGAGTCGAAACTTAATCCGCTCGTGGCGCTCGGAAGAGCGGGCTCGATGGGCTTATCCGGCTTCGTGAACAAGTTCAATGCGGACGCAGAGTTGCTTGATGACTTGGTACGTTGCTCGAAAGGTTTAAACTAGTCCGGCCATTTCCTTTTAACATGGAATACGACCATAGAACGACCACTGGACCGCTAAATCGCACAAGGTTCGTTGCTCTCATAATCTATATTTCCACGCCTTCCCGCGATCCTGACAGATCATTCAGAGAGAGCGCAATTGGTTCATTGAACAGCTACAGCACCTCGCAAAGACTAAACGTCTAAGAGTGACATTCTTGTCTGGCGATGTCCATTGTGCGGCTGTTGGGGTCCTGAAAACATATGTCAAGGGGAAGAAAGAGCAAGATATACCTCCTGCGCAAGATCGCCGTTATATGCTTAACGTTGTAACAAGTAAGTTGCTTCGAAAAGGGGCGCACTGCGGAAATTCTGATGTTTGTTTCTTCATTCCAGGCGCGATAGTGAATACGCCGTACGTGTGGCTTTTTCCAGTGATGGGAAAAGTTTGTTTATGGGCTGATTGTCTCACAGGCCGCCAAATGGGGTGCTGACGATGGTGGGAACTTTGGCAACGAAAACACACCGGACTTTGCACCATTTAGACACCGACGAGACCATGGTGAGATGACCTATTTGATCCGCAGGCGAACCTTGAATTGAGACTCTGCGGCCCAGCTCCCGATTTTCACTCACGATCCCAACGGAGGGAGCCCAAAAAACAAGTACATTATGGGTCGACGCAACTGGTGCTCGGTCGACTGGTTGCACCCGTCCGGAGATTTGAGGTTTGATATCCGTGTCGAGAAAAGCAAAGGGCAGGGACAAACTGAGGGGTGAGTGAGCGACGTGCGGATCCTTGAAGCCTGAAGCTGTCTAGGTTTGTCTGAAGCCAGAGCTGACTATGGGATTTTTTCTCGTCTTCAGATATGCCGTAACCAGCCCTCCACCACGCTGGACGAATTGATCACCTCAGGGTCGCAAGTTGCGGCAGCCCACGCGCCTTCTCTCCTTCATTTGAATGCTTGTGTGAGGACGTTGGATAAGGATTAGGGTCGAGCTCATTCTGCGCTGTCTTGCACGTTGTTAGTGTATTTATATGAATTTTTTCTAAATTTTATCTGGTGTGCATGCCGTATTCATGGCCCTTGTTGACCGGCGGAGATGGCCAGCAAAAGGTACCCTCCAGGATAGAATAGACGCTCATAAGATCTAAATGCCCCGTTTGGAGAGATCCGGGAAAGTCGGAAACTAGGAGGAGGTCCCACGGGTCCCCGGGGGACTGGATAGGTCCCGCTGCCTTCCCTATATGGTCAGGCGCCGGTCTCCTGGCCAGCGAAGCCTCGATATACAGGCAGAGGCAATCAACTCCGGGCTCATTCCCCTCAGAATTACACCCTCCCGACTGTCCTGTCGTCCTTTGTCCTCGCTCTCTGGGTTCAACCCCTACCTCGTTGTTGCGCGTGTTCGACCCCAGCTTCTGCCTCTTTTTTCGATGCCAAAGGTAGCCTCAGGCTCCGAAAACTCGTCGTTGTCCAAGGCGAACGCACCCAGTCTCAAACGCTATCAAGTGCAGTGCCCTCTTTGCTCTCTCGCCCCGCACTCACAGCTCACGGCTAGTCTGAATTGCAGGCCTGCCATCAGTGTCGAAAGCGTAAATTGGTGAGTGGTCTTCTTATGCTCAGTCGGCGAGCAATTAACATCCCCGACCTGTCTAGAAATGGTGAGTTTCTGGCCAGGGCCATACGGAATAGAACGTTGAGATAATCTTCCCGTGCTGACTTGTCACTGCTACCTCAAGTGACGCAAAACGCCCGTGCTGCTCGACGTGCATTCGTTCGCATGCCTATGCTGTCTCGCATGCGGTCGAGGGCGCCGTCTTTCCCCCGCAGCCCGAGTGCACATACGACGAAGGTGTGTGGTACGCTATGGCAGCAAAGTCTCATCGCTAACCACGCTAAACAGTTCCCGTGTTCGACCCGGATGCCGGTAACTCGATCTCGCGAAAGATGTTCGAGAAGATGGAGAACAAAATCCGTGAGTCTCCATCGAAATATTTTTTTGAGTCCGTCATATTAAAACCTCGCTGTAGGTGAACTTGAAGTTCAGCTGCATGAAAAGGACAAGACCATCTCTGCGCTGTCTCAGCAAAGCTCACGGGTCAGCCCTACAGTCGTCGGCTCGGATGTCGCGAATTCGTCTCCCCCTATAGGGCAGTATGCTCCTGCTCCCAAGTTTCCTCTGTCAAACTCAGATGTTCAGGCTGTGGGACAAGAAGGATCCATGTATGGTCAATACCCAGGCTCCGTCGGGCCAAGTGGAAGCACTGGTCGATATGCGTCATTCTCTTCTGCGGGCGCCTTGGATGCTCCCGAGAGCGCGAGCGAGAGAGGTGCGCGACCTACTCAATCTTGGTCATCCACACAAATTCATAACCCAAATATCCTCCTAGACTCTTCTGCCTATGTCGACAGCTACATGGAGATTCGTTCGTGGCCACCAAATCTACCTAGTCCTGGCGTCACCCGACATCTGTAAGTGATCTTCGCTGATGGAAGAGACTGACCACTGAGACAACTTTCTTCAAGTATCGAATCCTTCTTCGCTTACCACATGCATGCAAACCGATTGTTCCACGTTCCCACATTCATGGCCTCACTGGATCTTCTTCCTACTGACTCACGATTTCCTCATGTCTCTGTTCTACATGCCATGTGCGCTGTCGGCAGTTTGTATACTGGTGCTGTACCCGATAGCCAAATCTTTAACGACACCGAGGATACCCCCTGTAAGTCACTGTTCATTGTTTTTGTTGCGTAGTCACTGAAGTGCATTACTAGTCGAAATGCAAGCGGGACGATGGAAAAGAGCTCATCATCGTCCGGACGTCATTGGAGAAGGTGCTGGCCGTGAGACGTTTTCGGAACAGCAGGCCCGCTACGCAAAGAAGAGTTCGGAAGTCGGCTTGGTGCGGGCGGAATTCCAATGTCTGCAAGGTAAACGCAATGTTTTGTTCTGACAACAGTGTGCAGTTCACTGATTTCGATCAGCGCAAGTCATCTTGACGTGGTGGTATCTTAGCCAGGGGAGGTATGCCGTGACAGCTATCAATCTATGGGGGTTGCAATTTACTAACGATATTTGACACGCTATAGATGGACGGATGTAAGTTTGCAATGTCGTCAGGAATTGTCAATGTGCTAACATTGATGTAGGCTTTCCTGTCCGCGGCCCACGCAATACGTTGTACTGGCCCGTGTAGTATCAGTACATGCTACACTACGGCCGCTATCACGCACTACAAACCACCTTCAGTGCTTCCACCAGCGAAAAGCGTCATTGAAGATGAGATTCGAAGAAACACGTTTTGGATAGGTGAGTTGACGATATCTTTCAACCTCCACATTTATACTGACGGGTCTGCCAGCATATTCGATGGAACGTCAACAAGGAACAGGCAACGGTTGGGCTTTAAGTCTCGACGACCTCGATGTCTGTCAGCTGTTGCCGTTAAGAGGGGACCAGTTTGAACAAGGGGTATGTGCTGCTTCTTTTCTGCAACATAGGCGCGAACATTGACACGGTCATCAGATTCTCGTCCTCCCAGAAGGCCGTCAATGGTCGTACGCCCCTGATCTGCTGTATAAACATCCCGTCGATCAGACGGATTCGTTCATCCTCTATGTAAAGTCCGGGATACTCCTATCGCGGGTGAAGACCTTCAACCTGCGTTTCCGGTGGCGACTTTACAACCCAGCGGACGCTTCGGTCTTATCCCCTCAAAACGCGGCGTTTGAACCAAGCTACTGCGAAGAGGCGACGACTTCTCCCGAGTTTCATCAGCTCGATCAGATTATCTCGAATTTCCGGCCGTCATTCCCTCCTCGTCTGCGATCTCCTGTTGAGAACGATGTCTTGGACCCATACTTGTACACTGCCTGCACCGCAGCGCACCTGTAAGTCAACGTGGTTTCTATTTGCTGTTGTCATGCTGAGCCATCCCTTGCTGTCTACTTTACATAGTGCGCACATTCTACTGCACGAACCTCATGCTAAACCGGATATACCCAATGACCCATCAGCAGCAAAGACTCTCATGGCCTCGCGCACCATTGTCGAGCTCATGTATACTCTCGGCGCCACAAATTACGACGTTACGCTTCTTGATTTGCAAGTCTTTGTATGTCCATTCCCCGGTCATGTTATTCAGTGGATCTGATACGGCATATCTTTCAGATGTGCTGGTTTATGGCTGGCCGGGTTTTGGTTCGATTCTTGAGGGCAGCCACTGATCTGAATGACCACGATCAGATTGTCGTTCTTCAGGGCGAAATTTCTTTCGTTAGGTCAGTGCTTCGTGGAATCCTTTGGCTGCATCTTGTACTCACGTATGCACAGAATGATGCTAAGCAAAGCGGGAGAGCGTGTTCATCTGGCCTGTAAGTCCATCTCCCCTTCTTTACGGTCCTTAGAGCTTGTTACTCACCCCCCCTGATGTGTTCTCGTAGTCCGCTACGGTAAGATGCTCCATGACACCCTGGTCAACATGTGTGGCGAGCAATTTGCTGAGACCATCCCTTCCACTTTGCCCCCTCGTGGACATTACATGCCTACTAGCCACGTCATGGCACAACCGGTCATCGAACATCTATCCCTAACAATATAACCGTGCGCCATTTAACATACCCTCTTTTCGACTCTTCTTACTCTCATCTATCACGGTCCTATTACTTTGCTCGTGTATCTCGGTATTCATATTTATCGGGACCGCTTTTTCGTGGTAGCTAACTTTTCACTGTAATCTTATCAGTAGAACGCTGTGCGGTTTCCTCTAGTATAGGATGGAATACCCCTCTCGCTTCGCGTTGTATGCTGTCCACACTTATACGCTCCTTTAGACCCCAAGATACCCGCTCGTTTTGTTTTCTATGAGTTATTCGTCATCTCGTCTTCAAATCTTACGTCAGGCCCTTCACTACCAACTTCTGCGGCACCGTCCTCGCATTCAGTATTGTACTCGCTCGTGTCGTGGCCCGTTCCGAGCCAGTAAGATTGTACGTCGCCCACAGATCCCACAGTCAATGACGGTGAGAAACCAAGCCCTATTAATGGCCTGGTATGCGCGTTTTCTGTGACCAGAGGTTCAAGCGATTGGATGCCAGGGGAACTGTAACGGCTCTCTTCCATCAACACGCTATCCACCTCCATAGATGGATCACGGCTCTGTTGGTCCAACTGTGGTATTGATATGACGTCCGAGTTACCCGAGACGGCCATCCCGGTCTCAACCTGCTCCTTCTCCTTGATCTTTTTCTCCCTGCGTCGGGCGGCTTGGGCACGTCGCTTGGCTCTGCGTAGCTCGAGCTTCTCTTGATCTGTTACCTTCCTCGCCTCGACAGCCTATGCATTGAAAAACACGCACGTGGGTAGTCAGTATGAGTATTAAATTCGGAGGACCTCGCCATGCCGACGCACCTGGCGCGCCTGGACTTGTTTCGTATTTTCTGCCTCCTCCGCGTCGTCAAGTGCAAACTGCTCAGCCATGTATTCAGGGTACCGGTCGCACATGGGTCGCCACTTTGGAGGGGCATCTGGCATAGGCTTCACGTCGTCGTCGACTACCCCGGCTGGAGACATGAGAACTGCGTCGACGTCTGCGGGAGGGGGGAAATCGAAGTTCGGCCCCGGGTTGATTTTGACCTCAGCTTCGTTGAAAAGGGAAATGACAGGGTAGTAGCCTAAGCTACCGTCATCGAAGGGGTTTTCTTTGTGCTCGCGGAGGCCATCCTTGTGTGCTCGCTTCTTTTCCTGTGCCTTATCCGGTCCCTTATGAAGCGGAAGGTAGTCATATAGGTCCTGGAATGCAATCCCTTGCGGTTGCCCGTTGACGAAGAATGCGATGCAGGATTCTGGTCCTAGTGTCGGTAATGGGCGCATAGGGGTCGGTTCCGGAGGACCCGCTTTCCCTCTTGAGATGGACGGCAAGTTCTTTACAGTAGCAGATTTCTTTGTCGGCGGTGGGGCCGGAGTAGAGCTACTCGTTTTAAAGCGACTGTTGGCCTCCATGAGAGCAAGCATTTCTTTTGACTGTGAATACTCGAGAGACTCAAAGTACTCCTGACCCTTAAACTCAATAGCGATGCGCTCGCGCTTGATGTGCGCCGGGTCGAAAGGATCCTTCTTATTTGGCTGGCGTCGTGGAGAAGGGAGGGATATGTACAAGCCGACTACATCCCCAGATTTGAATGGCTGGCCATAGGGTTTCGGTCGGGAAAGGTGCACCTTCTCTCCCGTTTTGTCTCGCATAGCATAACTATAGCCATCCAACCCCGCTGGTCCACCTAAAGGCGCCTCCCTTCTAGCCCAACCCAAACGAATATGACTGCCCTCCTTCCTCTTCATCCCTTCCGATTTATCACCTCCACCTGCGGTGATCTTTACCTCCATGTACCATTTGCCTTCTCGTACAGGTGCGTTACACCTCGCACTCCTAAAACCTTTCTCTCCTTTCAAACCCAAACCATCTGGTGTAACCTTGACGAATGGACTCCTATCCTCCCATGACACACGCAACGATTGAGGTGCAGACTCGATGGTACGGAAGGGATGGATTGAAGTAGGATCAGAGATTCCAGCGGGAGTATAACGGAAATTGAGCCGGTTGAAGCATAGGGGTTCAGTGGTATGGTATGGCGAGCCAGAGGCAATAGGGATGAACGAAGGGTGCCGAGATATAGTTAAACGAGGCCGGCTGGCTAAGTCGAAATGTCTTGTGTGTATGACTACGTTGTCGTTGGCAGGGTTTGGTGTTCCTGTGCCATCTGAAGGGGCAGGAGATGCTGCAGGTCCGTTAGATATGGCGGCATGTTTCCGCTTACGGCTGAGAGGATGTGGTGGCACCGCAAGGACGGCTACGGCAGGAGAGGCTTCGCGTGGCGAGCCCGGGGCCTCCATACAGGATGCGTGTGAGGTGAGGGAAGAGGGTGAAGGTAGAATTAGGCTACTGAGAAGGTTATGTACTGCTGAAGCTTTGAAGTTTCACTGCTTGTCCACGGCACCTGTTCAAAACTGGCGTAACGAGAGTTATATCAGAGAGACGACTGCAATTAAAGAGCAACGAACAGTTTGAACATGTTTGCGACGTACGGCCAGGACTAAACTGAACTCGAGCTTTCAACACAAACTTGAATAAATTGGCCGTGGATGTTATGTCCCTTGGAGTATTGTCGTCGAGGATGGAGAGCAAAACAGAGGAAGGCCTTAGCAGTCGCAGACCGTCACAGGCTTCACAGGTCTCTTCCACGTGGCGCTAGCGTCTGTCTACCTGCGCCGTGAGGCATCCTGTGCCCCATCTCTCTCCTCTCTACCATCATCTACTAGACTCTTAAGCCCACAAAACACTAGAATGACGTCCCAAAGGCGAGTTCAGCTAAATCCTTAATTAAAAATATTTGTCTGACTACTCGCGCAGGAGAATTCAGAAGGTGCCACCCCATCTAACCGTCTATGCGGCTTGATTGGACTGAATAAATACCTTTCCAGGAGCTCGCGGACCTCAAGAGAAGGCCATTGGAGGTGCGTTGCAACTATCTTACTCTTCAGATAATATATCTAAACGCATCTAGGGAGTCACTGTGGATGTACAGGATGATAACATGTATACATGGAAGTGTACAATTAGGGCTGCAGTACGATCTAGAATTGGGGCACACGATTGGACATATCACTGATCTTTACTCACGTCCATGCAGGATGCGAGCCCCTATAAAGGCGGAAATTATCATTTCACACTTACACTGCCAGAGAACTTTCCGTTCAAGGCTCCATCTGTAAGTTTATCAGTGCTAAGCGCGAGTGCATAGTTCATAGAGATCGCAATATTTCCAAAGGTTGTCTTTCAAACCAAAATATACCACCCTGGAATCAACGAGGAGGGCCACATCTGTGTTCCAATATTGCGAGACCAGGTACGAGTGGACATGCGCAGATTGTCTCTATCTAATGTTGATCTAGTGGAAACCCTCGATAACTTTATCGACAGGAATGTCTCTCTATAAGAAAAAGTATACCAAGAATTTGTCTAACACCCAGCTTAGTGCTATCAGTGATTCAAGAGAAGTTGAACAATCCAAGTCCCGATGACCCATTTGAACCTGAAATAGCCACTGTATGCCACATTTCCCACACGTCTATAAATGCTCTAAACATTGCTGCAGTTGATGAAGACGGATTTAGCCAAGTTTTCAGCGACTGCGAGGGAGTGGACCAAGAAGTAAGTCCACGTGCTTCGGCAGAGTATGCCTACAGATTAATCTTGTTTTATCAGATACGCCTCATGAGCTGCCGAGCGGTATCAAAGTTGACATGGTTGAACTGAATGTGCTGCGTCTGCCTATGATGATGGCATCTCACAATTACTGTACATGGAACGAAACTCACATTCTCAATGTAATTATAGCATGATTGAAGAACTCGAACACTTACCACTACCATCTTCTCGTACTCACGGGCTCAATTGACAGGCATAAAATCTCGCTGGAAGCCTCCATTGCATAGGGAGTCTTCTCCTTCAATCTGATGTCGGTGTTCACTCTAGGGCCTGTGAGGATCGTTGTCAACTCTCCATGAACAGAGATAAAATTCTACACAACTGATACTGCACCGCCCATAGTTCTCACGACACCAACTGACATGGGAAGGTAAGACGCACCGCGCAGTTTAGTGCGCCGTTGTTTCATCAATAACGCGCTGCTTGCACTCCATGGACGAACGTGCCTGTGGTCATTGGCGTATTGCTCGTCAGCATAGCCCCGCCGAGAGGCGCTTTCGTGATGCTCTCGTAAGTGACCCTTCGTTCACCGCAACGTGTGCTTTCTTTGGCTGCGCTTCCTGCTGATGACCTGTTATGTCTTGAACAATTCAGACGGTATATAAGAAAGCACGACACCATCAAAGGTATGTTTGTTGTCGAAGTAGTTTTTCCGCTCGACCGCTTCATCACCATGGTCAAGTTCGCTCTGCTAGCCCTTGTCTTCCCGGCTCTCGCAAGCTCCGTCGTTGGTCTCAACATCCTGTTGGGAAACGATGACTCCTGGGCTTCTGCGAACATTCGGTGCGTTTTACTGCTCTGGTTGCAAGTATGATTGTCGATATAGTTATTAGAGCAACTTTCGACGGATTAACAAAGAGAGGCCACAACGTCGTTTTAGTCGCGTGAGCGTTCAGAATCCAACTCACTTTACATGGACTCATTTTTGTAACCCTGTAATCCTAGACCCCTCGTTCAGAACTCTGGACAAGGTGGCCGTGTCATCCTCCCAACCGTCAACGTCACCGCTCCTGGCGGTGAGTTCGGTAGCGTTCCTGTTGGCGCTCCTTTCTTTGGACATGATGCGGGCAACGACCATATTTGTGAGTGGTATTGTCAGTAGAACGTTCTTTGTTTTAAACCCTCCCATAGGGTACTTCAATGGCACTCCTGCTGCTACCGTTCGTGGCTTCTGATGATTTATCTATACTGTTCTGTTCAACTTTTACATTCACAGACTTTCTTCGGGTTGGACGTGATTGTCCCTCAAGTCCTCGGAAATGAAACTATCGACCTTGTCGTAAATGGGCCTAACGAGGGTGCAAACCTCGGGCCCTTCTTGTACACTCTCAGTGGTACCATGGGTGCTACATACGCTGCAGTCTACAAGGGAGTAAGTGCAGACTTCTTGTATTATACAAAGTGAGAGTAACTTGCTCTCGTTAAGGTTCCCGGAGTTGCTTTTTCCGCCGGAAACAGCACCCATCGTTCGTTCACAACCAACACCGGCTTGGCTGATGACCCCGCCAACATCGCTGCGAACTTGACGGCGAACTTTGTTGATGCTTTGGCGAACACTACGAAGGAGGGAGAGCGAATTCTTCCTCTCGGTGTTGGCATCAAGTATGTTCATTGTATTATTCCCAGATACTGAGACATGTTGACAGTTCTGTTTAGCGTCAACTACCCTCTTTTCGGCCCTGGCAACCCTTGCACAGCAGTGAGTAGACAACATATACTCCACAACATAAAGATTATAATATTCTTTCCAGCCTCCTTTTATCCTTACTCGCTTCACTGGTGGAGCTCTCGTCGACAAGCTCTCACTCAACGACACGACCGGTCTGCCTCAGTCTACTAATATGTCAGTCTTTCACACTTTGTGTAAATGCATTTTCTCGAGTTGACATCGTGTTCAACAGACAGAGCCCAGGTGTAAATACCGCATTCAACGGCGTCAAGTTCTTACCTGGTTAGTCATGCTCCTTTTCAGTAAGTATATTTGAAGCACGCGATAGCTCACTGGTATGTTGTAAACAGGGGAGACACCCGTTGCTGCTCAGTGCCAAACCTCTGTCAGCTTCTTTGGAGTCGACTACGATGCTCCATCAGGTGTTGCCGAGCCCTCGCAGCAGAAGCTTAACGTCCTCTTCGGTCACTCGATAATTCCATCCTAAGAATGTTTGTCTCTTGTCAAAATTTGCCGAGACAGGAACTCAGAAAATTAATCCCAGTCGAACCCTTATTTTGTCCGTAGTTGAACATAGGCGGAGAGGAGGTATGAATTACAATGCTCGTTACTATGAGTACTATACAATTTGTTAGTATTAACCAGAACTAGGCGACCGGCCTCGACTCGATCGAATAGTATGGCATGTCAGAAAGGTGCGCGCAAACAAAGCTGGCGCCGACGTTCCGTATTCAACGTCTTCCCTTGCTTTACCCTCTTCAAGATTCTTCATTCTCGTGGCTATCCTCTCTTTCATTCCCTTCATCATTTGGTCTGCTCTCTGGCACATCTTTTGCAGCGTCCGACGAGCTCGAGAGGTCATGCGACACAGACTGGTCATCGAAAGCGTCGAGTCGAGTCCGTCAACTTGTAACCTGGGATCCGGGTCTGCGCCCGTCCGGTTGAGATCTTGTTCGACGACCTTTGCTCCGGTCGCCTGGGAGTTGGGCGAGTTGTCTGCGAGTAATCTGCTAGAGCGATTTCTTTCCTCCCTCTCCTTGAGTTCCTGCAGACGAAATATCCCCTTAAGAGCGGGTCGTGTTGTTCCAGTGATCTTCTGCTTCCTCTGGGTTCCGTCCCGTTATGTAGAGAATATCTCTGGACCATAACGGATGTTAAAGCAATATTTCAGGAAATATTTGAAGTCTGAAGGGAGCTTTAGCTGAGGGCGCGGAGGCGCATAATACCGCGCGTTGTGGTCCTGAATTTTCCTGTTTCAAGCGTTTATGAGACTGACAACTAGGCTGGCGAACCAAAGGACATTCACGCGTATGTCATCGTTGGAAGCGTGAAAGGCAGAACGAGGAGCGGAGAGATCACTTGCAACGAGTTTACCATCAGCGAAATTGTACTGGCTGTCTGATTGGCGATACGCTCGAGGGTGTAGATCATCACATCCATTGGAGAAGGCTGAAAGTTTGGATGAACTGCAACCAAGAACGATAAGGACAGTTGAGAAGAGAATGGCCTATGAATATATGTTGGGACTAGTAAACGCAAGACAAGCAGTAAACAGTTAGTTATGCACTCACAAAAACCAACAGAGTGTCTACGTCGTCTTTCCTCCGCTTCACCTTTTCTTGATTAAACTCCTCGACTTCCTTCGCCATAGCGGCCCATCCTGCGGGTTGACCAGCGAGGGTATACTTTTGTTCGGGCGCGGGGTCCGTGGTGGCTCGTGGATCTTGGTTTAGAGATATTATAGTGCTTGTTGCTGTAACGGACAACTTGCTTCAGTGAATGCGGATAGTATCTTTATGCTACAACGTTCGCGTTAACGTCGACCGGCGTGACTAATTCCCTCAGCGAGCTCCTAACGCGCTGTCACGAACGCGTGACATCACGCGTTACAGCCACAAAACGTCACGCTCGCCGCTGCTGTCACTACCATCAGGCGGACGGACATACAGCAATAACTTGAACTCTTGCTCTTTTTCTTGGTTTTCATCTGCACCTCTCCTACACACTATGCCCAAGTCACCCAAGTCAGGAAGGCAATCTATGCTGTCTTCCTATTTCTCTCAGTCTTCACCGACCCACAAGCAGCCTGTAACAGCTGGCCAAAGGTCTAGTTCTCCTATTGACCTCACAAATGCATCGGATGGAGAAAGACCAGCAAAGAGGAGGAAGAAGGCTGTAGATGATCTTGCGAATGCAAGGAAACTTCCTTTACAAAATGCTGGTGCACAGTCGCAAGCACCGTCTCTGCACAATGGCCTTTCTGCTATCAACCAGTATCGTTTCGGCACTCAAGTTCCGCGGCAGTCTTTCAGTGCAGTAGAGGAGAGAGCTCGTTTAAGACGACACGAACAAGCGAGACGAATACTGCTCTCTAATCACAATGCGCTTGATCATCAGAACTCGGACGAGCATGGCGAATACGATGCCACTGAGGACGACGTCGATAACGACGAGGAGCAGAGCCGGTCTGTACCATCTCCTGCTACTACTAAGACCGCACACAAGGAGGCAACTCCAGATGCGGAGGGTGACAAGTTTAAAGAGACAATGACTTTCTTTGCCAACTCCAGTGGCAAGCATAAAGGTAGTAGAAAGAAGCCCGTGGCAACAGCAGCACCTGTTCGTGCTGCGAAGAAGGTCCAGGAAATTGGACCGAGCGGTGAAGCTTACACCCCATTAGAACTGCAGGTAAATATTACAGCTAGACTGCATCTTTCACGCTATTGACATTTCGTAGGTTAGGGAGCTCAAGAATGACAATCCTGGAACCTTCCTTATGTTCGAGATTGGGTATAAGATTGTATTCTACGGAGACGACGCTCAGGTGCGCGTACAATTTTAGGATGCAAGCCCAAATGCTGATATCTTCTCTCTTGCTATAGATCGCTGCCAGACTACTAGGAATTGCGTGTTTTAGGAAGCGTAACTTCATGACTGCCATGATACCCATACACAGACGAGAAGTTCACCTTAAGAAGTAAGTAAACTAGATGCACTTGTATTTCATTGCAAGTAAAACTGAGTCATCTCAGACTTCTGTCGGAGGGTCTGAAAGTAGGAATAGTAGAGCAAACCGAAACTGCTGCACTAAAGAAAGCTGGAGATACACGGAACGAACTATTTGAGCGCCGGCTCACAAATCTATACACAGCTGCAACGTGAGTATATCGACCTTACAATAATAAGAGTAAGAACCGAAGCTGAGGTTGTCCTGCAGGTACGTCGACCAACTGGGATCTGTTGACGATATGGACCCTTTATCCGCGCCTCCGTTGGTCTGCTTGACTGAGGAACCAAAAGGCGGGATGGGAATAGATGAGAAAGTATCTATTGCTTTGATATCTATCTCTGCAAGTACGGGAGATGTTACATGGGATCATTTTGAAGGCAAGTCCAAACCCAAAGCGTCCTAAGCGAAGTTTTGACAGTGTGGATGGCAGATAATCATATGCGTACAGAGCTCGAGGTAACAATAATGTTCTTTCGGGTCCCCTAGTTGCTAAAATAGTGACGTGATAGACACGATTAGTTCATATATCACCTTCGGAGCTACTCCTGTCGGAGGACCAATTGACCAAAGCCACCACGAAGATGCTCGAGTACTTTACCACGTAAGACCCCTGTTTCTCTATTATTTTCAGTGGACTGACCATAAGGTTTTGGATTCAGTCACTCGCGTTTCGAACATAAAGTTCGCACAGAGCACATCAAGAAACCGATGTCTTATACCGATGCCTACGACTTCGTTGTTGGATATTACACGAGTAAAGCTGGGCATAGTTTAGCGTCGAGCGCGTTGAAGACTGGTAAGAGCTGTTTCTACTACCTGTGATATGGCATGACATGTTTGTCTTATGTGCACGTTCTCTGTAGGTGAGCTCACAGCTGCAGTCACCAATTTTCCACAGCAGGTTGTTATCGCTTTGGCCCATGTTATGAGGTACCTGGCAAGTTTTAACGTCGCCGATGCACTTCTAGAAACACGGTTCTTTACCAAGTTTACTGAACGAACTCATATGTTGCTGAATGGCAATACATTGACGAACTTGTACGTATTCACGGTCCTCAGTTTTTGTAGACCTCTATACTTATATGTGCAAACCTGTAGGGAGATCTATCGAAATGAGACCGATTTCACCAAGCGAGGTTCTCTGATGTGGATATTGGACCATACGACAACCCGTTTTGGAGCTCGCATGCTCAAAAGCTGGGTTGGTCGCCCCCTAGTGGACAAAGAGTAGGCTTCTCTGAACCTCCGTGACTGCCATGTTGGTCCTCACACTTCTTAAGGGCATTGAACGCGCGTGTAAATGCCGTCGAGGAAATTCTGACCACACAATCTCCAAAGTTAACGGTTCTCCGTCAAATTCTCAGGGGCCTTCCCGACTTGGCACGGGGTCTCTGTCGAATACAGTACGGAAAGGTATGTGTCCACCTTAATCACTCTCGATATCGAAGTAATCCATGGTTTGTTGTTAGTGTACCCCACAAGAGCTAGCTATCCTTCTACCAGCCTTCAACAAAATTGCTATCGCTTTCGATCGAGTACCGAACTCTGGTGACACCGGCTTTCGTTCGCCCATTTTGAACGATATTATTGCTGCTTTACCGAGGTTGAAAGAGCCTGTGAAAGCTCTTTTGGATGATATTTCGTTGAAGGATGCCAAGGAAGGGAACAAAGTTACAATGTGGAACGATCCGGACAAGTATCCATCTATTGATGAATACACCATGGTATGTTTATACTCGATATCATTTGGGTTTTATTGAAAACTACTGCAGGGAGTCCAAATCGTCGAGTCCGAACTGATGGATGAGCTGCGTAAGAGTGAGTGATTTGGTGTGCTGATGATACCTATGCACGTATTTCTAACGATGCCGAAGTCAGGAAAGAACTGAAGCGACCTGCGCTACAATACACTGCTGCTAACGGCGAGGAGGCACGCACAATCATCTTCTGTTACACAATTATATCTCATGCTCTCATTACAGTATCTTATCGAGCTGAAGAAGAGTGAAGTCAAGGAGATTCCTCCGAGGTGGAGGCTCATCTCCGGGTAAGTTTACTATCCATTTGCATCCTAGACCAACGCTTACAATCATTTAGAACAAAGTATGTTAGACGAGTTCGATCCCCCGGAATCATTGAGAAATTGGAGCAGCGCGCTCAGCTGAAGGAGGCTCTCGACCGTGAAGCCAATTCTGCTTTCCAGTCCTTCCTGGCGGAAATATCCGACAACCACTACGCCGTCTTGCGAGATGCGGTGAACAAACTTGCTACGGCGGATTGTCTCCAAAGTCTGGCGCTGGTGGCGTTGCAAGAAGGTTATGTCAGGCCACAGAATTCAGACGAGGATGTTATGGAGATTAAAGATGGTCGACATCCAATGATTGAAGCCCTTCGTGATGATCCCTTCGTGCCCAACACTATCAAGATGCACCTAAGGCATAAGGTCATCACAGGGCCAAATATGGGGGGAAAGAGCTCTGCAGTTCGGATGATTGCGTTATGCGCCATTGTAAGCCACGTTCCCGCTGTGAGTATCGAACGTTGACGGTTTTGACGTTTTGCATTAGATGGCTCAGATAGGTTCATATGTCCCCGCCACTTCAATGATACTAGGGATGCTGGATGGTATATTAATTCGCATGGGTGGTGAGTGATCGACGAGCAGTCATATGCTATGCTCAGACTGAAGTGAATTTATTTCAGCTTCGGACGAGCTCGCCAGGGGAAGATCGACGTTCATGGTAGAGCTTCAAGAAACCAGCGATATTTTACGGCTCGCCACTCCTCGCACTCTAGTCGTTCTTGATGAACTAGGCAGAGGAACCTCGACTTTCGATGGGGTGTGTTTGATAACCAGTTGTTATGATTGGGAAATGCAGGCTAATGATCATACAGATGGCTATTGCAGGCGCTGTATTGCAGCAACTAGTCCAGAATACCAAGTGCAAGACCCTCTTTATCACACATTATCCCGAGGTGGCTTCAGATCTAGAGAAGGGGTTCCCTGAACATGTGGAAAACCTCCATATGGGATACACAGAGGAGACGCGTATCGATGGGACGCGTGAAGTCACGTTCCTCTATAAGCTCGCTCCCGGCATGGCCACGGACTCGTTTGGAGTAGAATGTGGACGGTTGGCTGGACTTCCCGAGGAGATTTTACGGCGGGCCACAGACGAAGCGCGGAGAATGCAGACTATTATAGAAAAACGAGCGAAGTCAAGAAGGTAAGTATTCACTGCATCACCGTACCTAAAGATTCGAATAACCAATGATGATCTGTACAGACTTCAGAGATGTTTTCAACATATCCGGGCAGTGCGGAGTAGAGGGTCAGATGAACTCTCTCTAGCTTCCAGTCTGGAGGACCTTCGGCTCTTAATCCCTGGTGTTACCGCACGGATATGAGCATCTACGATGTAGCTTGAGCTCGGGCTATGTTTGACCATCTGGCTTGCTAGAGACCTTGTCTGTCATGACGCCCAAGGAAACACAGAGCAATAAACATAGATTGGATCCACAAGAGCACACCTATTATTTATACATATCTTCATTTGAGAGTACTTGAATGAAAGTATTAACGGTCTGATTGGTCACAGAACAGGGTACATAGCTATCGACAAAATAATCACATTCATTCCAAGCAGTCCACTAGATTAAGCAGATGTCTTCTTGACCTTCCGTTTCGCCTTTTTGGGAGACTCTACGTCCTCTGTCCCTTCCACAGCATCAGCCTTGCGTTTCTTTGCCCCCTTTGCTTTCCCACTACTCTCTCCGTCTTGGCCAGTTAGATGAGCAATTTGCTTGCACAGCACAGGAAGACCTGTTGACGACTTGAACCTGTCCGAGGCAGCCAACGTAGCACCTAATGTTTCCCAGCTTGACGGCTGCCACGCGTCATGCAACTCCTTCGGAGGCTGAGCAAATTTCTTCGATTGACGAGCAGCCGATAAAGCCAGTTTCAACACTTGCTTGACGTGTCCTGCGGATAGTGTTTCTGCCTCACAGGCCTCCTGAACGGCTTTCTGCACGCTCTGGCTCAGATCAGACATGAATGGAAGAACTTCTTCTGTGCGACCGGTCTGTAACAAAGGTGAATCAATCACTCGGCATTGGCGTGGAATTGAATAGTGTGCTCACCGTGGCAGAAGCCTGGCTAAGTAGGACCTGAATAAGCTGGAACACTTGACTTTGACGATAACCGTTTACTGCTTTTCCACTCAGTTCAAGAAGGGTGTCACGTAATTCCCACGAGACATTGGCGTGTTTGCGAATAAATTCATGGAAGAACGCCGTGTTCAATCGCGAGGCCTTTCTGGTGACGAAGTCTACAAGAGATTCGCGATAGGCGTCCAGTACCGGCTGCTGAACTTGAGCATGAAGTAAGGCTCTGGAGAGGTAGACACTGCATTGTGCCAGAGTTGTGACGATATCACCCGTGGAAGCCTTTCGGGCGCGAGAGTGAATCTCGCGTAATATCCCGCTAACCTGTTCGCCATCGACCGAAGACGCTGTGTCTTTTGATTTCCCGATGCGAGAGCGAAGAATTCCGGTAGCCTTGTCAGAGAGCTGTTTCTCGTCAGTGCCTGCGTTAACAATAAGATCAACGAGCGGGAGGATTAATCGGGGTATCAAGGGACTTGTAGGCTGCTTCTTGATAAATGTATCGAGGAGATCTAGAACCCTGTTCTTGTAATGGGTCGCCTCGCGTTGAGCATCGACACCTGAATACCAGTGCTCCATGAGATTAGCTGCAGACACAATATAAGGTTCAATACATACCTTTACCCAAACGTTTTTCGTTGGCCTGCGCCCTGAAGACAGCTGCTAGTTGTTCATCTATTGCCATCATCTGGTCATCATCCATTAGTTCTTCATCAGATTCGTCGTCCGATTCTCCCGTTGCTGCTTGAATACCATTGACACGTAGCGCCTCCTCGATCTTGCGTCGAAGCTCTGGATCTTCCTCTACGTCAATTTCTTCATCGTCCTCTACAACCTCCTCTTCCTCTTCCTCGTCTTCATCTCCATCTTCTTCGTTCTCTTCCTCGTCCTCACCCTCCGTATTACCCTCACCCTCTCCTGCCATCTCATGGTCTTCTCCTTCTTCCAGAAGTTCATCGGGAGCCCGTCTCTCCAGTTGCTATAAAATTAATACTTCAGTTATATCACACGAGAGTCCGCCATTCTCACAGACACACCGCAAGTATCAAGTCAATAGTGCTCTCTCGCACCGACTCGGACAAGAGCGAAAACACCTGATTGGCCACAGCACGCATATACGCCGTAGCCTCTTCCAGAAAGCCAATGACGGTATCGACAAGGATGTCCACAGGCTCAGGCACGTCATCTTCCGCGTCAGTAAGATCGGGTCCAGAGCGAGAAGCAGCAGCAGTAGCGACGAGCTTGTTTTGCTTCTTATCTTTCTTCTTTTTACTAGCGGTGCTCTCTTCCTCTGGGAACATTCGAGACGCGCCGTCGATACAGCTCTGTTAAGGTCGAGGGTGGATTCATCAAGTGTGTTGGTTAGGGTTTGAATGGATAGAAGTGATTCAGTAAATGAGCCAAGATATATGAAAAGCATGATGGTGCCTACCTCGAGCGCGTC
Organism: Irpex rosettiformis; assembly: GCA_022160335.1. Lineage (NCBI taxonomy): Eukaryota > Fungi > Basidiomycota > Agaricomycetes > Polyporales > Irpicaceae > Irpex > Irpex rosettiformis. The sequence continues at coordinate 60,434 of MU274922.1, read as the reverse complement.
ATTGTCGTCACTCTCCTCCTCGTCTGCCGCACAATAACGGTTCAGAAGCGTCGCAGCTAACAAGAGTCCAGTGCCTCTAGCGGCCTCCCGTCGTTCGTCCGTTATCTGCGCACAGAGTCCCATCAGTTTCGTCGGCTTGAACGAACACCGATAATAGACTCTACGTCCCAAGTTAATTGACTTACGTGTTTCAGCCGACCAATCAACTCTCTAGCCCTTGATCGCAACACCACTTCGTCTTCGTCATCGTCGTCAATTTCAGCAAGGAGGCTAACATGCTTCGTGTCCTTCTCCAGTTTCTCGATGGACGCGAGTACTTTTGAAACCCAAAATTCACCATCAGACGCGACGGCTGCTACCTTGGACGTCTTATCATCTATACACGCATAAGAAAATTCCAGAGTTCTCAAAGGGGTACAATGCCCCGAGATAAGAGAGACAACGCACCGATCTTCACCAGAGAGGTATGTGTGGTAAGCTCTGCAAGCGAACTGAGCAAACGCTCTCTGCACAGCTTCCGAAGTTCGTCAGAGAATACGGGACTAGGGGCGTTGTGTAACTATAATCCAAAAGCGAGATGAGCGTTGGATCGTCGTATGCACAGAAATGGACAACTGCAAAGAATAGGGAAGGGACCAAGGAGTGGGAGCTCGTTTTACGCTCAAAGTTTAAAGTTTAATGAGCTCTGCACATGCACGCCCGCGCGTGTGTGTACGTGCACTATGCTGTAGACAAGATATAGAAACAGCCGGTCTCACGACTGGCGACACGTTCCATCTCGTCATCCCGTCCGTGTGCTGACATAGCACCTCAGTTCGACAGGTTGAGCATGAAATGAACATGAACAGAAAGAAAAACACGCAAGGAGAACGACGTACAGCGAGGGACGACGACTTGTCGTTCTTCTTGATGGAAAACAAGCCATGTACGACAAACCAGTCGAGAATCGTCTGGACCCACCGATCATCTTTTGGAATGGCACCGTTTCGAACGAGCGCAGCTAGTTGGTCGACGATCCATGCTCGACGCGCGTTCAATGCTTGCACGTCTGACCTATCGGTGTGCAGATCGTCAGTAAGCGAGAACCGGAGATGGATGGGAAATGCGGGGGGTGAGAGGAGATGACGAAGATGGCGTATAACGATAACACGTAGAAGCGTGTTGCTAGACAAAGCAGTCTGATAACGCGAAGAGAAAGGCTAGATCTGAGAGTACCAGACAAACACGAGCTTCGGTGTCTGTTAGCTCTCACCGCGAGAAGCCCCAATATCGGGTCAAGTACGACATCACAGAGGAACAAGTAATAGAATCGATGAAGGACGGGTTGACGTACGTGTGCGGATGCTCGTCGTTGACCTGTTTAAGTAGGTACTCGATATAGCTTTGGATTCCGTCCTGTGTCATTGACGTCAAGATCGTCTCGACCGTCTTCGTCTTTGTGAGCCTGTCAAATTGTTGGCTACCATGCACACCTGTGAGTTGTAAAATGAACGTAAAGCCGAGCGTTGGGTTCTTTTTGACTGCAACTTGAATATCATTTGCCTGCAGCCAGCGATTGTAAATTGCAATAGGCAAAAAAAGAATGAGGGTGTTTGAAAATTAGACTCGATTTTGACTGGCATGCGACGAAGGAAAAGAAGAGAAAATCACGTACGACCTGTTTTGCAGCCTTGTGCAAATATCTGTCGCTGTTCGATAGGTGGTTGATCCATGAGCGCATAAAGTTCTTGGTAAACAACATTGGCACGTCAGCTTCACCCACACGAGGCAATGCCTTCTGAAAGATCTGGAAACCCCAGAACTTGCGCTCCGGTGAAGATGCAGCTGAAAATAACGACTCTAGTCAAATGGAAGCATGGGATTAGCATCCGTGATTATTTTAGCAGAAAGCATCAACGGCGGAGGAAAGGGTTGGACGAGTAGCTGATGCGAGGAAACGTGAAACAAACAAAAACATACCATCCACCAAGATGCGGAAAAATTCCGGAAATGACGCGTATGCATTTTCCGACGAAAGCACCTCATCCAAAAGGAGATTCCACACGAAATGCACTTGAGGCTTCCACGAACCGCCTTGATGCTGTTTCCCCTTTGCTGGCGCGCGTTCGTCTTCCTCCTCGTCAGAATCAACACTCAGGTCCTATGTGTGCGTGTGTGCGCAGGCTCAGGAATCAGAACATACTGATAGAAATACACCCAACAAAAGCCGACCTTCATGATACGTGCGAGCGCGGCGTAATTGCCAGTGTGCACCAACGGCGCGTGCTTGAACGTCGGCGCAAGCGTTTCCTTCCAGGCATGTTCAGGCCACGCCTCTTGCAATTTCACAGTCAGTGCAACTTTCTCCGGCGACCACGCTTTGGCGTTCTCCCCAGTATAGATCGTCTTCACGGTTGCCTCGAACGCGTCGTCTTTCCAGTCGACTGAGGACGCTTTCAACGCGTCCGAGGCGAGACCGATCGCCCACCACGCGCTTTCTTTGAGCCATGACTTCTTCTCTCCGAGAGCGATGAGGTTTTCGAGAAGAGTTTGGTAAGACGAGAGTGTGGACACGGCGGGGGCTGTAGACCCGGATGTTGAGAGAGGCGTGGTGCGAACGAGTAGGCCTGAGCGAATGACGGCAGTCAAACCGAACAGACGAGCAAAAAGAACGTCTCGTTCTTCCTGGCCTGTCATGGATCCTTGCGGTTTGGACGAGTCGAGGATGAGAGTGATGATTTGTGAGCATGTTACTGTTGTGATCCGTGAAAGCAGCTAATGAGCCCCCAAAGGAAAAGCCAGAAAGAACAAGATGGATTTAGGATTATTTGGGATTAGTGGTTAGAATGTAACGTACCTCGGTGAGTGCGACGGCGAATCCAAGCCTGCTGCTCTCGCGAGGACTGGCAAGACCTCGGACGAGTCGGCGTATCGAGTACGACACATCCTGCGCATTGTACACATCCAACCCATCTCCCTTTTCTTCTTCTTCTTCCTCTACATCATCATCCTCGTCTTGTTCGTCGCCCCCCTCGCCCCCTTCTTCTTCATCCTCAGAAGTAGCATCCGAGCCGTCTTTGGGAGGTGGAGGAACAAACTGAGCCTGAAAGTGTTCGAGGGCACCAACAAGTTTTACAGAGGCGTCGATCCGCTCTTGTTTGCGTGCAGATGAGAGATGCCAGAACAGAGGGAGAGTGGTGGACATGGTTCCTGCCCAATGATTGTCCTGCCTAGACAGTCTTTGCGACTGACTGCTCACTGAGAAACGGAAAAAGTCACGAAATCTCACAAAAATTATGATGGGGCCCACGTGGTGGATGCACCAATGTCCAGATTTGGAAGCTCTGCAAGTTAGTTTGGGCGTTTATATCATGTCACCGTCGACAGCAGCTTCACCCTTGACGTCGCCATTGAAAGCACTGGAATATCAATCATCAATCGGGCTGTTTCGGAGGCTCTCGAATGTAAACATATTGTTCATAAACAAAGAACACAGCAGAATAACTACGAAACACCATCTGCATCCGCCCTTACAGTAGCGTTTATCGATCACCACTGCTATGATGTCCCACCCCGAAAGGTTATCTCACTGCTGATCACTGTGTTGTCCATAGTATGTCCACACTCCTGTGTACCTATGTCGTACATCAATAATTTTTAAAACTTTTCATTTTTATGGTGCACACGACACATTATTAATTTACAAATTCTGCGCCATTGGGCCTAGGTACCGATTGACGGAACCTGCGGTATCCCGCCGCGGCATGAGATCCCTGTCACTTACCTCTGCTCCTACATAGGGCCATCAAGTTTTTCAAACACAAAAGTCTACTGTAAATCTAGATTCTACATGTTCTTTTACCTAAAATGGATGTAGAGAGCAATAAACAAGTGGTCGTCTGCCTCACCAATGGGACGATCAAAAAATCAGATGCCAATAGGCCAAGACCGAAAGCTCACTATTTCAATGACCAGCCAAAGACGGATCGGACTTGAGTTCGGCCAATGGCAGGCGTAAATTTAAATTGTTGAATAAAAATTCAACCTGATTTATACGGATTCAGCCTGAAAGTTATTACTTGCGTTCATTTACCCCACGGGGTAGTACATACCAGCGACAGGCTGTGATTTTCCCCCCTCGGACGCATTGCTATGCGTCTCTTTCAGTTGCCAAGATATCACTTCAAGCCACCGTAATACGTACATGCACGTACGGCATCATACTGGCACGATGTGTCTATCGCGTGCAATACGGTACTTGGCGTTCCTCGCGTATACGTACGATTGATACAGTGTGCTCGGGTGGAGCAAGACGTTGGGAGAAAGATAACCTGTGGTGTGGAAGAAAGCGAGATAACGCACCCTCGGATCATCGACATCCTCGACCTCTTTTTTTTTTTTTTTTTTCGTAGTGACGAGTCAACGTTTCAGCGACAACCTTGCAGGATCAAAACACACAAGAAAAAACACATACGAAGTGCCCCTCGGATACGTTCGGCCGTAGCTACTTCTCGACGACGACAACGTCGACGTCAAGGGCATGCTGACTCGAGAGCTTGTGTCGGCTGAGTCGGCTCGTTACGATTATTATCAATAGACGGGAATCAAAGTTCTCTCACCCTGGTCTTTTTTACGCTTGAGGCTTTTGAAATCATCGCCCTCCACGTTGCGCACAGTTTATACTTTCAACGCAGACACTGTTCGTTTCCTCAAACATGACACCTTGAGAACCCGAGTGTCGAAGCAACAGTCTCAGGCAGACAGTGCACGCGACTCAGTAAACCGGTCCGAGCTCGCTGGGGGGTCAGTACTTTTACTTTGTCAGTCGCTCTTTGGTCAACCCCACAACACGCAGGTCATCTTCCATATCCCATCTTCCATAAACCCCGTAATTATTTCCACCACCAACTCGGAGAGCAACCATGGAATGTCGAACAAGGTCATGACCGCGTCGTCTTCGGCTTGTCCGGTACGAGCTGCAATACATTTCTTGTCAACGTCTCTTTTCTGCTTTTCGCAACCCTGACTCTCGCTGAGCTCTCTCATGCACGGGACTCCAAACATCTATCGTACGAGTTGCGTGTGCCAGTCAGAAGAACAGAGTTTGAATCATCCCCCTTCATACCCCACCCCCACCCCCACATCCCCCGGCGCATTCCTTTCCCAAGTACACGCATCACAAACTTCTCCTAATTCCCTTTGATTACAGCTTTCATTATTATCTGTGACGTCGACATGTTCTCTCTGCCTCCAGGTTGGCTTGGCTCACGACGATCGATCATACACTTGAACAAGTACTACTACGACTACGACCTAGTAGTAGCTGCTAGACCGTGTCTGTGTTTTCTCAGCCTAGCACACAGTCACATGGCATAATGACAACGTCTATTCCTTACCGGAACACCCCTCACTTTGTGTTCTCATCCTTCCACTTGACTTCAAACCGTCGTGTCTAATCATAGGCTAAGCAGTACGTACTTGGAGCAGTTGCCCACGGTGTGCAAGCTCATGCCAATTTACACAACCTTTACCCCCACTCCATAGCTATCCACATAGCTATAGCAATAGCTAGGTCATAGCTAGTTGATCGCCACTCGAGCATTATAGTTCAGTGGAACATCACTTGCTGTATATACAGTCGTATAGATAACCCCCGCCCCATGGCTGGCAGCCATTGACTCCAACTTGGCGCCACCAACAAAGTTGTTCATCCCTTGTTAGACGAAGCGAAGATCAAGAGGGAGCCGCGGATGACACCCTTACAAATCATTCAACATCGTTTACCCACAACACAAAGCATAAAAATAAAATAAAAACACCTCATCTCCACCCTCCAAACCCATAACACGCGGAAGATGTAAGTTTACCCCACACACGTAACGAGGGCCTTTCAAAGGGCTTGCTTGCACCAGATGGTTGATCCCGGCAGCTATTTGGCAGCGGTACGACCATCTTAAGACCATGATAATCCGCCCGTACTTGCGCATGCTGTACCTCTGACATCTGAAAGAATCTGTCGAATATACATGCGCGTAACGGGTAGACATTCTAACCCTGCTCTAGCAAACTCGGCCGACAATTTTTTAAAAAAAGTCAGAAGATGGGACAATAAAATATTTAATTGTCTCGCTATGCCTTGTACCATGTAACAACAAACTGACAAGAAGTGGCAAAGTATAAACTGGGCGATAATCGACACGTAAATCAGCGTTTGGTTTACGCAGCACGGGGTGTACGTACTGCAGAATGACCAAGGTGGTGTGTATAGCGCAGTCGGTCGCATAGCGGGGAAAGAGAGTTCACAGAACAAGAACATAGAGACACGTACAATACTTCTTACAGCTTACGAAGAACGAGAAGAACCTTGCCATTGGCTCCGTGTCCCGGTCATCGCGCCTCATTAAGCTTTGGACGAGCGGATGAAAGGTTGTGTATGTATGGGCGTGAAAACGGCTCTGGAAGGGGAAAGACACGAGTGAGACAGGTGACCTTGGAAAGCTGGACCCTAGCAAAACGCACGGAAAGGAAGAACGGGTGGATGCGAGAGTGAAATGAATGAAGGGAGGGGATAGGTTTGCCAGCAGTGTGTGATCAAACTCTGCTAGATAGCCCAGGTCAGGCGCGGAAGTGGAGGAAGTGGAGTATGTTTATTAACGATGTAAAGAAGGGTACGTTTTGGTCTTTGTCCGATCCGATTTTGTTTCCAGTCGCCGATGGATAAACCAGACGTCCGGGGCAGTGTGGGGTGCGGGGATGAGATGGAATGGCACCGCTGAGCGTTATCACTGACCGTACTTGCTGCCAAAAGTCACCAGCCACAGCTGACGAATGAAGTTCAAGGATGATAATCACACCTCATTGCCCGTGTGTTGTGTCGTAAACCTACTTGATGACAAACGGGAAACCCGAGAGGAAGAACGCCGACATGCGAGATGGAAAGACACATACCTGGAATGCCAAAGTTAACCGCCACCTCGCGTTCGTTGGGTTCGCTGTTCCCCGCGAGACGACCGTATCGCCCAGATATGCATTCCGACATCCGCGATGGATTGACAAGGGACCCAAGTCCGTGGGAGATAAACGAGGTTAGCTTAGGCGCAGCAGAAGAAACAAGAAAAAAAAACGTGTCGACTGTGTGGTCCACGTCCTCGGTCTCTCGTTGCCTCTTGTATGCACGCGAATGGCTATGACTGTTCAGTCTGTCAGGAGCGTACATCCCGGAGGTGTGAGAAGTATGGAAACATTTGCAGAGATGAAGAGGCCTTGTGACCTGGGGTAGTATAGACAGGTTTGGCCCTGATCGGGTACTGAGATGTGATTGTTGCAGTGCGAGGTCAGGGAACATTGAGTGGAGACGTTGACGGCTAATATACGTGAATATGTGAGAGGGGGGGATCACGCGAGAGACGTGAGCTCTAGAGCGTGGAGTTCCTGGACAAGGCTATGATAATTGTCAGTGAGTACGGGGAATAGGCCCAATATTGCCGGTGGAGGTGCAGAGGAGAGGAGGAGAGGGGAGGAGAGGGGAGGAGAGAGGAGGCTGAGGGATGAGGCGAGGGCAGAGAAAGAGCGAAAAGAGACCGACGTCTGCGCTAGGCTGTGAAGCGCTGGTGATCGCATTGTGAGATCTAGCCGAAATCTGGGGGCAAATGATGGCATCAGATCTGATGGAGGAGATCTACCAAGGACTCGCCCGTGGTTTTCCCGGCTCCCGATTCCGGATGGGTCTCTTTCGTATTTAAGCATGTAGTACGGGGCCCTGCCATGGCCATCCTCATCCCCCGCAGCTTACAGCTTACAGCTACAGCTACAGCTACAACTACAGCTTCAACCGCAACCACAACCACAACCATGTCCCAATCAGTGTTTGCATCCTTTGACCCTCTCGCGGTGCACCCGTTCACAAACTCCTCAGGCCTCCTCCCAAAGCCTGCACAGCCATCACAATACCCCCACCCCCTGCCTTCTCCAGCGACACTCGCAAACCCCACCGTTGCTACCCAGGGATACGTGCATGCACCCATACCAAAGCACAAAGTCTCTCAGAGCACACGCATTGCGCAGCCGCCCATCTTCGTCCCCTTCCGTCCAGACAGGTCCTCCCCAGACCTCGACGACATCCTCCTCAAGAAAAAAGTACGCGATCTCATGACGAACAAGGAGACTTGGTCAATTGACAGGGCTGGGGTCCCTGTTGTCGCCAGGAGATGATGCCTCTCCGCGGTGTACCGTCATTGCTGTGGCCCCTCCTCCTCTCTCTACTTGGAAATACCCACGTGGCTCTCAATGGATCAAATACCCCATGGTAAGCCTTCCTCTTATGGTCATCCCCACATCCCACTGCTTACTTAATATGTCCCTTTTCTAGACTCTTGTATCAGCCATTTCCCTATCCATCGTACATTGACTCTTAGCTACAGTATCGCTTGTATATGTACAGTCCCTTGTATAACAGTTGCTTCCCCTTCTTCACTCTCCTCCTCCTCCTCCATACCCTTCTCCCTCCTTGGTTGCATCTTGGTTCCAACTAGATGTTCGTGCTAGGATACTTGATCCTCGCCAAGGGTAATAGTCGATATACCTCCATATACATACCGTCAGTGCTATATATTGTCATTCTATTCCACATCTTCTCCGACTTGTGTCCGTCTTGCGAGTCTACTGGTGCTCGTCACCATTCGGATGTCGGTTGATCGATGTGGCATGCGCCAAGATACCCCTGGTGCGCAGCTAGTGCTAACTCGGAAGGCCACTGCACCTTGGCTTCCAACGTCGTACACGTATCGTGTGGTTGTAAATTCCCGGTGAGTCTATGCTCGTGATTATTCTCCACGGCCGCTGTACGTAGACCACCTCGGTCTTTGTTGTTGTACGTACTCATACTACGTGCGCATGATGGGCCTCAGCTTCTCCGGTGATAACGTTAACATAACCCATAACACGACTCATATCGAACATTGATCCAGAAGATTATACTTTCCCCTCTCTCCTTCAGAAAACTTTAATAGATCACTTCATGTTGGACTCGGATGAGTCCCAACTCGACGTCGGCACGTAACACGAACTCAGCTCCTACTTTCGAAACCGAAGATCCAGTGGCTGGAATGCAAAGAACCCTTAGAACCCCTCCTCCTCAACCCCCTCGACTACCAATCAACTACACCTACACAAGCCAATATTGCGAAGAAAACGTTTACCTCCTCGCAGACTGTTTCCATCAAACTCAAAGTACGACAACGACTCGGGAATGGCCATGGACGGTCTACGTCGTATTCATTTCAAACGATGACAAAACTGTGAGGCCAACTGTCTTTCTTCTTCGTATTTTAAGGGCACAGTTACAATCACAAGGGATCAAAACGGTCGCCGTTGATCGTATAGTACTAGATACTCATTATTATGTCCAGGCCACTTGCAGTTCAACGTTGAACTTTTTCAATGTTCGTTCCCTTTGCGTCCTTCTATACCTGTTTCGCTTCTCTTTCAAACAATGCCCACTTACTGACACCCCCAAATCTTGACTCTTCTTGGTATCACGCACGAACGGAAACGGGGTCCTTTGCGTAGGTCGCCCTATGGAACCAAAGATCCTCGAAGAGACCTGAGATGGGAAACCTCGTCGTGTGGGATTACCATGTCGTCCTTGTCCTCGTCCTCCGCAAGGATTGTAATTGTGAGCGAGTCGTGTCAGGTTGAAGTAACTGTCTACTGATAGATTTAATCAGTGACGCGCAAAGCTAACGAGGAGAGCGAAGAAGAGAGTGGTTCTAATGACAGCGAATCCTTGGTAGGAGAGTTGGAGGAGTCTACTATCGCGTGGGTGTATGACTTTGATAGTTGTTCAGAGATGCCGTGTTCTTTCAAAGGTGAGTATGGTATTTGTTACCTCGGATTTGTTACCCACTGCTGTAGCATGGCCGACTCACGTGGAGTTTTGCTTCAACAGAGTATATCCGCGGGACGTTTCCTTATGCGCCTGTCCTCGATGGCGATAGTGGGTGGGAGGTGCCTGAGAGATATGCGAGGTGAGTAATGATCTGTGGTAAGAAGCTGAGTAATTGTATAGAACACAGTTGCATATTCGACACAGCACCCATGAGTGTGTATTAAATGTCTAATAGAGCTGTATTTTTTTTAGCTTGTTTAGGGTCATCCCAGCAGAGGAATTCCTGGACCATTTTGTTTCGGATCGCTCCCACATGGTACGTCCTTTCAACCCATTAGTAGAAGAATCCCCGCGACAGACAAGCATACTCATGGGGATTCTGTAGCTTGTTGGCCCACAACTCGCGCCGCGAACCAACGGTGGCACTGATGAGACTAGTACACAACCAACTGGAGGGCTGACGTATAGCGCTACTCCACCACCGTACGCACCACTACGTGGAAGAAAGGTACCCATAGGGAGCGAGATACGTACGAACTTGATGACATCGTTTGTGTCTATGCGAGGACCTGGTCGACGACGACAACTAGTGCGGCGTGACCACCGCGGAACGGTGAACGCTCATTTGGCGGGTTCAAATGATCAACCCACGGAAATGCTGGGTGTGTATGAGGAAGTTGGATTGTCTGTGGCTGAAGACGAGTTGCCGAGTTCTGAGGGTGCTCAGACAGAGGGACACGGAGAAGAACGTGGTCAGGAGGGATACGGGGAGATTATGGACCTAAAGCAGTTTTCAATTTGGGGAGGGTTCAAGTGGGTTTAGGATTCTGTAGCACAGATAGCATGGAACATCATCTTACAATAAGTAGAAACGATGGTGGATGAGCATCAGAACGCGCATGAGTTTCAGCATTCTGGCCTCGAGATGTCCCATATCATATGCCTCTAAAACAGATATTGTAACAATACGACAGTCAATACGATAGTCGATGCAATGTTTTAACATACTGGTTGACATATCCATATTATATGGAAGTCGGGGGCACGGTGGTGGTCCAAGTCAGAGTTCGTGTAGCGCCTGCCATTCTAATACGTGACCTGAGCTCATCGACATCTCGCGTCTATTGGCGTTACTTACAACTTGGACCGCAACTTGCATGCACATCCTCTACACTCTGTGCATCGACGACTGTCACATACATACTAGCTTACAAGTCGAGCGTGCTCAATGCCACCAACCAGTGCTAGTGATCCGGAACACCAAACAACACGCATACTAGTACCCGTCGCCTGCTAATCATGTCCTTCAACAAGTTCATCCTGTACGAGAATCGACTTCGTTTCTTCATAGTCGCATCCAATACAAGCGATTCTCGGCACAAGATTATCAAGATCGACCGTTCTGCAGTCGGTTCGAGTAGTCAAGGAGGGACGGACGAGGTACCGGACGACCCGTATAGCGTAGGCGTCGTGGAAGATGACGCTTTGTACAGTGGGAAACAGATGAGCGAGATGTTAAAGATGCTCGAGGACGGGAATAAAGGAAGTGGAGGATTGGGAAAAGCAAGGGTGTTCTTTGGTATTGCTGGTAAGGTGCGACTGTCTCTGCCTCCTGGCTTGTCTTGACACGGTGTTTTGTCGCTTTATAGGTTTCGTGCGGTTTACGTCGAGCTACTATATGATTCTCATAACTAAACGCTCTGTGGTTGCTCTTCTGGGAGGGCATTATGTCTATCATGTAGAGGAGATAGAGGTCGTGCCTGTGACTTCAAACCACAAGGTCGACAAGCCTACAGAAGAGCAACGGCTTATGAACGTGTGGAAGCAAGTTGAGATGGCAAAGAACTTCTACTTTAGGTATGACTTAGTCGATTTATGTTTCCACAGCACTGATCACGAGCACGTGTATCTTGTAGTTACACCTACGATTTGACTTCGACTCTGCAGCATAATATGACGCGCCCGAACGCTGGAAGAATGTTCAACGACAGATTTGCTTGGAATCACTACATGATGACGCAGCAATTTCCTATCATGACTCGAGAAAAGTTTCGCGGAAATGGGTTGGGGCAGGAATCCACCAAGTTCCATTGGCTCATCCCTCTGGTACATGGTCATGTGGATCAAGCTAGTGAGTTGGTATACTTTGTGTTATGAGCTCACGGTGGTATTGACTGGATTGCAGAACTAACGGTGCTCGGTCGAGTGATATTTGTGACACTCATCGCACGCCGCTCGAGGCATCATGCTGGAGCAAGATACCTTAAGAGAGGTGTTAATGACGAGGTATGCCTACGCCACGTTTATACGAAAGGAAGGCCACTCAAATAATACTCGTTGGATGCATCTCCAGGGAAATGTCGCAAACGAAGTTGAAACTGAACAGATAGTCTCAGAGACTTTGACAACACCTTTCTACGCTCCACCCGCGAGGGGAGATACCGCGCCTTGCTCTACACTTGTACCAAGCAACCCTAGCAGCTCCGTGCAATCCTTCACACAGGCGAGGCTACGTAGACCATGTCCTCACTATACCAGCTATGTCACTGTACGTTTAATTCATGACCAGTATAAATGCCAAACTGACTTCCTGTACAGTATCGAGGAAGCATACCAATATATTGGACACAAGAAACGGCCAGCATGGTTCCTAAACCACCTATTGAGAGTGAGTTCCAACTGCATAGTTCGGCTCTGCAAAACTGGACGCCTTTGTTTAGTCCCTGTAATGGACCCTTTCTACACTGCTGCTTCCAAGCACTTTGATGACCTGTTTTCTCGCTACGGAACCCCAATCACGATTCTGAATCTCATAAAACGACGAGAACCCCAGCCGAGAGAGAGCAAGCTGCTGGAAGAATACACCAATTGCGTCAAATACCTAAACCAGTTCTTGCCAAAAGGGAAGAAGATGGTATACAGAGCATGGGATATGAGTAGGGCTTACAAGGAGAAAACTCAAGATGTCATTGGGTACCTTGAGGTATATTGGTCTCCCCATAACCTTCTTTATTCAGATCTGACGTAGTCCCGTGCAGGACCTTGCGGAAGAAAGCATCATGTTAACAGGATTTTTCCATTCCGGTGGTGAACCATACAGTCACTACTTACGCAGCGAAGCTGAACTCGAGTGCGTTGGTGCTTTTATTAGATCCTTGAGTGATCCTTCGCCTATGCTAATCGGCTAATAGAGGGCCAGAGAACGTGCTTCCGTGGCGTAGCACTATGTCATTGCAAAACGGAATCTGCCGAGTGAACTGCGTGGATTGCCTGGACAGGACGAACGCGGCGCAGTTTGTTTTCGGGAAACGAGCTTTGGGACACCAGCTTTATGCTCTTGGAATTGTGGACAACCCAAATCTCGCCTTTGATTCGGATGCGGTAAATATGTTGACTGAGATGTACCATGACCACGGAGATAGTGAGTGACAATGTAATTCATTTACATGATACTCCTTTGTATTGACTTGGCTTTGTTCTTTGTTAGCTCTGGCCATGCAGTACACTGGAAGCGCGCTCGTAAACCGAGTGGAGACCTATCGACGAATGCCACACTGGAACAGCCATTCACGCGATATCATCGAGAACTTCCGGCGGTTCTACACGAACTCTCTTCTAGGTACATCTCATCGAAAGTATGGATGTTGCAATGCGTTAACAAGCAACCTCTTTTCCAGATGCCGACAAGCAAGCTGCCATCAACCTTTTTCTTGGCGTCCAGAACGATCGCATCCTTGCCCATACTCAACAACGACGGTCTTACCGTGATTGGTATCAACCACAGAATCTCGAACCCGCGTATGAGCTGGAGGAATGTACGCAGGGAATAATGAACTTTGTGAGGGAGCGCGGAGATTATTGGATAGAATACTACCGTCCTCTCTTGTTCACTTCACTTGCAAAGCATTTTGTGTACTCGATGAATAGCACGTTGAAGCTTCCTGGGTGAGTTTTCCGCATTCTCTTTGTAGTTTTCGCTACTGCCTAGGGTCAACGCTGATGTAACTTCCGTAGGAAAACGGCCTGGGATATGAGCATCAGCCCCTTTATGCCCAGACATCGTGGCGCGGCTCACCAGCCAAAGTAAGCCTTTTGTGATTTGCAACAAGAGATTTTGTGCTGATGTCGACAGATTGATGGACGGAGTCCGACGCTGGATGACCTCGGGATCACCTTCGAATCGCAAGAAGCAGCACGTCGAATCGCGCCATGCGCCCGCGTCGAAAACATCCCTGCTGGAACATAGACCCGACAAGAACTCTACTGAATACATCGCGATCTCTCTGTTAGATCCTGTGGTGCCGCCGGAAGAAGAGCAAGAGTACACCTACTATGTGGAACACTGCCAAGAGCTTGTCATGGCTCAGCCTGATTATACAGTGCGCAAAGACATGGTCATTTATGAGAATGCAGTGGCGGTTGCAGATATAGGAGACGAAGACGAATTGATTACAGCTCAGGATCGGGACCTCGAGATTTTCGAGATGTATGTAGACCGAAGCAGTCCGGCTGTGGCGATGGGCTTTGGAGACAGGGAGCTTTTGCCCGTGTCCTTTCATTATGAGAAATGGATCAATGGCGTTTCTTGAGCCCAAAGGATTCGCTTGTATTGTATCACCATTCAGGGTCGCTGAGGAAGTAGGAATGAATAGCGCTTGTACCAACCTAGATCTATCGCCCAAAAAGGAATATCGCCACAAAGCCGAACCCTTTATACTTGCATATCACATGACCTTGCCGAGCGCGCAACTTTGGAGGGAAATTGTAACCGTGCCACAGACACAACTTGACCTCTTCCTCTTCCTCTCGCCCTCCCTTGCGACACGCTCCCCAAAGGCCAACAGAACCACTCTGCGCAACAAGCAGCACTACGGTCTAAAAATCTTCTTCAAACGTCACATCAACGCCATTGATGAACGGACATATCACTGTCGGACCCAGTAAAGACACACTGGGGTTGGAGGACATGAGGCAGGACGCTCGTGAGCATCACGACGGGCATCCAAATGGTGTGAATAGCTATGCGCAGTGAGTTCATTGATTCTCGGGATCTCTTTTGGGTCATGTAAGGCGGCCAGAGGTCATAACTATCAGTCGAGCGGTTCGTCACCATCTCGCGAAGCGTCCACAGGAACCAGACCGTCCTGCGTCTTGACCATGGCACGCACATGCAGTTGATCATTGCTGTTGCGTGTTGTTCATTTATTAGATGACTCATCGTCGGTTTCTAGGCGAGGAAACTAGAATTCAAGCCTGTGCTGATTACGAGATACTTCCAGACCATCTCCATACCAAGTCCATAACGAGACAATAGTACATCATCTCTTTCATGCCGGTTTTCAGACAGGTGTAAGTTTACCAGTTATGGGAAAAATGCACAACTCACCACCATCCATGATAGAACTACGCGGATACCGTTCTGGTGAGTATTGTGGCCTCGCAATTTTGATGGGACACTCAACGACCGCTCTCTCTAGCACGTGCTACAAAACATGTATCGACTTCATGCAATTATCCTATCACGCTCGCCATTCCTGGCACACTTGATGTCAACGTCTCCACAAACCGGAGGTCAGCGTACTATATATGTTCATCTTGAACAAGAACCGGAAATTACGCATGAAGTAAGTTTCCTGCACATGCCTACGACAGGCGCATCTTTAACTCATTCGAAACGTTATTCTAGGGTTTTGCAATAGGCAAGTCCCCTTAATGTGAATCCTGTTGCAGGCTCTCACAATTCGCCCCATCCGTAGCTATAGGATACCTGTACTCAGCCGAGTCCTTGAACTCATTGCATCCCGGGAATGCCAGGGCAATCTTAGCCGCTGCGTGTCTTCTTGGTGGAATGCAGGATTTATGCGGTTATGCATACGAGCTGTGCCGGCAATCTATCAACGCGGAAAATATCGCCGAATGGCTCGAGTTCGTTGAACCAATACCCGCACCCTCAGATGGTACTAGCACTCCCATCGAACCACATCCCATGCCGTCTCCAAACAGGACAACGGTATTTGGCCCGTATGCACAAAGGCTCCGGGAGGATGTCTTACACTTCTTGGTGGTCAGGCTACCAAGTCTTCTAAACATCAATGCGTTCTCCTCACCTGTTACTCCACACGCGGAAAACGGTTCTACAGATACTGGCAGAGATACGCTATTGGATATTTATTCTCGTGTCCCATTTGAACTGTTCAAGACTGTCGTCGAATCACCAACATTCCAAATTGGTATGTTCTTCTTCGAAAGGCGCATAGCCAGATGTATTGAGTTCTGCACATCTAGGTTCTGACCAAGCGCGGTTCAAGTTTGCAAAGGATTGCATTGAATTGAGGAAAAGGGGGATTGCGCGTGGACAAGGGGCGGAGGAGACTGTTGTGCTCGCTTTTGGAGGAGGCAACGTCGGAGCCAGTACTGTGCATGTCACAAGAAAATCGCGCAAGCGTCCACTGTGGAAGGTCAATTCGTGAAATGGTTGCCGTATTTCATGGCTCTCGTACTCTGCATCGTCTAGACGTCCTTGTCTTTGTCGCACAATGCTGTTACTCTCAATCCACAAACAGTGCGCGATTACATCTGATATAATTTCTAATGAACTCGCTGATCGGAGTAGCGTGATGATCTTCTATAGCTACCAGTATGACTGGCGCGGAACACTTGGCCGTCATCCGCTGGAGGATGCGTTGTGTACTCGCGTGGGAGTTGCATGCAAGGAAGCACGTCCCTGAGGCACCAGCCCTTCTACGTTGACATAACCTGTCAACATGAGGGCGAGAATTCACGGAAACTTCCACTTTAAGCTCAGGGTTTTAAGAGTGAGTACTATTTCTCAATGAAGCCCGGAGCGGAAGCGCGATGCAATAAAATAAGCGTAGGCTTGAAGGTATTATATTTAATCGCAGACTCGGATATCCTCAAAGTATCTGAACCATTGAAGTCCTGGTTAGAACAGCAAAATGTGGAATTCTCACAGACCTCTCCGAACGAACCAAGCTACGGCACATGCGGAGACATGAGAAGTTGTTCAGCCGAGCGACATTAAACCTCCGAACTTGGATCTCTCTTATGTCTGCTGTATGGGAGCTATATAAGACGTTGATTATGAGCAGGAAAAGCTGCAGACCTAAACAGCCTCAGCAATGTCTACACTGCCATCTTACGATATTTTCTTCACTGGCCCCTCAGACGACCCGCGCCATAACTGTGTCATGATAGGCTTTCTGGACGATACAGCCCGTCGACCCTTCTACCTAGCGTTTGAAACACCAGAAATCCCAACCTCTGAGACTGTAACTACGGTCAGAGATTCCTTCCAAATATGCTCGTATATTTCGCTGATGACTAGTTTCTCAAGGTATACCGCGATAACCGGCGTCTAGTGGCTTCCTTCGAATGGTCGGCAAAGAACTACATGGGTATGGCTACTATTGCAGGTCGAAAGACTCCGATGGTGAACCTCGTTTTACCCGGTACAAGTAGCAGGTGTGGAACTGCGCACTATTTGTATTTTGTACTTCATAGCGCTGATTTCGTGTTCTAGTGCCCGAAAGTTCATGACGACTGACGGTAGAGCCTTTGAATGGCGAAAAGCAGCAACCTTTCCTTCTGGTTTCCGTTATGATGCAAGTCTCTCCGTTTCCTCCTCCTCCATTCCCCCACGAATGCTCATTGAACCCAACTGTCCTCCAGCTTCACTCCGGACCGAACATTGCGTCAATTGCAACTTTCTCGCGCTTCAGCCAGCCTCAGATTACAGACGTTGGACCCTCATACGCGTGTCTAAACTGCAGGTTCGATGATGAACTGCTTCTCATCGAGGCATCTCTCGCCCTATGTCTCAATAGATGGATCGACCAGCGTTGCTAGTAAATTCGACGGGCTGCTCCCTACTTCTAGCCGAGGCTCTGATTGGTGCCCCCGAGAAGGTCGGGTTTCTCTTTCCCCTTTGCGATGTACATAAACTAGTAAATAACACTGTATGACGACAACTAACATATATTGGTATCATGAAAGACCTGGGAATATTACAACGCAGAGAATGTAGTGTCCGAAGCCAGAGGTATCACGATGAACTAGCAGACATTGACCCAAGCATACGTTCCAACATATCCGTTGTTGAGACCAAAGAAGATGAAGCAGAATGTGCCAGATGACTATGTTGACGATTGGGTGCAATGTTGAATGACCCCGCCTCCTTGTCGCGGGTGAGAGTTTCTATTAAACGATCTATTTGTGCGGAGGAACTAAAGAACACCTGTTCGCAGAGAGGTGTAAGTGGGGTACAAAATATTGGGATGGGCTCATACCTTGGTCTCAGGCCTTTGGGATGCCGAGCCCTGCTGCTTCTTCCGCGAAAGTAATGATGTAGTGGAGCTCTTGGAGCTCTTCCGGGCATGCTCTTTGAAGAAAACCCTGACCCCTTCAGCGGAATACTCCGATGTAAAGCTAGTCCGATTATCGTAGAAAGACTCCGCGTCATCATCTCGTAAGCCATTCACAATCGACCTGTGGATATCGATCCTGTCAAAAATTTTCGAGTGGATCCAGGCTCAATGATTCTTACCAGATTGTCTCCCCATTGGCCAGTTCGATGACCTCTACAGCAGCACCAGCTTCAACGCCACCAGCCTCGCCTTGTACGGATTGACTACCGCTGGGAATTCCGTCCACGTGCGCCGCCGCGGGTGTCCTAACGTCGCCAGCGTACATCTCATATCTAGATGACGGGACGAGCTTCAGATAGCATATTATAAACAGGGAGGCGAGAGCTCTTACAATGATTCGTAGGTGGAATTCGACTTTTCCATTTGAGCAGGAGGAGCAATGGTGTCGCCATGGGCCGCAAATGATGGCATGGTCGGGACCGGGGGTGACCTTCCCGCCGAAAATCGCTTACTTGCGTTCGCTCGCGGAGGAGGAGGGGTAGGCACACGGTCCTGAATGGAACGAGCCGAATTGATTGAGCCTCCACCGAGTGATTGACGACGCCGAGATGTTGACTGCTTACGCAGTAGCGCATTCAGATCCATCGTGGCCTTCGAATCGGAGGGTATGATGATGGTTCTGCGGATGACGGTTGCTAGAGGGTCCTTCGAGGCAGGAGAAGGGGCCGGTCGAGTAGTTGCAGAAGGCTCAGTATTTTTACGGATAGTCAGCTGTCTAATCTCCGTTGATGGCCTAGAAGACATTGGGTCTATACTAGAGCGACCGTCGAAGGACAAAGGAGAAGCTGTACTCTCACGTAATTCCGTGCGCTGGGACTGACGACCGTCAGCAACAGAATTGCTTCTCACGGACTTGGTCCAAACAGTCGATTTCGAGGCCGTCGATGGGGACCTAGCGAGGAGCTCGCTCAGAGCAGACTCATCCAACCCCAAATCATGAGCAGCATCAAATAGCTGCTTCAGAGCCGCTTCACCGGATTGAGCTGGTGCAATCGGGGCACTTGCGGGGGCGGGTATATCTATGCCAGCCTGCGACGAAGACAACGAGGGCATCGGCAACTGTGGCGGTGATAGTGGTCGAGAGCCGGCAAAGAAGGTACGAGAAGCCGGAGCTGACTGGGATTCTGGCGTGGTGGAGCTCTGAACACTGTACTGCGGCGTAGGTGTCAGTGCTGACGAGATAGTTGTGGAGGGTGACAAAGTAGGCTCCCGCTTTTCATTGAGAGACAGCAATTCTGACGTTTTGTGCTTCCGGAAGCGTGACATGAAGCCTTTCAAACCAGGACCGGCTGAGGCAGGCGGGGAGGCCATGGACGGTGGGGATATCTTGAAACGAGTCGATTCGTTTGCACTGAGAACATCCTTTGAGAAAGCATCTGGGGATAAAGAATTGAATGTGATAGTTTGCGTGGAAGGAGGAGTCTTAGCTAACTCGACGGAAGGTCGTGAAGTTTCAGGGCCAGTAGCTTGAGGGCTCTTTGCCCGCAGCGTACCTCGTAAGCGCTTGATCCGAGCGCTAAGGGTTGTCGGAGGCGGAGCAGGCGTTCGCACTTGCGCAGGATTGATGGAAGTAAGAGGAATCGTGTCCACACTCGTCGATGCTGAAACGAGGGTTGGGGAAGAAATTTGTTCCCTGGCAATGCGCTTTCTGGTGGAGCTGGACCCCTCAGAGAATTTGGGTATCGATGGAGACTTCCTCAACGCTGCCGTCGCTGCTTCCGCCCTCCGTTGGACATCTAAGGCCAACAACGTGGGGTCCACGTGCCCATTGGGTTCGGAGACTTTGGGCGTTGCTTCATCCAATGTGACGGCAACATGCTCTGTTGGCTCCGCCGGCGCCTTTTCATCGTCAACAACATGGTCTGAAGAGATGACTTCGGATGTCACACTTGCCGGTTTCTCAGGTGGTGAGATTCGGACTGTGGCAGGGAATGTGAAGGGCAATGGCAAAGCGGCATCCACTTTCTGTCGATCTTCCGTGCCGAACAAGGCATCGGCCAGAGCCCGATGTTTCTGTGAGGGTGAAGGATTGGTAGCCACAGACTCTTCAGCGTGAGTAGTCGACGCCGCTGGTTCCTCCAAGTCAGTAATATTTATCGGTTTATTGCGAGGCGACTGAATGCTATCAACAACTGCGTTGAGCAACGCGTTTGCCTTCGCAAGCTGTTCACTGTTCACTTGACGGTTAGAATAAGCTGTGGTGGCTGGAGCTTGAGACTGAGACTGAGACTGAGACTGAGGAGCTTGCGATGGGTTAGCTGCCTATGACAAGCGTAAATTAATAATACGTCATGGACAAAGGGAATGGTTCTTACTTTCTCTGCTCCTGTGAAAGAATAGTTCGATTGTGAGGTTGACGGCCTTCGCCTGCGGACCGAGTTCGCGCGATAACGACCTTCTGGTGTTGCAGCTTTGGTCAAGGCAGCGGTCACAAGCTTTTCCTGAATCGTGACAACATCGGATTTGTTTAAACCAAGCTCCTCCCGCACGGCACCCTCCGAATCTGAGGCCTCATACGGTGTTGTCCTCGATGTAGAAGATGGTGACTGCTCTCTGCTCAGATCATGCCACTCAGGCTGAGGATCAAGGCTGAAGTAGAGATCACGCAGACGATCCTGCTTATGATCTTCATCCCAGGAATGATAGCTCGAGCCAGCGGAACCTAGTGACGAGCGAGAGACGTTGGTTAGAGGCGAGAAGAGTAATGTCTGACTTGGTGTAAAAGAAAACGAGGAGTGATTATTCTGCTTTGAGGTACGACGGCTGGGGCTGAGCCCATTGCCATTGGTATGGACGCCTTGGTCTGCAAAGGCTCCCGACGTGGAAGGATATGCGTTATTATGCACCGGTGTTGGCGAACGCAACGACCGATTCAGCGTCTGAACGGGAGAAGAGTTCAATTCTGTGCCTGACATAGCAGAGGATGGTCGATAATCTGCGTTTATCCCTAATGACGTGGAACTCGCATGTCTGCTATCATGCCACGGGGACTCTGGGTTGACTGAGGAGCGCAGAGGCCTCGTAGATGACCTCGAGTGTTCCACATCCCCATTTGCCTCGGCGGCACTCACAGTACTACCATTTCTATTATGTCCCGTTACGCTCTGGCCCGTTACGCTACCTCTTCTTCCATGACTCTTGGGGGAGCTAAGCTGGGAAGGAGTGGTCCAAGTAATATTTGAAGGTGTTGTCGGTCTAGAGATCGAGACTGGGGTCATAGATTGATATGCAGGGGTAGCCAAAGGGGATAGAGGTCTGTGTCTTCCAACAACAGGTGAATCAGGTCGTTCATCCCCCTGAGATAGACTGTCTGAGCCGCTACCGTTGTGTAAGCGATCTTCGGGTGTGAAGCGTCCATTGGTACTGCGATGGAAGAACAAAGGAGAAGTAGACACAGGTGATGTGGTAGATGGAGATACTGGACGTGAATTTCGGGTGACTGATGCACTTGAGGTCGACCGGTGCAAGCCAGAAGCGATAGCCTGTGAAATCGGAGAAGGCTGAGAGTTCGACGTAGGTAGGCGCGGGGATGTCGCGCGAGGAGTGGCAGAAGGAGTCTGGTCATCAGAGTCGAAGGAAATATTGTGAGGAGTCATGGGCCGCGGCATACCGGGGATGTAGCCGGGTAGGCGAGGTGTAGGAGAGGTTGTCGAAGAACGAGAGAAGGGAGAGGCTCGTTGTGAGCCCTCGTCAGATGAAACCGCCATTCCGGGTTCAGAATCTGCTGGAGATATTGGAGGCGATATTGTAAATGGAGACGTCTCAGACTGATGAACGAGTGAGTCTTGTAGTACACCGTGCGAGTTCAACGAGACACGTACTAATGGGGCCGATATATTTCCAGGCGAGGCAAGAGCAGTTGGAGAAATGGGGGATCTCTCCATAACAATCTCATCATCTCCTTCCTCTTCCAACTCCCTAATGACCTCGTCCAAAGCCAATGATGCGCGACCGAGCACCTCTGGCACCAGGGTCCTCGAAAGATCCGGCCTTACATCCATGATCAATTCTCTTTCGTGAGGTCCACGATTAGGACTCGAAGGGGCAGAGCTGCCATATGCGCTGCTGCTGTCTGGCGTGATTGGTCTCAGACTCTGCAAGTCGGAATATACAGAATTGTGGGGTCCTATTCGACTGCTGGTAATAGTGCTCATACTGACAGTCGAATCAGAGTTCTTGACTGAAGAACGGCTACCGGTAGAAGTGGTAGTGCGCCTCTGGTACGCCGTTCGCATATACGACTGGTCATGGAACTTGCCGGAGCCAAAGAGATTGTTGCTCATACGTCTACCGACCTGAGAGCCCTTAGCCGAGGAAAGAGATGCGTTGGATGTAGAACCATGGAGTACAGAGCTGGTAGTTGTTGTCGACTGAACTGATTGGGAGCCAGCAAAGGAAGGAGATTCGGAGATCCTCGAACCAGTTTCTGTGTAGCCGCTCAAAACTCGCTCGCCCTGGGTATCCCCTTCCTCTGTTATGGCGCCCGTCCTGCTCGTAGAGCCCTTTGTACGAAGCCGAGAAAGTGCCTCCAAAATCATATCCTCCTCCTCTTCAGAAACTCGGTTCTCAGATCCCCTGGCTCTCTGTTCTGCGAGCTTGAACTTGATTTCGTCCAGCCCTATGGGCTCTCCGGCAGAATTGCGAAGTACGCTGAAGCGACGCGTGAGGCTGTACCACATGAGCATGGTAACAGCAGGAAGCAAGAGATCATAGAAACAGTATGAGGCCTTGAAGTAAGGGGCTGAGACAGAGACACGCACTCTGGTAAAATCAATGACGTGCGGAAGTCGCTGGCCGGAGGGAGGGGGAGCAGGGATTCTTGCTGTTGTTGGATCCCACGTGCAGCGTGGAGGTCATACAACTGTTCCGGGACCTGCCCTCGCCTGGTCTCGGACTTCTTCCTGATGGATGCAAGGACAAATGTGATACGCGAGGTATGTAGAAGACTGTTAGCAATGATTTTTGACTTGGCGTGACGATGTCCTAGGCTTACCTGAAGCGATACATTTCGAGTTTATTCGCTATTCACAAAGCTGACTTGGTTGCCTCGTGCTACACACGTTTTGACAAGAGGCGTGGCGACAGCAGGCGGTGGAAAGGCAGGCAAGATACACGCTGTTGCGGGGAGTGATGATGGTGCGCAGGAGTCGGTGGTTGTCCTTGAGCCAGGGTCTATGAATAGAGTACCAGGCCCTGGTAGTACGGTGAGGATGATTATCGAAGAGAAAGGTGTGAGAGAACGAGCGAGGAACGTGGTGAACACGAGTTTGAGAAGGAAAGACAAGATACGCCGGGGGAAAGAATAACTGCGAGTTCACGTCTGTCGCGGATGTTGGGCAAGACTTGAGGATACTTGTAGGGCGGGGCGGGGGTGAAGGGCGACGTCCCCCGTCGAGGAAAAGACAGTGAGATGTAAGATAAAAAGACGGCGCCCAGGCGTGACCGTCGACTTCCACCACGGTGTTGTCGGTCCCTGCCACTTTCAGCCAGGGCGTCTCATGCGCCATCTGATGCGCCCTGATGCGCCTCTTTCCAGATCCGACCTGCACTCTCTAGTTCACCGTCATGCAGGCTTTCGCTCTACGACGAACGTTACTCGTTGCCCGAAGGACACGACCGACTGTCAATAGACATGTCGCGCCCGTACAAAGGTGGACTCGATTTCAAGCAACGGTGGCAACCTCAAGGCCCGCTGTAACTGCTACAAACCGTAGGCTTCCTCCTTTCGTTGCGGTGTACAGTCCTGAACGCGTGGCGTAGGTGCCGAGGCTACTTTGAAGAGATTTTGGAAGACAGTTGGGATAGAACAACGAGAGGGAGCTCTTACTGTGACCTTGGACAAGAGGACGCTTAAGACTCCTTCTGGGAACCCTTTGTTAATCCCCGAAACTAAGGCCCTCGCAGCGACACTCATTGCGGTGGAATGGGAAAACCAGGAGACATTGTTAAAGCAACATTCGCTACCTATGGTATCTTGCACAACATTTTCATGGGTATGACCCTATTTTAATGAAACATATCGCTCTAGACTTCTCTGGCCTCACGAGCAATCGATGCCTTCCAGGATGAGGTCACTAGAGGGCAGGTTCGCGGACAATTACTAAAATACTTGCAAACAGATACTATATGGTACGCACTGTAACTGTACGTACTGAAAATCCCGCTCATTCGCAGATTACTTGTAAAGTTTCCACTCCTCCGACCCAGAGTCCCTCGTGTCACTTCAGCAAACGCATTGGGTTCCCGTGCTAGAATGGGCTAGTTCAACCTTCAATGTCGAAATAAGCACGGCGACAGACTCATTTGTCATCCCTCCACATCCCGAAGCAACAATCAAGAAGTTTGACCAAGTTTTATCGACCTTCGACCCATGGCAGATGGCTGGTACGTTCGCGGCCTCCAATCCACAGTCCCGGCCCTTAATAGTCTGAACACAGCAATGGAGCGGGCAACATATAGTTCGAAGTCGTTCCTCATAGGGTTAGCATTGACACTGCGTCATATTACGGCCGAAGAAGCTTCATTGGCATCACATGTTGAAGTCAACAGCCAGATTGAAAAATGGGGCGAAGTCGAGGATTGTACGTGCAACACAAAATTAATAAATTCATGCGAAGCACTAACAAACGCACGTCATAGCCCACGACGTTGACTACCACGATATTCGGAGACAACTCGCCAGCGCAGCATGCTTGATCTCGACGCTATAGTAATACCCGACAGCCCTTGCTGTGCTATGCGGCTTTGACTAAGGCAGCTGTGGTTCAAATCCTTTTGGGAACACCTGCCGCACATTGATATTGATTCTTGTGGTACGAAGATAATCTTGGTAAATTGACCATGGAGAAGTGGGTTGACCATGTTGTTCCGCGAAGAAGTGGGGTGGCAGAGTGTTTTCAAGTATACGTGGCACGCCTGAAAATTAGGTTAGATGTTATACTAATGGACTACTTCACGCATCTGTTATAGAATGCGTTTCGATTTACCGTGGTATGCACGTCGACAACCGGGGCCCGACATGATTACTACGTCTCCGGAGCGAAGAAGTATCGGTACCGGTTCGACGTCGCGCGTCGTGCCTCCAATGAGGAAAACTGCTGCGCAACCAAGCCTGCAGTAAATCATAAGATAACGGTCGACACACGGGATTCGAAAGACGCAAGACATACGAAATTGACACCAGGGGCGACGTGGCACATATTTCTGAACGATCGACGTGTGCCATGAGCGTGTCCTGATCGTGAGTTATTGAGGTACGTTCATTTGTACTCAAAAGTATTTCCAACTCACTTTTGTCTGGTAGAAATTGACGATACCAGCATCGGGCTCTATGCATGCCGTATCATCTTATCAAATCCGTAGGGGAGTGAAATAGCGGGCTCACCATACGATTCGGTCCAGGACTCCCATAACGGCTTGTCTCCCCATCCATCTTCATCTCTAGTATCAAACAATACATCCCAAGGCACGGCATTGACTGCCCTCTTGCACACGCTTCCGTAAATCTCACTCACAGGTATCTTTTCCCTCGTAAAATCATACTGCTTATTCCCCCAGTGGTAATACCACCCAATGTTCGCCCATCGCAACTTTTGGATCAAGGTTTCTGGAGAAGATGCACGGGCATTCTGGGAGGGGGGAGCGGGTACCGCTGGTGCAGAGGCTATTTTGACGAAATTCTCTTTCGATGCAGGCTCGTTTGAGATTAGCTGGCGGGGCCCATTGTTCAGAGATTCATAGGATGCGCCGGGCGCTGCTCGTGGTTGGATGTCTGCAACTCCCGGTCCCCGCCGTGATCGTACATAGGCGTTCCATAGACCTTCCTCTGGAAGTCGGTAGTGTGTATCCAGATTCGTCTCGTTCGGATGTCGAGCATGGTCTTTAAGAGATGACCGTACGAGATCTCTTTGTTCTTCAGGGGTAATAAACGATGGAAGCAATGCTAGGCCTAATTGATTGTGCAAAGGACTTTGAATACGTACATTTTGTTGAACAAACACTCCCGCGTACCAGGTACCCGAGGAAACATGTATGCCTTTCCCTTCCCCTTGGCATCGACGCCCACTGCGTCCAGCTCTCTGTATTCAACAGCATCAACAGCTCCTTTCCACTTGCCGCACTCAACTTCCTCCGTTCGTGTCTTGTCGAGAAGGGCAAGGTCTAACACGCCCGAAAGATCAGGCGGCGGAAACTTTGCTTTATACTTCTTCTCTGCTGCACGAAATGGCGTCCAGTCTCCTTCGATTTGTTCGTTCCTCCCCCGGGTGGTCTTTTCGTGCAAGCGTTTCGCTCTTTTATATTCCTTGCTATCTGTATCGTATGGGCCTGCGACTGTGGTTGGCATTGCTATGAATATTGGTGCGGACGTGATCGAGCACAGAAGGCGAAGCCGCTTGATCAAATGAGAAAAAAAAACTGTAAACGTTTCTAGTGGGGTAAGTGCAATTTGTAACGGGGTAAGTAAATTTATTGATGGCAGTAATTAGATTCGACTTATCTTTACAAGCTCTATTATCATTTGCCCACACGCGACCTATGCCGCAACTTCCTTGCAGGGCGCCGCCGCTGGCCGAGAATCTTCGTCACCGACTACCTGCTTACTCCCGTTCTATGTGCACAAACCGATAATTTTCAACTCGCAAGCTCAGGTTTATACCTTTCCTTAATACTTTCATTCCGTTGGAATGTCTGTATGGTTACCCCGCCAGTCGCTGTCCTCGCCTCTCCTCACCCATCGCCTTCTTAGCCGGCATGTGCACCCAAGAGCAATAACCATCTACCACCTCTCTCCAAGTTCTAGGAATGACTCGTTAGCATACCCGCTGCTTCGTCAGCCGTTCAGTACACAGCCTGCTCTCTACGCTGAGAACTCCCGTAACGCGTCTTCGACCTCGACGAATTCGCAGCCGCAACCTAACCAACCTCTTGACGGACCGACAGCTGAACCAAAAAGCCCTCCACTGCCTACTACACCACCTACAAAGGACGTGTCTGCAGTACAGGCACCTTTGGCGACGAGAGTGTGGAAGAAAGTGAAGCATGAAGCGCAGCATTACTGGCATGGATCGAAGCTGCTCGTTTCAGAGGTCAGAATCTCCGGTCGGTTGCAGTGGAAATTGCTGCACGGTGAGGGCTTGACTAGGCGTGAGCGTCGGCAGGTATGTTGTGCACTGTATTTATGCGCGCATGACGAGGGTTGCTGATGGGGTCTTGTGCTATGGGTTGTAGCTTCGGAGGACGACACAAGACTTGCTTCGGCTCATTCCATTTGCTGTGTTCGTCATTGTACCGTTCATGGAACTCCTTCTCCCTGTCGCATTGAAACTGTTTCCAAACATGTTGCCTTCTACGTTCGAGGATAAATTTGCTGCTGTGAGTCGATGCTGAGACTATTTGATATTACTCCTCACTTACCCCAGTATAGGAAGAGAAACAGCGTAAACTGCTTCGAGTGAGGCTAGAGATGGCCAAGTTCCTTCAGGAGACAATGCGTGAGTCGGGCCTACAGGCTAATGCTCATATCGTAGGCAGCGACGCATTTAAGGAGTTCTTCCGCAAGGTGCATCGACTATTTTAACATCAGGCTTGACATGGTCTAACAATTTACATATGACAGGTCCGTATCACTGGCGAATCCCCAACCTCACAGGATATCATCAACGTCGCGCGCCTGTTTGACGATGACCTTACTTTGGACAACCTTTCGCGACCCCAACTCGTGTCTATGTGCCGGTACATGGGTATTAACGCCTTCGGTACTGATAACTTCCTGCGATCAACTATCCGAGGCCGGCTGACAACTATTCGCCGCGATGACCAGCTCATTGATAGAGAAGGCATCGATGAGCTAAGTACGGCGGAGTTGCAAGCTGCGTGTCAAAGCCGTGGCATTCGTACTTCAGGTGTCAGCCCTGCGAGGTTGAGGGAAGAGCTCGCGACTTGGATTAGACTGCACCTTCATAACCGTGTTAGCGGTGTATTGCTTGTACTCGGAAGGGCCTTCCAGTTCGATAGGACCATTGGAAAGGACGAGGATGGCAAGACTGCTATTATTAGAAGCTTGGAGAACGTGTTGAGCAGCTTGCCCGATAACTTGGTGCGTCTGTCTTTATGAAATATATCCGAGCGCTCTATTTGACGGATCCTTATAGCTCAACGAAGCCGAATTGGAAGTTGAACACGACCAAGCGACATACAAAAAGAAGCTCGAGGTTTTGCAGCAACAGGAGGAGCTTATTGAGGACGAGAAGGAACAGGAGATGAAGGAGGAGGAAGCCAGGAAGGCGTTGAAGGAAGAAGAGGAAGCTCGTCTGGCGGAAAAGCTCTTGCCCGAATCTGAGGTAAATTCGCTGTCATAAATGAGCGTGTCCCAATGCTCACTGTTATATTGTGCAGCTGCAACCCGATCAAGTTGAGGAGCCCGAGATTGATGCCCGCATGACCACTGAACAGGTCAAGGAACTCGGCGAGGCGTTGTCGATCCTGTCTGCCAAGTCTAGCGTTCTGAAGGAGCGCCAGGAGCTGCGTGCTCTGATGGACGAGAACTTGCAGGCAGATGAGGTATGCATCTTGTCCATGCTAAACCCGTTTAATTACTGAGAACTTTTCACAGGACCCACAATCACCCTCCGGCGCCCTCACTAAGCGCATCCGGACTATGCTTACTAAGATCGACAAACAACTGGAGGCATACGATGCTCGTGTTGGTTCTTCTCTACAGATGATTTCTTGCGACCCTCAAGGTCGTATCCCCATTGCGGACCTCCAAAAGGCACTTACTATGATTAAGCACCAGCCTGATGAAGAGATTGTTCCAATGCTTACAGAGAAGCTTGACGCGGACAAGGATGGCTTCGTAGAACTGGAGCATATCCTTGATTTGGTCAGAGAGGAAGGATTGGGTAAGTAACTTGATTGTGACCATCGGACAGTTGTTGATGTAGCGTTCCTCAGGCTTGGGTACGATTCTCGATGACGAAGCCCAGTCAATTCTCGGCCAGGGTAAGGAAATCAAGGCTGACAAACCTAGAAAAGAAGACATAGTGTCCGAGTAGATATCGATAATATGCTTCTACTTTATCCATACTTGCGTTATAACGTACACTACTAGTACACAAGTTCCGTAATCTCAGGCTTCGTGACTCAACGCCAGCGTGAACTCCCATCTATGTATGGCAGGTGTATAAGAAAGCAGCATATTACCCCATCGACGCCACCCATGCACTAGTAGGGCACATTCAACTCGCTCAGGTTATCTTAACTGCTTTAGCCACTTACTCCCTGCCGAGCTGAAAGCACCACCCAGTTGCTCCTTATTCCCACATGCAAAATGAGAGATATAACTGCGGCATGAGAAACCCACCAAGACTCGCCTCTCACATCACAACAACAGAGACAGTAATCTTAACATGAACGACAAAGACAGCAATCTCATCGGTGCTCGCGGCGTTGCCAACCCCACTATATCCAACACTCATTCCGACCCTCTTGCTGCCAATTTTGTACGTATCGTTTTTCTAACGCGGACTCTTTTCAGCAGGCCCTGACGACTTTTCCAGGTCATCGACCCGGCAACCGATGAGATAGGTGTTGGTGTCTCTGACCGCCTCGACGGAGGCAGACAAGCGCAACGTAACTTTAAGGAGACCGCTAGTGTGGTCGAAGGGCGTCCAGGGATTATCGAGTCCACAAATATCGACCCTTTAAACGAAAACTCGAATAAAGGTTCGTGACTTGTTGATACTCGTTCCCTGCGCTATGTCTTACGAAGAGATCATGACTGTAGATGATGGTTGGGCAAACGCTCACTCAACCGGCTCCAGTGGTGGTATCGGTCCCACTGCTAAAACAACCGCTTCAACTGCAAGTGCGACGGCAAGATTTTCCACAGGAACCGCAAAATTTGCTTGTGGCCACGCCATGGGCGATCAAACTACCAAGCAGGCCGGTGCTGAGGTATCTGAGAAAGGAGCGGCCTTAGAATGATGAGCATAAAATGTACAATAGTGTGGTAGGAATAAATCAAGGTTCTCGGGACGTACTGGCTCATGAGCGAGACCGCTTGACACTCGTTTTCCATGTCCAAACCGTCCAGTGAACAATAGTTCGAAAGGGGCTGTATTACGCGCGAGTAAGACTATCGGTTGAGGTATACCATAACTTTTATTAAGCTTGTTCGTTTCATGTTAAAGACCAACGCCTCCTCTCTGCGGGGAAGAACTTTGCTCGGGAGGTCTTGCTCACGATGTGGACGGCAAATTCTCCCGCATCTATCATCGCCCAGTTGTCCTTTATCTCCCTTCTTCTATGAGGGAGAGGTACCGGAGGGTCCTCTTTTAGTAGCTACGAGAGCGATGTAAGAATTAGTTGTGTATTATGAGAAGACCCTCCACAAGATGTCAGTACCCACCGACTGGCGAACTTGTCTTACAACTGACTCAATCGCACCTCTGTTCTCAGTGCCTTCCTTCACCTACAAGGTAATACAAAACAGAATATTAGCCACCACACCATGCATATCCCAGCCCTATAGTCACAGCGTAATTCCGGGTCGAATCCGAAATTCAGAAGAATATGAAACGTACTTCAGCGATAACAATCCACCTCCATAGCCCCCCTCCAATTTCTTCACTCTCAAGACCTTCACCAAAGTAGGTTCTCCCTCTCTTCCTTCTCCCTTTCGGTCCTGAGAGAGGCAACGGCGGGCCAGCATCAGTCGGAAGTGGTTGTGTCACCAACAGTGTACCTGGTTCAAGGAAGGGTGATGTAGAGAGTTTGGAATGAAGACGAGCGAGCGGCGTGGAAGGTAAGATTCCTGAAGGAAGAGGCGGTAAGGGCACAAGTTGCTGTTGATGTTGAGGAGGCTGGTGAGAGGGAGATTGTGAAGTGCTGGTGACAAGCTTTGAAGGCAGAGCGTCCGAAGGGTCAATGAACCATGGTTGTGGGGACGACGAGCCTGAAGCTGGAGTCGACAGACAGCGACGAGAGCCTGCAGCTATATGTGCATGAGGATACGGAGGCCGTGAAGTGAGTTTTAGTGCTCGTGTGAGGTTCATACTGCCCAAGCTTTAGTCCGAGGTAAAGGTAAGGATGAGAGTTGTGTTTGGGCACAAGCGAGCATCTTTGGACAAACTACGGGAACATGAAAAATAAAGCATATCTTTATAGGTCACCTACTCTGGTGTATATATATACTTATATTCCTACTGAGAGAGGTGAACGTTCGCGGTGAATCTTCATTTCTCGAGTTCACGAATATATCATTTAACCGAACACAAGTCTACATATTCTGGCACCCCGAAAATGGAGTCTTTACAAAGACTAAGAATACAAAGTTAAAACTAGTAGGAAAAAAGTATCAACGATTCACAGAGGCTGTGAGAGACCAAGGATAGGCTACAAGCAATACAGAATAATATACTGATGGTGGGGTATAAGCCGTGACGTGTCCAAGACAAAGATACCAAAGGTTCCAAGTGGGTCCAAAGCTCAGTCGCTTAGGGCAGCTGCAGCGACTTCTGCTTCGAACACCCGCATCTCAAAGGCAGTCTTGAAAGGTTCAAACAACTTTCCAGGCACAGCAAATACAACGCGATCGAATATGTCCTTGTATCGCGCAGGCCGAGCGCCATCTTTCTCAGGCTGGCCACAGACAAGGAGTTCAGCCCAGATAGATGCGATAGCCTCGACACTGTTCTGAAAAGAGCCACAGCCGAAAGCGCCTAGAATTACGGTACGATTACCCTTGTCTTCAAGTATCCGCAAAGCTCGAGCCATACGCTCCTTCATAGCGCTACGTATGCCATCCTCGAATAGTTGTTGTTCCGAGGGTAGAATGATGTGTTTCGCGCGGACCATAGCTGCATTGACGGGTACGGCCGAGACAACATTGATGGCGTATGGAGGGATGAAATCCCCGCCTATCGAATCTGTAACTCCGGAGTCATCAGGATCGGCTCGAAAAGCAACGACGCCAGGAGAATAGAGCATCGAATGGTCGTGGAGACCACTACCATCGTCGTTCTTGTAGAATCTGTGTTCCTGATAAAAACCTCGAGCAGAGTCTGCAGTGAGACTTGCGATTAGAGAGCTGTGCCGTGCAATAACGTCTTCCTGTTCGTCAGCGCCGTTCAAGTACCCTGAAGCGGGCCTTTTCGGGGAAGCAAAAGATAAGACTCCAATAGGGGAGGGCGAGTTGGCTATGGAGAGTTGACGAGCAGCCGACAAAGTGGAGCTATGGACGAAGTCGAAAGAGGTGGTGGTTGTGCTCGACGATGATGGCGGGACCTTGTCCCAGAACGCTAGTTGCTCGGAGTAGTGGGGATAGTGCACAGTATTTTGCCGGCTTAACTGAATCTGCGGGAAAATATCATAGCCTATATGTTTAATATACGATGATGCGGGGATGGGAGAAGATGGCCTTGAAATGATTGCGGTAGAGGTAGAAGGGGAAGTGGGCGGGCAGTATCGCTCTACAACGTACTGTCCAGAACCGAGCACGATTTCCTGTGTCTCCAAAGCGATGGCGGCCCATCGCTCGCGGGTAGCCTTTTGTTTTTGCAAGGCCAGGTGAAAGGATGTTCTTCGACTCTTTGTTCCGGTTGGAATTTTCCGCGGTTTGACTCGTTCCAATAGTTTCTTCTTGGCATGTGAGGGCTGCGATGAAGTCCTCTTGATGATGCTGGAAGATGCTCCAGCTCGTCGTGTGCGTTGGCGAGTCCGACGAGCTGAGCGTTGTTGGCGATGTTGCATGACAGAGGGAAGCTTGATGGGGGGCATTGATGGTTGGGTCTCGAACTGCGCTTGCCAAGGACTATATATCCATCTGCCGGGATACCACGTGATATGTCACGTGGCATACTTCCTTGGGCGTCTAATAAGCCATTCCCTTTCGTAGACGCAAATCACAAGCCTAGGACAGCACACAACATCTTCTTGCCTCTCGACGACCAAGTCCTCCCCGTCCCAAAGCAATAAAATGGCTGGGTTGCGTATGAGTATCGTCGTGGGAGCAACAGCATTTTTGCTTGGTAAGTCTGTGTCGTGGTTGGGCTGTTTATGCTACTTACCATACAACTGTGACCTGTCAATTTCAGGATTACTCTTTACGCATTGGATAGCGGACTCACTTACGATGTGGAAGTCCCCCTCGACACAGACGGATGCTAGACTGTGGACAGCAGCGACTTACTATTCTATCTTGACACGCATGCCCCCTCTACTTCTCTACGTCTACGGTTCAGTTGCTTTGCTTGGCGCGACAACACTGTTGTGGAGTTTGGGCGACGGCAGAGCTGGAAACTTCATGTTCGATGGCGGAAGCATACGTAAGTCAAATCAATACACTGCTATGACACTACTAACATGTCGAACCTTTTCTATAGTCTTGTACACTTCAGCAATTACAATGTATACCTTTTCCGTCCTTCCAAGTACGTATCAAACACCGCTATTGTGTCAACCTCTCATTTAGCATGTACCAGATGTTTTCGAAAATTTCAAACCGCTTCCGTTGCCATTTATCCACAAGCAGAGTACGGGCAGCGAAGGTCTTCCACCATTCCCATTGTCGCTCAAGGGCCCTACTCTCGAACTGGCTTCATCGCATCTCATTTGCAGTGTTGCACTCACTGGAGTATTGGTTCTCCAGGCTGGTCGATGGTGGGCTGAACAGCGGGACGGAGAGGATGAGGAGGTCCAGGCCGAGCAGACTAGCGAGGATAAACCGCCACAAAGCGAGGTTACCGAGTCAGAGAAGGATTGATCTAAAAGGGTCAGTCGTCCTCTTATTCGGCTGAATGCATTCTGACTCCCTTACGTAGTGGACATTCATGAACGACACGGCATGCTGCTCCCCGATACCCGTATACTCAGTGGCTTCAACGCCTAATGATGCTGCTTTCCTTGGACTTGATTGTGTACATGTATTGCAAGTATAGGTATTTTCCCCAGAACAACAGACTCGATTGAAGACTACCACACCGATCACAGTTATATCAGGTACGTACTTTGTTCTCGATATTTCAACCAACACCGCTGCGTACAGTAAAAGAGATGAAAGACAATTCGGTTAGTCGGAAATCGTTTTTCTTCGTGTTTACTATTGAAGTTGTACATTAGTAGCAAATCTTCCCTTAAGACCGCGATATCGAAGCAGGCGCTCAAATACCGCTTGAACTGCATATCCCCAGGTACGCAACTGTGATCTCGGCTACAGTGCTGCAGTGCATCAGAACAAGGCATATCATAGACATATGAATATACTGAAGGTTATTTTACCCTAGTTGTTACGCCAAAAGACCCTCTACAATGTGGTGGATCATCAAGAATGGCATACTGGAACACGATCATGAGTTCCGCTGTCATAGTCATATCATTCCGCGGTGTGGATTTTACGTGCTTACTGACCTCGTGAATCAGCACGGATATTCCGCTTTCACCGCCTCAGTGAGGTGACCGCGAGGCATGTCCCAACGAGCTCAGAGCATCTCTGCTTGTTCCTCTTCCCCTCAGTCCTGTAGGCAGGCTATGATTTCTTCGTGTTCCCATGCAGAGGCTTTCTCTAATTTGGCATCTTCATATGAGCAGACATCAAGTCCAATGGAAATTGAAGCAGCCGACGTCCGCCTGGTCTCTCAAATTGTCCCCAGGCGAGTACATTGATGCTGTCACTGCGCGCGAGGAACGGGGTCTGTAGGCGTCAAATCTGATCTAAGATGATGCGTGTAGTAGCGGGCGGGACAACACCCAGGCGCAACGGAACAACACCGCGGTACCCGACCTTGGCGGGCGCGCCTCGGCATGAAAGTCCCCGCGAATCCAGATTGATATGTTGAACACATCGTGGTGATCTGCCATTGTGCGAGATCCTTTATATTCCACCGTGTCTGACATGCATGACCAAATCTCTTTCGCCTGCTCTTCCCCCCTCTGCCTCTAGTCTCGCTCTATTTTATTGCTCCGACGTTCCTGCTTTAAGTGAGATGAACGTTGAAACGTTTGTTCTTGATACTCCGAACCTGCGAGGTCGTGTTCAGGGTTTGAAGATGACCGCTAATCGTTACACGAATTCCCGGTGTGAGACGCAGGGCGGAATCACGGTGGTTGCATGCCATGGATTGAGTCAACGTCAGTAAGAGTATCTCTCTTTATGATGCATGCGTCACTAACACTTTTTTGCGGCCGCAATTTAGACAAGGAACAATGGGAGCCGATCCTGCAGGTTCTCTTCTCCATGGACGCGTACAAGCCACCTCAAAACCATATTCGCGAGTTCTGGTCGTTCGAGTGGCAAAGCCACGGCGAATCATACGTCCTGAATAAGGACCTCATCGGTAACGACGAGACCGCCGCTTGTAAGCCCCATAGAACATATCATGAGACTTTGCTCATAGCTGTATATAGTAATCAATGTCTGGGGTGCAGGTATCGCCGAGTTCATT
The DNA here is from genome assembly GCA_022160335.1 of Irpex rosettiformis. Lineage (NCBI taxonomy): Eukaryota > Fungi > Basidiomycota > Agaricomycetes > Polyporales > Irpicaceae > Irpex > Irpex rosettiformis. The sequence continues at coordinate 24,684 of MU274922.1, read as the reverse complement.
CGATCTGCACATGTCGATGGGCATCGTCTCGTAGGTCTGGCGTTTTCCGCCGGTTGTGTCGGACTGTAAGAGTTTCTACTCGGGGCAGGGCCCTATATTAATAATAATTTACGCAGGCTACTATCTGTCAAATATTCTATCCCAAATCTTCCTTATATCGGCATAATACTTTTAGAGCCTTCATTGATCGATGCAGACACATGGTATTCTAAAAACCAACCAATGTTCAAGACCATGTTTGCCTTTATGAAGAAAGGTGCGGATGCTCGACGCGATTCTTGGTCAAGCAAGGAGGAAGCTGCGAAGTACCTCAAGAAGACCATCCCATGCAGCCTATGGGATGACCGGATATTCAATCTCTATATCGTGCGTTTTTACTTTAATGTTCGTCAAACCTTTATCACTTGCTAATTTTATGAGCGCAGGAACATGCACTATACAAGACAACTAACAAAGAAGGCAAAGTTCACATACAACGGAAATGTCCCGCAGACCAGTCCGAGGGTGGATGGTATAACAACATGGAGTACTTTTGGCAGGCGATAGAACAGTCCGATAGAATACAGCGGATTATTCCTGTCTATTTGGTTCTTGGTACGGCCAACAACAAAGGCGGAGATGTCATGTACGTGTTATTAGACTTACAAAAGTGCACTGATCATAACCACGTTGTCTTCAGGCTACCGGCCATTAGAGACATGCTACTCGACAAAAAGAAGGGAAGGACTTATGCATCTGTTTCCTATATCCCTAATGTCGGTCACCAGGTAGGCCTCAGGTTCGGGTTAAGTCAGCAACTCTAATACTACCCCCTTTGCTTTTATATAGCTTATGCAAATAAACCCTGACGAGGTTGCGACAAAAGTCTCCCAACTTCTTGACGAGATTGTGTCGAATAAGATTCGAGCGAACCTCTGAATTAACGAGTCACTATCACACCGTTGCTTAATCCGAATTACCGTGTGTACTTTCCTCATGTTGAGCTGATTTTATGGGCGGATGACGAAGTCAAGCGGGATTCAGCCCAACACTGAATACGCCGCCTATCCGAGACTCCAAGTGATAGGGGTGGCTTTTTCGGACTGTTTACCTTACGGATTTACAACACTATTCCACACTCCTAATGCTTGTACACTCCATGTTTTTACTATGAACGACTGTTTGAACTCTAGTGTTCAAGATTAGCGCAGCTTGTCAACAATCGACCGTATACTATGCCACCCCTGCAAGCCGTGACCTGATCATGCAGTACATGTCACCGTCCAAACTCCAGAGCAAAGTCCTGTTTTTCTATTTATGAAACACCCGCCTCATTGTGACTCTATCCAGCTGTACAATATGCTACCTTATCCCGTAAATGAAACATTGGATCACACCACACACTGAGGTTGAATCACTAGGTTGACTCTAATGTACAAGTACAGTTCACACTGGGCAACTACCGATCTCTCGCTTCGCACCCAGTTGTCTACTAGTACATCAAGTACCGAGTATAACGAAGAAGGACAGTACGTAAAGCTCTCACGAAACCATGGAAATCACTGTCGCGCGCAAGACGAGATATTGGCATGGATTTTCGCACATAGCACACGGGGTATAGATATAATAACCAGATATCCGAGGTAGCATAGAGAGACTCGACGATAATAAAGTGGATCAGATGGAAGCCTTAGATGAAGCTCACCCTCTCTTGGTCTAATTGTAATGGAGTTACCGAAACTCGGAGTGATCTTGGTATGAGTGGTTGCTGAAGTCGCTGCCTTCTTAGCGGCAGCCGCCGCCTTGGCTTTGGCCGCAGTAGCGGAACTCGTGGCTGCTTTGGAAAGTGTGAGCCCAATAGCACAGACTTGAAGTGCGTGATTGGTTGTGTACCAAGTTTTTTCCCGAGTCCTCAGAGTCCAAGACATCATTGTTATGCTTTCCGGAGGAACTCAGGCATCGTTTGAGATTTGATACATAGAAGTACCACTTCATAACGTGCCTTTTACTGCAATATCCATGCTCCCCAATCTATTCGTTTTATTTTTCCAGCCATCGTACCCTACGCAATATTTTTTTCGAGCATGCAATCGGGGTATACTAAAGGCTGGCGGTGCCGCGTAGTGCGCGATTGCCTAAAGAGGAACACGTCAACGGTGCAGGATTCCAGGTCATGTGACGATCCAAAGCTCAGACTGCGGAGCCTGTCTCCCTCTGAGTCCCACTGCCAGCCTGTCACTGCCGATTGCACCGTGAATGCATGACTAGTAATCATATTGTTTTGCACGTACTGAGGCCCACGGCCGACTTCTACAAGTGGTAAATACGAAATAGAACTAATCGTTAATGATATACAGGCTCGCAAATCTTAGTATCCTTCGTTTATACTTATACTTTTCTGTTGATTGCAACGGCACACGAAATAATTACAATAGGGAATGGATTTCTCCTATCATGTGAGAAGTCTTCCATACTACAGACCCCTTTAGTTTAGGGGCCTATTGTGGTTCTCAAGAGAGGAGAGATCATGCATGTATCGCGTTCTTGAAACTTGAAGTTAGCTGAAGTCAAGCTCCCGGCTTTGACGCGCCACGATCACGTGTTTAATTGATCCGGCAGTGCGTTTAAATGCCCCGTGTATGGGCGTCTCTAGTCTGTTGTCGCCGACGACTTCAGGCTTGCCGGGGTGAGGCGACTTACAACAGTCCTGGTCGTCTGAGAGAAATGTCTAGGCAATCCTCATACACAGGGAACACCGCAGGATTTGCCCATAATGCTAGCTCGGCGAGGTCTGCGTACCCTGCATTCTTGTCTGTGCAAGAAACAGGCCTGCTTCAGCTTAAAGCGGCTGGCAAGGGGCTGCTGGACGCCTTTCGTTGGGATGTTGTCGTACGACTCATGGCAAGGTACGAAATGGAATCCTATGCGACGTTAAACTAGATTTGACTAAGTTTATTCGACAGTGATGCTGAAGTGCGAGCTAATATCCTAAAGTCATTGCTACTGAACGTTGTCTCCTTGACCTCGATCTACTTCCTCGATCTTTTACTGTCTCCACTAACACACGAGCATCCGCACTGGCTGAGGAGAAATATTGGGTGGTTTTATCAGATCCTGTGGCTCTTTCCAGTGATGGGCGCATCACTATACCTGAACGTATGTGTCTAGTATTTATGATCAATGTCCATTATTGAGCCATATCATACAGAGTTCATGGTCAAGTCAACTTGCCAATCGCACTTTTGCACTACAGCATGGATCGAGAGCACAAGCACCCGCAACCTACAGTGGCATCCTAAACTCCATCGCTACATCCGCGTATCGTGGCGTGATGATATTCACTTCGGTCGTCGTCTCCTTCGCTTTACAATATATTCCCTTCATCGGACCTGCAGCTGGATTTGGATTCATGTCCTGGATCGATGCGTGAGTGTTCTTTGCTTCTTACGAATAACTCGTGGTGAGCTGGGTCTTCTTTCGCAGATATTATTGCTTCGAGTCAGTGCTATAGCTCTCTAAACGAAGGGAAAGTCTTCTGACTCGTTTGAAAGGTTCACTTGGATAGCACGGGGTTATCCTTTGGCAAGACGTCTGAGATTCCTCGAAGAACGATGGGCGTATTTCCTTGCGTTTGGTCAGTAACGCCATTTTCTCACACATTGGGGCAGAAGTTGAGTGACATGCAGGACTTCCCCCAACGGCGCTATGTATGTGGGGTAGTACACTCGCTAATGCAGCTATCTTTGCTCTCGTATATCCCGCGGTACGTGCCCATGCCTCTCTTGTGGGTGAAAAACTGACGTTCCGATAGTTTATCATCATGGCTATGCACGCACGACCGATACCAGTCGATCCGTATAACCCAGCTAGCACAGAAGACACCATCCGACATCCATCCCCATACATACCTATCCGCATACCAGTATTCTCTCTAGTCGTCTGGCTGAACGACATCATAGTAGGTATTATTGGCCTCGTGGGCGCATTTGGAGGACCTCGCTCAAATGCTCCGACGGCACCTCCACGTCCTCGAGGATTGAGTGACAGCGTTGAAAGCGCAGAAGAAGGGGAAGCTGTCCCTCTCGAAACTTTGAATACTAAGCCGAGCACGAGGATCAGAGTTAGCCGAGGCCCAAGGGCGGGAGACAGGAGGAAATTCGACTGAAGTGATAGCACGTCGATGCAGTAATGTTAATGATGACACGCGATGACTTGCCTAAATATACATTCGGCAGAAACTTAGATACCACAATGTAACACCTGGATGGTTGCTCAACCAAAACCGGCCCATTCGATCGAGTAGTAAGATGTTTCCTGCTTCGTTTCATCCCACCCGCATAGTAAGTGTGATTTCTTTGTGGCAGTTCCCAGACGTCCGTGCGCTACGATTTCCATGGGCCTTATGCTTGCTATGGGGGATTCGATCACACTTGCCGCAAAATGTGAATGGTAGCGCAAAGGATCACCTGCAAAGTCAAGAATGAATGAGTGGTTATTCCCAGAGAGGCGCAAAACGCTAGCTTACCAGGGTAGACCAGGAAATCAGCCCCGAACCTTATACCCCCTCCCATGTAGTGCCCCTTCTCCCAGAGATCGAGAAAAACAGCGCATTTGGAGGCTTCAAATGGAGTGGATGGATATGACCATATTCCAGCTGCCTTGGCATCCTCGATAGTAGCATACGTTGCAACCTCAGATGAGTACCAGCATAGTTCGTCAGACGAACTGGGTATCGTGACTGTCCACGTTGTAATCGAGGAACTAGTTGCACTAGATGGTGTTCCCAGTCTATCTGACAACGTCGGAGGCACTAACGTATCGCTGACGGAAGCCTCTGGTGGGGAAGGGGGGGACACTTCGTCGCCACCTTCTGCCAACACCTTCGCACGTGCAACCGCTGCCCTCTTCTCCTCTCTCTCCTTCCTTTTTCTCATCGCTTCCTCGCTCATTGACTTCGCATTTTTCTGACCTTGAGCCTCTTTTGCTTCCACTGCCGCTATCTGCATCTTCACCCCCTCCATGCGCTCATTGTTCCAGGCTTCTAGCTGATCTACTGAGGGTAAGCGATGTGCAGTCGGGTCATCCACAAGAACTGCTATCTCTGAGAGTAAGATCCATCAAGACGTTAGCAAATATATGATGTGATGCTATATAATTGTGCACACCTTTCTCAACCAACACAACGACCTCTTCTGGCATGAGCACCAATGGTACGCCTAGAAATACATTCTGCTGAGCCAAGTGCGGCAAAGTTCCAGACAGTACGCCGCAGATGTGATGTTCTGCACGCAGAGCCGCTAAATCTATGCTTCACGTCTGGTTAAGTTCTTTCTGGTGGGGAAGTCGGACGATCAGGGACATACCGTCGAGGTCCCAAACGTATGCCTTTTGATTAGACACTCTGAGTCTTATCCGCGCCATGGTTCTCCCCTCGTATCGTCGACTGTATATCAAAAACGATGGATTATGGTTTGGTCTTGACTCTTGATTGCGATTCAATGTTCAGGGTTTTGGTTCAAAGCAGTCATGCGATACTGCCTAATTGTAAAGTGTCAGCGATTCCATTATTTTGCAAGCATAAATACCTTGCCCATACCTTTTTGCAGAGACCGTGTATGGTAGTGGTGACCAAATCTGAGGGAGTCACCCCCTAGTCAAAGCATAACTCTGGCGCTTACACCTGCGATCAAGAAACGGGGTCAATCCCGTGACTTCTACTAGTAAGTAGCGCTGGGCCAGCGATCCTGCTGGCGTGACTGATCGACTCATGAGCTCAGGTAAGAACATCCAATGTGGCCATGGAAAACTTAGTCGTTTTGATTAAAAAATTCTTACAGGTAAATTGCTACTGTATTTATGATATTCGTCCTTCCTGAAATTCGTCAGGAAGGTCAAATATTATGAATACTCAATTATAAGTTATAGGACCCAGGCTCACTGGCAGTGTCAGCCTCATCGTGATTCGTGACAGAAAAGACAGGTGAAGACTGTAACCCCTGAGTAAAGAAGTGTTTACTCAGGGGTTACAGTCTGTACGTGGTTGCTTCTCGGTCAGGAGCCTTCACGCAGAAGCACCAGGAACACTTCGCTTTGAGATAACCGACCTTGCGGACCGCTAGGATCGAAACAACGGTTATCTCAACCCAGGCAGCTCTGGTGTGCTGGTGATGACAATGGTTCTGTGTGTTAATGGCTTGCAACCCTATATATTCTCGTTGCGCCGATGCGATGTGCTCCCCACATATCACTTCTTTGCACCCACTACCCATACCCACTTCTTCACATTCTCACACATAATAGTCTCTGCGAGCATTATGTCTACTATCTTCCAATACCCCGCATACGTGAGTGGTTCTTCTCCTTCGGCATCGGATCCCCAGTGCTAATATACCCTTTCCAGATGACCAGACAACACTCTGCACCATCCAACTCTCGCATCGAGTACAGAGGCGAGATCCAACGCCTCAGGGAGGCCAACTCTGAGCTCAGTACAGAGGCCCAGGAGCTCAGGGAGAGAATTTCCTACCTCGAGAATTTAGCGGTTTCATGGGCCGACCAGTACGCTACTTCTCAGCATGCACTCGCCGACACCCAATCAAGAGCCGACAATGCTATCAACACCTGGCTTGTCACACGCACCTGGCTCGACGAAGCGCAAGCTTCCCTCACTGTTACCCAACGGGAACTCGCCGACACTAGAAATGAACTCAACCAGGCCAAGATTGAGAGGAATCAGCTACAGCACGCACTCGCTGATCAAACACGCGCTACCACCGATGCCGTCAACGCCGAGCGCACTGCCAGACAAGAGGTCGCATCGTTGAACGACCGGCTTGTCCGCGTCACACCTAGATGGGCCGAGCTTGTCGATCGCGTACAGAATGAGGCGATCGGTCGACAAATAGCAGAACAGGCCCTTGCCGTGGAACGTCAACAATCCCACGAAGCTCGCGAAACAGTCACTCAAGTCATCGCGGAGAAGGTCGACCTAGAGGCCAATCTCGAGATGGTACGCGAGAAAAACGTTGCTCTAGTAGAACAGTTACAGCAGATCTACAACTATCTCGACAGCGTCGAATCTGCACTCTCCAAGAGCAAAATTTTGGAAGGCATCATCAACTCCTCCACCGCATCTTCAACAACCTCTTCACCTCCCTCTCTCACAGATTCCGACAACCTAACCTCATCCGAACCCTCACCCCCAACCTCTCCACTCCCAGCCACCGATGCCGAACCCTTCTCCCAAGTTGAGCTCGACAGCTTGACGGCAGATCTTGAGGAGGAAGGCTTTATTCTCATGGGTGAGGACCCCGAAGAAATCACGGTGCCTTCCTTCCCCCCATTCGTGCACAACCCGCCAGCTGTGTTCGATAGCGAGACCGGGCTCATAAAAAGGCAGGCTTCTTCCTCCCATTTCCCCTCTTGACATGTTCGCTTACCTATTCTCTTTTCTCATACCTAGGGACTATGCCTTCTTCCCTAAATCGCCCGTGTCTGGCGCCTCACTATCCGAGAGTCCCTCGTCCTCTTCCCTGTTCTCCAGCGCGAGCCAGGAGGACGATGAGGAGTAGACTTCCTTTCGTGTAAGGGCATCGTGGATGGTGGTGATGGTGTCTCACTATCGTCCTCGGTATCCGAACTCGGGTAGAGGTCTTACTGGGGAGGGCGGAGGGCGGCAGCATAGTGGGTGTGCTGTTGTTCAAACGCCTGATGATCCAGCCTCTCGTTTGGTGAGTTTTTGGATGATGAAAATTTGGAAAATGTGGAGATATTTTGGGAGGGACATTTTGGGATGAGATGATGGACTCTTGGGTTACGGACATCGGACGGACTTGGACTTGGGGCTTGGACTTTAGGACTATGCAGTGGACACGGACACTGGACCTTTTTCATTTCTCTTCTTGGGACTCGGGCACCTGTGTACTCTCGTGTGGCTCGGGGCACTTGTGCACCATTGCTCCCGCTAACCTCCCTCTCTTCCTCTTCTTCCTTAGATTGGCCGACTTGGGACCTCAACCAGCACTATACGCGACCGAAGACCCTCAAGACCTAGAGCCGACGGATTGACATGGGTAACCACACCTGCAGGTGTTCATTCTGTTGGACGGGGATGAGGGGGGTCATGGCCCTGACTTGTCTGACGGTCTGTTCAGTCTGCATGGTGTCTTTCTTCTTTTGTTATCTTTTTGGAGAGAGCTATTGACAACAGGCTCCCGAAGGAGGGCAACCAGATTGTGGTGTCCTGGTGCAGACCTTTTCGTGGTCTTCGGGATAAGTACCTCTCCGAAAGGAGAGGGAAACCAACATGCGCCTTAACAATTTCTCACTTGTACTCAGGGTTTAGAAGATGTATAGTAGCACACATTGAATTCTACGTGTCCTTCCCTCATGAATACTTATATCAAGCGAAGTCTGGCCACCTCTCTAAGACTGAAAATCCCAATTACGTATATTGCATTACTCTTAACTAGCGTATGTACACTATTTACATTTATATGCATGGGTATCCTAGATATCGTCCTCATACTCAAGTCCATTTTCAAAAATCATACCTATCCCCATCATCGAATCCACCACCGGGCGACATAGGTCGCCATTCCTCTATAATTTCCTCTTCGCCACCGCCACTTCTAACACCAGGACAGTTGGCAGAAGCGAGAGTACGAGGAGGAGTTAGCGTATCTCGGTTGGTTGTCCCTTCGTCCACTTGGTCTGCAGCGGCATGGCAGTCGGAGTCGGAGTCATAACCCAAGTCTATGGGGTCAAAATCGTCTTCCCCAACGACGGCACCAGACTCAATGTCCAAATCGTATTCTCCAGCAATGACGTTCGGATCAAGAAGACGAGCGAGGACGTCCATGTTGATCCTCTTAGCCCCGCCAGTCTTCTTATCGCCACCAGCGGCACTAATTTTCTTCCTCTTCTTTGGCCTACCATCATTTTCACCACCTCCACCCATAGGCGCACTCTCATCCAAACCCCAGTCCACAGTCATCCCCACCACCCTCACCTCCTCCTCAGTTCTCAACAAACCCTCCAATTCGTCTTCCTCAAATAGCTCCTCATCATCCACACCCTGTTCACCTCCTCTAGAATTGGCAAGAAGTTGTAATCGAGTAGGTGGGTGCATAAAAGCGTGTTCAAGGGCTGAGTCGTCAGCTGTTAAGAAGTGTTGAAAAAGATCTTGTCCGCTTGTAGAGATAGGGTGAGATGGCGCGGTGACACTAGTAGTAGAGCCATAGGCATGTGGCTGCAACAGATATCTAGAGATCTCCTCAACATTTCGGTCGTGCTTTGTCTTTCGCCTCTTGCCCGATCTTGGTAATCCCTTAGGGTGGTGGTGACAATCCGAAGCTCCGCTGCCAGCACTACTGACACTCCTGGTAACACTGACACCACCAAGCGAATATACTGATCCCTCGGTGGAAGTTTCATCCTCTTCGTCCGGGTCTGTCTCAAGGACAAGAACAGGGTTCACCTTCCCAAGGAATCTCCTTCTCCAGATGTCGTCCTGAAATTGAACAACATCTTTCAAGCCCTTTGCCACTACCACTCTCTTCGCGGTCTTCGATCTACCCGCACCGGGTTTATGTTCATGCGCCTCAAGCCACGGCACCTCCTTTATATACTCCTCCACTAAATCGTAGATTACTTTGTATCGCTGCATAACGACCGCTTTGCTGACACTCAACCGAGTACCTAGAGCTTGTGCCAATGCCCCTGCGTTCGGAAGAGACGCAGAGAGCTCACCTTCCAACCCCAGTATGAAAAGAGCGCAAGCGGACGGAGCACTAGGCAAGTTCGCTAGGTCATCTACGCGTGCGACGAGCGAGGCGAGGGATGTCACTATGTTTCGTATGGCTGGGAGCCGGAGTATGAGAGGTGTTAGCGTAGTTATGAGGGTGGTTGGTAACATGCTTTCCTTTTGATTTGGTGAGGTGCGTAGGAGAGATACCAAATGACTTTCGAGAGTTGGAAGGTGCTGTGCTGGTTCGAAGAGGCAGAGTCTCAGCTGGAGAAGGGTGCAAACCGTAGTGAAGGACCGGGAAACAGTCACCAATGGTTCGTCGACGAGAAACTAACATGAGCGTACATCAGCCAAGATTCATCTCCCGGAGATAGGATACACCTACCGCAATATCCCTCAGGGACACACTCTTCCTAGCTTCGCGAAGAGCGATCGCAAGAGAAGCTCCAGCAGTGCGCTTCGCCTTCTTTCCCCATCTAGACTTGCCTTTGAACATTGCCTGGTCAAAGATAGCTTGGGCACGTCCCGCCGATCCCGGATGGGAGAGTCGTACCGCGATAGCAGTGATAAACTCGTGCATAGCGATCTACGTTTCGACGATCAGCCTCCTCTGGTGAACAAATACCGCGCAATTCGTGGCGCAAAACGGAACACATACCATGTTTCTCCTCTCCCTTGCCTCTTTGTCTTGTCCAGCCAGCGCCCTTCCATAGCGTCCCTTCAACGTGCTTCCTCCAGCAACAGGGACGCCACGTGAAAAGTAATCCCGGCCAGATGAATCGACATGCTCGAGATGCGAGTCCAAAATACTTTGAGAGGGATTGGAGAGTGTCCCGCAGGATAGGCAAATTGCAGAGCCGAGCTCTTCTTCAAAGGTTGATGCTTCACCACATGCTGCACAGACCCCGGTGCTCATCTAGAGCTGGGAAAGTGTTCTTCGAGAATAGGAGAGAAACTCTTCAATTGATGAGAGGGAATGGATTCGGCGAAGGAAGTGAAACGTTGGATGACCTTTGGGTTATGACATGTACCGTTGGGCTAGACCGGCAGGACGCTGGCCGAATTGAGGAATCAGGCACCTGGGTATCTGCTGTTGCTATACGGTTGAACGCTAAAGCAGAGCGAGTTCGTCCTCGACTTCGACCAGGGGGATGCAAGTTGGGCTCGTCGATGTCGAGAGCAGAGAGTGGCGGCCAGCGCCTGCGAGGACCCAGTGACTGTGACATTAACCTGTAACGTGTGTTGTTACTGTGACCGTACGCGTACAGCGTGACGGCGCAAGCCAACGAGCCTGCGACCGTTCTGCAGGCTTTGTTCTGACCATCATACGATCCTGCTGTGGTGTTCTATCTTGTTGACCATCTTATCCGATACCTCCTGGCAACAACAAGTTATCAGGCGTTCAACCGCTCTGCTAGTCCGATTGCCCAGCGTGTGGCACGTTGCAGACCTCGCGCAGGCCACGCAGCAGCCAATTGATACCCCTTCGATGATATTTCGTTAGGTCTATGTGCCGTCTGACCCTGAGCGAAGGGCTGTTCGCGAATGGGAGCCTTTGCCGGTACGTATTCGTTCAGACTGGCCTCCTCGCGTCAATACCAGAAGCCTTCTAGAGCGTGAGCCTGCCGCTCTAGTCGTCAGATCCGAAGTCATATCCGTTCAGGCTGTAGGAAAGGGGTACATATGGCTTTCAGGACGGCATGCGTATGCGTGAGATGGATGTTGAGCAGGATGAATATTTTCGGGCAAGAACCCCACTGTCGACGGCCGCGAGGGCCTGGCTGGAGTACCAGGAGGTGTGACACAATCCCACGTTTCTATGTCTACCTACGGCCACTGATATCCTCACCGTTGTAGACGAGACATTGCTTGACTTTTTGTCTGCATTCTCTCTAGAGCGTCGATGGCAGCGACGAGAGGTTGTGTCGCCCGTATTTCATGGAGTGTTGCAAGCTCAAAGTCGCCGTCCCAAGCAGGCCAAGCACTCAATGCCTCGTGGGTGACACGTGCTACGACTCTAAATATTGCAGTAGCTTAGTCGACAACCAGCTGAGCACCGAGTGCTAGTGGCTGTTTGAAGCCTTGGAGGGGAACTCCCGGTCTCTCATCTCTTGTCGCAAATTTCCTTTTACGGTAAACTCCAACGCTCGCCTCCTATATAAGCCTGATCGAATTCCTTCTCTCCCCTTCCCCTTCCCCTCGCCATTCCCCCTCACCATGGCTCCCCCTCACCAGTTTCAGTCCCAAGGCTCAGAGGCCCTCCGTCGCAGGCTCTCCAGCGTCGTATCCACAAAGCGACCCAATATCACCGGCTATGCTAGCCTTACCGTGAGTCTCATCGTTCGCCTCGACGACGCGTCCATCAGCATTTGACATCCCACAACCATCAGCCTATGTGGGCAGGTATCGCCGGTGCCGTCGTCAACAACGGCACCTCTTTTGAGATCGCAATCTCCGTCCACGATTCGGTCTACAACACCGATTTCGCGTCCGCCCTCATTCCCTACGACGCAACAGAGCCTGACGCGCAGTCTGAGGCCATCCAGAAGCATGTTACCAGCGCGCTTCGCAAGTTTTCCTCCGAGCACCTCTGCAAGTTCCTTGGGGCCGGTGTAACTCTGAGCATCCTCCGAGAGGTACGTGTCATGCTTCAACAATATACGACACGACTGACTCAAGTAATACTTAATAGGCTCCAAACCTGTGCACTCATCTGTGGCTCGACCTAGATATTGTCCCCATTGTATTCAACATCAAGCCATTCCACACCGATTCGATCACCCGCCCCAATATCAAGCATCGTATCTCCTCTACAACTGGTTCCTATGTGCCTTCTGGTGCTGAAACTCCCACCGTTTATGTTGACGCTGCCCAACTCCAAGACAGCACAAAGCTGACGACTGGCGTGGGCGAGAAGCTTCCCATTCCCCGCACGGTAGATGAACAGGCTGATTCCGCAGCACGCAAGTGTATCATGTACTTTGGACCTGGCAACAACCCTCGCCTCAGCATCGCGGCACGCAACCAGGTCGCAGTCGACGCTGGTGGTAAAATCCATCTTATCGATGATCTCGATGAATTCAAGAAGACTGTCGGCAAAGGCACTTGGAACTCCGTGATCAAGCTAGGGGATGAGCTGCGTGAGAAGAAGATCAAGATGGGCTTCTTCTCCTCGACACCCCAAGGAGGTGAGTGCGGGGTACCCCCTTTACCCCACATTTTCCAGGGCGTTGCCTTTGCGGTGTTTGATCGCTGACATGCCCTCTTCTTCCAATTCGAATCTGTCTACAACGTAAAGGTGGTGTGGCTCTTGTGAGTCTATCCCTGGAATTCTGCCACGCCAATGACTGACAATGGGGCTTTTCTGGGGATAGATGCGTCACGCGCTCATCCGGTTCTTCAATGCGCTGGATGTCGACTGTGCCTGGTAAGTATCAGTTTCTGTTCTCATGCCGTACTAGGCACTCTTTCTCTTTGTTCTCTGACACATTGCTCCGCTCCATCATGAGAATATGTTCGCTTTAGACTTACCTTTTCCCGCAGGTATGTGCCGAACCCATCTCCCGCGGTTTTCCGTACCACCAAGAACAACCACAACATTCTGCAAGGCGTTGCCGATCCGAGTCTCCGCCTGACCAAGGAGCAAAAGGACAACTTTGACGCCTGGATTCTCAAGAATGGTCTGAGATGGACTGCTCCCGGTGGACCGCTCGCCCCAGGTGGTGTCGATATCGCCTTCGTCGGTAAGTCGCAACTTAATAAGATTGGGCAGCGTTTATTTTGACCTGCGAACTCAATCTTTAATTTAGATGACCCTCAGATGCCCGGTCTTATCCCACTGATCAAGAAAGTCCGCCCTGACCTTCCCATTATCTACCGCTCGCACATTGAGATCCGTAGTGACCTCGTGCATGTCGCTGGCTCGCCCCAGGAGGAGGTGTGGAAGTACCTATGGAACAACATCCAGCTTGCCGATTTGTTCATCTCTCACCCAGTGAATAAGTTTGTGCCCAGCGATGTTCCTACTGAGAAACTTGCCCTTCTCGGTGCTGCAACTGACTGGTACGTGATTGAATTCCGAACCGAGACCATTCTTTACTAACCTGGTGTTCACGAAGGCTCGATGGCCTTAACAAAGATCTCTCTTCTTGGGACTCACAATACTATATGGGCGAATTCCGCAGTCTGTGCACAAAAGAGAAGATGCACGAGCTCGGATGGCCGGCTCGGGAGTACATCGTCCAAATCGCTCGCTTCGACCCCTCAAAGGGTATCCCCAATGTTCTCGAGTCCTACGCGAAGTTCCGTGGCCTCCTCGAGCAGAAGGGTATTCGTGAGGAGGCCCCTCAGTTGCTAGTTTGTGGACACGGTGCCGTGGATGATCCAGATGCCAGCATCATCTACGACCAGGTCGCTGGTCTCGTCACTGGCAAGTATGCCAAGTACGCGAAGGATATTGTGTACATGAGGTGCCCACCAAGTGATCAACGTAAGTGTGGTTGACGTCAACTCCCCTCGTAATGACAGAAGCTCACGCTAAGAGCAGTTCTCAACGCCCTCATGGCAAACTCCAAGTTCGCTCTCCAGCTCTCTACCCGTGAAGGCTTCGAAGTCAAAGTCTCCGAGGCGCTACACGCCGGCAAACCCGTCATCGCCTCCAAGACCGGTGGTATCCCCTTACAAATCGAACATGGCAAGTCCGGATACTTGTGCGAAGTTGGTGACAATGACACCGTCGCCAAGCACATGTTCGACTTGTTTACCGACGACGACTTGTACGACGAGATCTCCGAGTATGCGAGGACGCATGTGTCTGACGAGGTTGGCACGGTTGGCAACGCTGCCGCGTGGATGTACCTTGCGGTCATGTACGTTTCCCGAGGAGTGAAGATCCATCCGAAGGGAGCTTGGTTGAACGATTTGCTGAGGACAGAGTGTGGGGAGCCGTATCAGCCTGGAGAGCCGAGATTGCCTCGTGTTGGTGTCAATGCCCAGGCGTAATGGGCCATGATATACCCCGACGTCGTCGTGCCCGCTGTTTTTGTGGATACTCACTACTCTCGAAAAAAACGAAATCTGGAAATGCTTTGTCAACGTAGACTTAGTTATTCGGTCAAATCTGTAGAAATATGTTGTACACAATAGAAAGTTGGAATATGAATGCTCTTCTTATAGGATTTTTTGCTTTCAAAATTTTCATGTTTTCCATACATGAATATGCATAAATCGTCGACTATTCCTCCTTGCTCCTGTCACGGTCATGGTTGGGCGTCTATGATGTTTGTGGCCTGCATTTCCGCGGAACAACTTGTACCAACACAACCACCGCCTGGAGTATAAATTCTTTATTTCTTCCTGTCATGAGCTTGCTTTCTGACCACCACGTTCAACACCATTGCTTCAACTCTTCTGTGACTTCACAAGCTCTGACAGCACCGGCAACACCACCAAGCATGGATATCGATATTCGCTCACCATCGTTCACCACGATGCGGCCGACGGCATCGACTTCCAAGAGACCACGTTCCCCAACGTCACCCACAAGTCCGCACGGCAGACCTCATGTACGCGCTTTCTTTCACTACATATTGACACAAACGTATCGCAGGAAGCTCATCCGCCAGATTTTCGTCCTTCTTTTTACACCTGTTGATGGCAACTCTGGAACGGGTGTATTTAGAAACGCGTGACGTTGGACGCGATGACGGCGACAATGTTCCCGTCTGGTTTGCCTTCGCCTGTTGCTACTCCGCCGCCGCTGGCTACCCGTCAACCATCGGAAGATTGGGTGTCGCGGACGAAGGGGTTGAGGATCGATAGGGACCATGTTAGTCCTGTCATCGAAGAAGAATTCGGGTTGGCTGCTGTGTCTGGTAGACAGGAGAGCTGCAGCGATGATATGGTGAGTAATGTCAACTGCCGCGTTTGAATAGTATATCGTTGGTTGCTCATTCCCTTACTTATTTGTGGTTGTATGTGGATCTGTAGACGATGGATGATGAGCCCATGTCTGGATCCTGGTCACCTTCCGGTTCTACTCCTCCAGTTAGAGTACTCTCTCAACCATCACCTATACGACCTCAACCAAATCTTAACAATCAAGATATAAACAAACCGCGTCCAAGTCACATAACAATACCCCCAATGTCCGGTTTTCCTGAGCAGTCATTCTCTGCTCCTTACAACAGCGACCCTGCGCCCCTTACTCCCACTACGCCTCCTCACTCAATGATGGCTATCCATCCAGAAAACATTGCCCTTCCTCTGTCTCCTTCCAAGAAACTCCGGTTCACGATGGGACCTAGATTAGATTGCGAAAAGTGCCGGTTACGCGTGCCAGGACACTATTCTCACTTCAACTGAAGTAATGGATTTCTGGATCCCCGAACGAAAATGTGGTACCATACCCAGCGTGCCTCCCTATTTATAGAGGCACTCGAACTGCTCTCGCTACTAGTAGATGTGATACCAGTGGTAGTCATTATTATGGATTTCCTTTATTTGCCAGCCATGTTTTATTACAATTGTTCTCGTCTTTTGCACACACACGCACATTGCTCTCCACACACGATCCAAACTGCCATCGTAATCATCTATCTTATGCAAATACAACGTTATCGCTGGTGTGAAGGTGTTTGACTAGTTAGAATTGGTGAGCACAATGGATTGTCCAGCACATCTACTTTCATCTGAATTCTAGAGTATAATGATTCCCTTACTCTTCAACCAATCGGTTAATGTCTCTTAACAAGGGGCTCCTTCACCAATCCAGCGTAGTTTTCGGTGCTAAGGTCTTTCCAGCTATAAAGCCGAGGAAAATAAATTAGATGATGTTGGCCACAGTGTTATGCAAGGGCGAACTCACTCAGGATACGCTGTTTGAAGCTTATCATAATGCAGCTCCGGGAAATTCTGGCTGATACTCTCAATCAGCGCATCGTATACCAGCTGCAACCAAGACGATGAGCTTCAGGAACGTTCAAATACCCAAGTCCTCCCACAGTTACCTTGTACCCCTCGACTTTGAGATGCAATCCGTCCGTCAAGAACCTCTCCAATGCTTTCTCTCGCTCCCCAGCTGCACTCCAAAGCAGCTCAAACACGTCTACAACAGCTACGCCTTCCTTCTTCGCCACCTCTTTCACAGCATCGGCATACGTCTTCGTGCGCTCGACTGTCCTATCAGACTTATCCAAACCCAGCTCAAGAGTTTTCAGGAACTCGGCCCATTGAGCAGAGTTGATCGGAGGAGGTGTGAGCACAATTATTCGCGTTTCCGGAGAGTACCATTCGGATGAGGGAGACTTTACGAGTTGGATAAGTGTGGATAGGTTCTGAGAGTATTCCTCGAGAGGGACATATTGTGGTCCTCCGGGCTCGACGGCGTCGTTTGCACCGTACCAAATTGTGAGAAGCTTCACTTTAGGGAGGTTGGGTTGCTCGGATTTCTTCGCGAACACCTAGGTAGTATAGATAACAAAGTCAGCTAGTTTAAAGAACGGAGGGTCTTCGAGACGGAGCCTACATTCTTGAAGACTGGGATAGCCCATCTTGAGTTGTATCCACTGAAACCGCGATTAAGAACATCGAGCTTTCTCTGATAAACGTCTATTTAATGCGTCGTATCCAACCTTAGCATTGACACAAGTTCCTTTCGTAGATTTCGTAGAAAGCAAACACTTACCAGACAATTGCTGAGCAAGCCCACCAGGGCCGGTCGACAACTGAGTGATAGAATCTCCAAAGAGGAGGATAGTATCCTGTACATAGCCTGCCATCATCAGGAAACTGACTTCTACGCTGTAGCACCTAGGTTGCTACAGACGCTATGATTGCGTCGATAACAACGGTCGTGTTCCGTAAACGATGGTAACGTCTGTAGAATATGATAGATTGTTCATTATATAAAAGTCGTAATAGTAGTTACTTCCTACAATGGCGGGTTGAGACGTACAAGAACTACGGTATCTCTTGTAACCGTGACGGTCCAAGTGCACTTGATGTCGTGATACCATGGTTAAATTCCAAACTCGTATAAACAAACATTATTCCTAAGTACAGTCGCGTCGTCTTAACATAACCATTGAGAAAAAATGAAAATCCAGATAATGGTTTACCCAAAACACCCGACATAGCTCTGCCACATTTTCCGATGTCCAACCAGGTTCTTTTGTCCGACCGAAATGAGGAATAAGATGACACGAACGGACAACACGATTGACCGATATTATTTCAGCATGAGGGCGATGCATACGAGATGAACGTGCAACGGACATGAGTCCATTTGGTCCATCACTGTGCGCTCGGAACGGTGTTAGCCACTCAATGTAGGCTAATACTTCTGTCGTGATGGACTGACTCGCAGTAAAATGGAGAGGGAGGCGGAAGATGACCTTGACTTGGGCGGCACGCAATCCTAATATTATTGTGCGACAGACCAGTATTAGTAAATATAGGAATAATGCTAAAGAAATGCACAGTGCGGCTTACCGCTAAGGCCTGTACCCATCGTGAATTGGTTGTTCTCCGAATTTTGAGTACGGATGAGAGCAAAATCCAGGTAGGCCGACCGTGATGTATGTCTTCCTGAGCTAGCGACCGGGGGGAAAGCGCGAACTAGATCGCGACATTGATTCTTACTCACCTCCGGAATGACAGGAAGGTCGATGGAAATTTGCTTGAACAGATCAAAGCGGTCAAATAAACGAGGAGTTATGTTTGACCCGCGAGAGCGAAGAAAGTGCTGAATGGCGGGGAGGAATTCGGAGGCATTGTGGCCCTCGATGATTTGCTCAGCGCTGATGTCACAGAGATGCCGAGGGGGCTGACGTGCGGTACGTGCAGTAGATTGAGCTGTTAGCGGAGCGGAATCATGATGCGAAACTGGGAGGGAGGGCGAAAGAAAAACCGTCTCGTTCGAATCATCGTTGGGAAGACGGGTCTCGTCACTGGCTGTTGATGGCACAGCTTGAGATGGCTGTGTTGCATGTATGGTGGTGGATGACTGTCGGGCCCATTTGAGATAGACCTCAAAATGATCGATGGCCTCTTGTCGGCGGAGCCAGTTGACCATTTGAGGCACGTAATCTCGTTTGTTGGTAGCTCGGTAAGCGTCCTTGGCGTAGTCGATATGAAGGCGTTCTGGGGATTCGGTACTGTAGCCATCCGCCGAGCCGAACAGCTCTATTAGCTCGACATAGTGCTCCATAGAGTGTATCTTCGGGATGTTGAAGTGTGTTGGCGATCTGGCTTCGAGCTCGACAAAGACTGTCTTGACAGCATGGAAGTCATCAAGGGCCTGTCGAAGCATCTGAAGGCTTGTCTGAGAATGAGAGTGTAATGACGAAAGGCAGATAAAGTCAACAATAGACTTAACTGCTCGTATCACTCGATCTTCAACTGCACCAGAGAGCGCACTGAGAAAGACCTTAACCATCTCTTTATGCTCTCGCCCTGTCCACTGTGACACTGATGAGATTCCGTGCTTGAAATGTCGAAGATTTGGGTGAGTGGGCATGGTTCGGAATCGTGCGTCGAGCTCATCTTCGCCAATAAGAGCAGTACACCATTTGACGAGATGGTCTTTAAAGACACCCTTGAGGAGCTGATGGAGGAGGTCGGGAGTAAAGCCACGAAAGATCTCGGTGTGAGGTAAATCCTTCCAGAATGGCGACCAGACTGAGCGAATACCAAAGGTCTTCAAAGAAGCTTCCAAGTTGTCTACCCGCGCTTGACGAAGAAGTTTTATCGTTTCGGCCTCTGTTCGCAGAGGGGCAGGCTGGTGAGTGCCGCGTAAATCGGGTTCGACTTTGCAGATAGGGCAGCGATTCTCCATACAGCATGCGACCAAGCATTGTTCGGGGTAATCGGCGACGTACGCTGCAAGAATCGGCCACACTTTACGTACGTGACCGTCTGCACAAGTCATTTCAATTCCTTTGGATCCGGCTTCAACAAGTGAGTGCAAGATCACTCGCATGCACTGATGAAAGAGCGTGTAACGAGTGACCTTCTTCAGATTATCGGAACTACAGCAGTCAAGCTTAGGAACAGGAATATAGCCGAGCAGGACAGTTGCGTGGGAGGAGGATTGTCGACGAGTCTCCTTATCGATATTCCCTATAGTAAGATAAACTGGCCAGGCACTCTTGTCTCCACGGAACTGAGATAACCGTGTCTTATCGGAAGACAGGATAATAGGTACAACTGTCGCACCGACAGGCAACTTCATCTAAGTTGTGAAACGAAGTTACGGTGTAAGTATTTTGATACCTTTATTTGAAGATGTGCGTACTACTCACTTGAATTTCCCACCACCACTTTCCAGTATTCATCTCATTACGAACGTTCTCCTCTCCTCCTGAGTCTTCAAATAACTTCTCGGGTGCAAAGACCATCTTCGCCGCAAAGAGCGGATTTCCTATAAGCTCCCTAATACACTCTACGGGATCACGGAACCATAGCTCTAGCTCTTCTTTCAACTCCTTCCCATTGATGTCTTTCTGGTCACCCGCCACGGTTACAGGCTGACATTTCCACTCAGGTCCACCAGGAAGTTGATCAATTGCTTCGATGAGCTGCGCCTGATTTTTGAACGACAATTCAAGCTTACTTCGGATCTGTCCACAATATGATGATATCAGTCATGGTGAGCATATAGCTATAGTATTGTGATATATGCCGCGAAAAATTCTCACCATAGGCAGCTTTAGAAGCTGATCACCTGCAGTATGGCCGACATTTCTCATCAACCACTTTGCAAGTTCCCACTCTTCCTCATTCTTAAATGGTCCAAGTCTCTCGCCAACCTTCAAGGTGCCACTATCGCGGATCTGCTCAAATGCCGTAGGTGACTGGTGCAAAGGAATTCCTGCATTCCTATCCTCAGGAAAAGTCTCTGCATACCACACTCGAGGCCCAGCCTCGCCTCTGTTATCCTCTGCCATTGCCTGACTTAGATCTTGCTCGCTATTGTTGCCACCAGACTCATCATCTAGAGGCTCTTCATCGGCAAGACCAGGACTAGGATCGATGAACATAGGTGAGTGGGAAGGAAGACCAATATTTGCTGGAGGGATAGGCGACAGAGAAAATGGTGAGTTCTGCATAGTTCGGAGACGAGAAAGGTGTTTCATCTTTTTCTTCTTGCATGGTACATGACTCGACAGGTGTTTTCTTAGGCCACTGGTCGTAGGTAGCCAACGCTGGCAAAAACGACATTGTTCAGGCATGTCAAGGAGGAGAGGGATTTGAATTGTTGACGACTGCAGTGAGACGATGAAGAGGTGAGTTCAACTTTGTCTGCAAACACAACGGCGAGACAGGATAAATGGCTGACGTGTCGCAACAGGCTTGCAATGAAGCTTTCGGACCGTGCCACTAACAATATTGAACGTTTCAAATGTTACATAGTGACTTTTGGCATGAACGCTCTATCATCACCACTACCAGTGGCCACGTACTAACCCCAACTCTTTCGCAGTCCACCACCGAGTCCGACATCTCCCCAAGAATTTCAGTCGCACTCTCTTTGGACCACGTCGCAGGCTTTTTTGCGTCTTTTGCAACGCATAGCATGCACCTTTCCATTTTCTATCTCATATGGTATGTCGGCTTTTATTCTGCTACCGTATTTCCTGGAACTGACTTTACAAGGTCAAGCTCGAGTCTGTTAGACATTGGTCTAGCTACTTGTAGCAATATCTGACAGCAGCAAAAAATAAGAAAAATGGCGTGAGACGGTACGACTCAAAACGTGACCAATCTGAGAACGCTACCTTCTCGTGGATAAAAGCTACGTTCGACAGATTCTTTTTTCTCATCGACTAACTTACCTTTCCACTCTCGCACTCGTTTCAACGATAGCACTACTATCAGTACTGTACAACTTTTCCAATGGCGAAATCTCGTAATGGTCCCACTTCTCGACGGCAAATGACTCAGGCCTTGCCACCAGCAATCGAACTTGATGTTCCACGTGTCATACCACTAGGACGAGGTCAACGAGAGCTGCAGCCAACAGAGCGCAGCCTTCCGTTTCGTACGTTTTCTAATCTAATCTACTTTACAGCATTTATACTCATTTACTATGAGCCAGGCCAGTCTATTGAGAAGCAGAACGCTCGTTTGAATGCACACCGTAATCGTCGTTTAGCAAGGCTCACGCCTGTTGCTCATCAAGATGCTTTCAACTTGGAGGAAGAACGAGAGATGGAAGAGGATCCGTGCGCAGAAGACAACTCGGACAGTGAACTTACTGAAGACAAGCTTCCCGACGAAGACAACGATCATCAAACATTTAACGAACGAAATGTAAGTTGTTTATCCATATTATTCGAACTGTGGATACGGAATTTATGATACCATTGATATAAGATATCTATTCCCATACGTTCGGAGCCTCATACGCAGGCCGGCACTGCTTCTCGTCCCACCAAGAAGTTAGTTTGTCGCACTGCACTCTCGCGTATTGTGCTACCAATAGCTGCTTCTCAACCGGCAACTCAGGCCACGAAAGGTGTGTCAACGCCTCATAGAACTTATTGTCCGACTCATTGTCTATTATAGCTTCTTATAGCAAGGACCACATGAACACCGTGGGAAATAGACATGCTCTACCAATTGAGATATCCGACGACGACGACGACAATACCTCTGAAACGCTCGCCAAGCGAAGTAAACCTAAGGCCGGTGACTATGTTGGCTCCCATCGTGCACACCTCTTGCGAGCATGCTCATTGTTTCGAGTAGCCATTAGCACCCGGTCGGCATTTCCAGATGGAGTCGAGCTCGACCAATTGGCATATGACAGCTTTATTTCAGCTGACGAGACTGAGTTTGGTGCTCAGTCTGAGCCGAACGACAATGAACTCAAAGTGGTATGTTACTCTGTTGCTATGCTGTACAAGGAATGACCAGCAATATCGCTCTAGATAAAAGCACGGGCTTCGCAACTTCGAGGCCAACTCGTCACAAACGCAAAGAGTTTAATCAAGCATACGTACGGATTCGCTAGTTCTATCGACGGCAAGGGTCAGGAAGCCACGATAGAAGTCAATCGTATCAAATATGATTGCTATGTTGATCGCGCAGCGTTCAGTTATGAGGTAAGTTCTGCTATCTTTTAAACATAGATAATATGACTATTTGAACGACTTTAATGACTATTGTAGGTTCCTGGTGTTCGTACTCCCGGGACTATGTTCAGGAACTCTATCTTTCTTGAAGTCGCACAGAAGACCTGGTTCCGTCATCGCCGTGATGAAGGCATCATGTTTCATGATAATTTCGACAGCGGTTCAGGCTTTCCACTCCCGGCTCTCGCTCTGATTATTGTCGCGGTAAGTAATTCCCCATTCAAGATGCTATCCATAAGTTACATCATGTGCTGAACTTAATTTGTGGATATTAAGGTTAAGAACGGACTGGATGAGTGGAAGACCGATATCCACTCACCTCTCGACTTCACGGAAAAGGGCTATGCGGACGAGTATTTGGCGATTCTCAATACTCTCCGTGACTGGCGCGACCTCACTGATCAATCCGGCTCTCAAACTGCAGCCAAATTCCAATTGGAGTTCCTTCGTCGATGCCGGTTTGTTGTATCATGATTCTATAGACTGTTTTTTTGCTAATATCCTACCTAGTGCTTCTGTCGGAATTTGCGAGAATGTCACGGTCGTTCCGACCAATTTACAGTTAACTCGTGCCGACCTTCTCGCTGACGAGGTAGTACCCACCCCTGCGGCCGCAGAGTGACCTGAACACATCCCGCACCTGCCAGTACTACTGATACCCCTTTCCCCTCTCGCCACCTTGCTCATGTCATATTTCTATTCCAAATCCTTTCTCCGCTCTCTTCAGTATATCATGGACACTCCTTTGACTAAGTAATACCACTTGACCGGCCTTCAAATTCTCACCCACACTCATTCTCTCTCGTACTACACTGATCCTGACTCTTTCGGGTTCTAATTGCTGCTCCGCTCGTGTGTGGCTTGCCTCTCGTGTCGCTTATCATACTAGATTCCCCGTTGTCACTAGATGACGCATAATTATCATCAATATATATCCTTTTCTACAGAAGCTACGCCACCGTGTGATCTAATAAGGGGCCTAAGGCTATATACTACAGAGATTATAGTGGCATGGCCTAAGAAGCTATATGGATACTGAGACTCTCCGAGTCGCGATCGCCTACATATTTTACACAGCGGTGTAGAGTCCATACCTACAGTATTCTATCATAGAAGCACTCATTTACAGTTGCTACCCATATTACATGGTAGTTGATGCTGCGCTATGATAGGCAATCATATCGAGTACTTACCTACAACGCTATAGACACAATATTGTCTATATACTTCCACATAGCCAACTTCCCATTTCCTGATGATGGTTGTGAGTGCTGATCAAGAGGTTTGTTTACACAATCCGGATTCGATATCTTACACAGACAACAGGAGACTCGGAAGCGGTCCGACGGATGCTCTGAGATATTACTGGTTCCGGAAGGAAGAGTACTAACAACTCCGACGGTGTTTAACAGTTTAACTTGATAACAGCATGGCTTACTAGTATTCTGGTGTACAGTGTGATCACGTGCAAAAGTACCTTACTAGCCACATATTTGCATAATTCACTAGCGCTGCGTTCGCAGCCACACCCGCTACCAGGTATTAGTAAGCGATCGGGTTATTGACGATCCGCTGATCGAAGTATACAGATACACGTTGCTGCCACGTCTACCCACGTCGTCTGTTGCTTCGTGTGCACGAAGTGCGTGTTCCGGTCATTGTGGAATCTTCCTCGGTGACGTTCGACTCAGCAGTCTCGCACACGTGGTTGGATTAAGCAAGGTGAGTGGGCAAGGTTTATGACGGCGGGTTGTTTTGGTAACGGTCTACTGCAGGTGTGGAGCGGACAGTTGCTAGTGAACGTTAGAGGTATAACAAGGT